>UFQX01000170.1:617518-993451 GCA_900497675.1 Arapaima gigas | reverse complement strand
GTTTTTTTGCCTCTCTGAGGAAAAATAGGGGGGGGGGGAAAAAAAAAAAAAAAAAAAAAAAAAAACTCCTTTCTGTGACTCAACCCTCATGTGCCACCTGAAATTGTCTGTGAACAATACCGGTTCATTAATCGAATGGAATTTTACCTTTCCAACTCAAGTGAGATGTCTGCATGAAAAGAAGGGACTGTTTTGCTGCCCACCGTCCACGACTGCTTTCTTGGCTGATCTGAAAGACTGACAGTGAAAAAGGTCCATTAATTTATTAAAAGTGCAAAACTTATTTTTCTACGTGTATGATTGTTAGGTTTTATGCTCTTTCTCTGTTTTCTATTACAGATTTGACCATCTTTTTACCATCTTTTACCTGCTTTATTAATTGTTTTGCGTTTTTTTTCCCCCTTTCTGCTTTACATCTGGTGGCTCTTGGACCGAGAAGTGTAGCCAGGGATGTCTAGTTAGGAGACAGCAGTCAGGAGGTTTCGTCCCTGTCTGTCATCCATAAACGCGGTTAGTGTCTCACTGGCTGTCTGCAGGGTGGGGATTATTACAGGTTTCATTTATATTTTGGCTGTGGGTTTTGTATTGCAGTAATTTCTGGAGAAAACGGATTCAAGAATCCTACTCTTATCAAGGACCTTTCCTGGTTTAAGGAAACAGATGCTTCTAAATGGAAATGCAAAAGTAAACAAAGGGAACGTTCAGCAGGGCTTACTGGGTAACTAAGCTCTTACTGGATCATAAAGAATTTACAGTTATTATGTTTGAATTTAACATAGAGATTTTGACCATTACAAATTATCATATATAGATATTTCTACATACATTTTTTATTTAAGTTTGTATTTAGAGTTTGTGCGACTGTGAAGTCAGTGTCTGGTGAATGTTGTCGTGGACAGTCTACTACTGTATTTTATACATTTTTTTTACTTTTGCCTACCAGTTGTATAGTTAGGCATGTGCATGGCTTGCATTTTACATTGTTTTATTTTTAATGTAGTCCATTTCTAGCACGTCATCCACCAGCGATGTTTTGGTTCCTGACAGGAACTGGGCTGTGTTTAACTATATGCTTACTGTGTGTAGATGTGTTCACAAGATAATGCTAATTTTATACTTTTTTTGTGCCTGTTACCAGCCAACCATTTTGATTGCTGAATGCCTGTCAAGTTTAACTTACATCTTCATTGTGATACGTTTTTCTTCAGAAGCCAAGAGTGAAATTGAACAGCTGGGGACAAAGAGAAATGTGAACGCTTAGTTTTGTTTGAGGACAAGTACATCTTACATGGAACTTCATTTTCATTGTCTCCTACTGGCTCCTATGATCGGTCAGCATTGAACCGGTTTTAAAATTGAGATAAAGTAAAAAATTCCCTGTATCCTCTCAGTCACAGCCTTCAGACAGTTTTTTTCCCCCCGAAAGTTATAGCAGCAAAATGTAAGGTATGGATTTTGTGTTACTCATTTAGATGCAAACATTTACGCTCTTAGGAAAGTAATCTCTCTAAACAGATATACAATATAATTACACAATTTTACATGTATTTAGCTCTTGCCTTTTTCCAAGCACACAGCACTGTAACACACTCTGTCACGCACTCCGTTCCCCCGTAAGTTACTAATTCACTTGAAACACTTTTTTTTTTTTTTTTAAATAAACAGTGGGAGAGGAGGCCATGCACCCAGAACAAAGCTATGCAAATATAAGATGGCTGTGGAAATGCTACCCGGAAAAGACTGAGACAAAAGACTAAAGCAGCTGCAAGCCACCGATGGCGACTTGACAAGTTTTGGCAGCCAATGCTGAAAACACCTTTTTAATCTCATCTCATAGATGAGATTAATATTTTTGTTGCTGTAGTGAACATACATGATTAAATCATAAAATAATGCAATTCTCCTTACCTTAACTTTGACGAGTAAAAGCCAAACCAGACAATCCTTTGGGGGGGGGAGACAAAAAGAGCGTTTAGCATTCCTGTGACTGAACAGCCTTTAAAAGATGTTAAAGTCTAATATTTTTAATCAGTGTTACCTGTGAATATCATTATTTTGTGAAAATGAGCATTCTGTAGAGGGAAGTGAAGGCTGTGCTAGAAAAATACAGGTGAATCGTCTGCAAGAGAATCCCAACAGACTACATAACCAGGTAAAAATTCTTCTACTGAGTACACCTGGTTGCTAAATTGTTTTATTATATTTTATTTATTAAAAGTAATTTATCATTAAGTAAGGATAGCAGTTACCAATACAAGTGTTCTAAATCCCCTCGTACTGTTTAAACTTTCAAACTGGGCAAATAAAATCTATAATATGGATATGTTACTGCAATGTGACCAATGTAATGTGCAATTTGACTCACTAAGTAAGAAATTTTGTCTGTCTAGCAAGGGGTGGAACAGCAACAGACCTGTACACATGCAAGACACCTGTACACTAAACACAAGGGACCTCAAAAATTTTAAATCTGAATTCATTCTATTTTTATGGCATCATTTGGCAAAGTACCTTTTTTTTTAGTGCTAAACTATAGAATTTGTGTGATTTTGACGGCAATGGTTGCACACTACTTGTTATCGTTCTGAGAACTAGAGACATTTGGCCCAACGCCTGCTTGCTGACTGCAAGCGGAATAGCTGTCAGACGAGCTGTAAACGCCGAAGGAGTTGAATTAAAGTGGTCCCACAGCTTTGGGTTACAAGAACATATGATATTTCACAAGTATGGTTATGTAGCAGGTCCAGATGATACAGAATTCTTTTGAAAAGTCATGCGGATATTAATTTTTTAAAAGCAGAAGAAAGCTGAACGCATCTGTCATCTGCATATTTACAGAGGGAATTCCATCATTAGAATACATTTTTTTGCCAAGTATGTAAGAGAAGTCAGCCTGCATTCCATAGCTGGATCAATAGAAAAAAATAGGGTTGTAATTTCACAAGAAGGAGAAACAACTGTTTTTTATTAACAGTTGAGTGACCCCCCTCCCCCACAACCCCTTCCTGAACTTGTGTACTTCAAGCCTAGAATAGTTTCACATGTATCCTTAGATGCCTTTGGGTTTATTTTTATTTTTTTAACTTAGCTGACACCCTTCTCCAAGTTACTGTAGGCCACATTGCAAAAGTTAAACTTAAACTCCTTATTGTCCTGGTGTTCTTTCAAACTCCTGCCTTTGGTTAATAATTGGGAAGATTTTCGGGGGGAAAAAGTTGTATAACAGGGATGCGCTCCATCCTAACTTGAGATGATGTTTATTTGAACGTTAAACACGAGAGCACCTGGGCCACAACTTGGTTTGAAATCAGAGGCTGATTACTATTCGATGTATATTTCTCTTTTTGAAATAACCCAAGATCCCAGTGATGGGGAAGCCCTGAATCAGCGTCTTCAGTCGCTTTCACATACGCCCCCACCAACAGTATAAATACCACCGAGATCGCAAACTCAGAGAGGGTTGTTATGTTTTTTTTTTTTTTTTTTAAACAAAACGCCCTCAGTGTCCGTTGGTACAAGAGATGCATGTTACGAAAGTGGAAGATATTTCCTAGCATCCTAAAACCAGTCAAATCAGGTTTCATTTGAACTTTAATTTCTTCAGCTGTCATCCGCAGTCAGCATAACATATCCTTACCAGACTTTTGCTGCCAAAACCCACTTTAAGCATTCTTGTTAATTCAGTCTTACTGTGCAATGAAAACATTTCCCTTGTGCCCTTCACTTTACCTTTCTCAGTGCTGTACAACATACGAGGAGTTGTGGTTCATTGAAAATGTTGAGGGAGAAAGAAAGGATACAATGTGCTTCCAAACGTGCAAACAAGAACCTGAATGTAAACATCACAGAGGCCCTGAGATTGGACCATTTACATGGTTAACACAAGCTTTGACATGACTAATCTCATAACTCTTCTCCAGGTGTGTTTTGCAAATGTGGTTAGGTATGTGCGTGTCTGTGTGAATTGTTGGGTGGGGCGTATCGCTACCTACCGTGGTTACATACAGGTACAAAGTTTGACAAAAGTAGTGGGTGGTAGAGGATTAACTCAAAAAACTTCATTAATCTCAGGAGAGAAGTTGTTCAGAAAGAGATGGTTATTTAGAGCTGAAAGTGAAACAGGATGTTCACTTCACCACACTGGAGACGAGACAGTCAACCAGAAATTGTGGCGATTTGCTTTTCAAAGCAGCACTTTCCTTTGCACTGCAAAAAATGTCTTTTTATAGGCAACGCTGCTCCTCTTCCTTCTTTACTGGTTTGGCTTTTTGTTTCTCACTTTGCTACTTGCTTGTAAGCGTCACTTTCGACTGCATATTTTTGAATCTCACTTGCTTCAAAACCGACGGCTATTCTAACTTTGTGCTGATCTGCAACAGGGTACATAACACCTAGATTTCATACTGTTGGTTGGCATATGCCATTTGTTATTTCCACAATTGTACTGTACAAATCTCTTTTGACACTTTATGGGGATTTTTGTTCATTTTTTTGACTGTTTGCACATCACAAAACAGGTTTCACAACACAGCAGCTTTTATGTACGCATATTTTAAGCTTTTCGTGTTTCTCTAATAAGCCTTATGATGGGTGGCGTCTTTACAAGAAATTACGTGTATCTTTCCCATTTCTTTGCTGATGGAGAACGTATGTGGTAGTTTGTTAAAACCGTTACAAATATGCTCTTTATTTGGTTCTCAGTCATTGCTTTGTTTTTTCCTTTTTTATGTAATCCGAATGTGATCCGAGTCCGCTTTTTGTGAAAGACTAAATCGTCTCGTATCATTTATTTACCACACATTGCACTCTGCCGCACGGTTCACATCATGCCCAGAAAACCAAATACACCTAATGAATGCAGGTCCAAATACAGCATAAAATAAGAAGTTCCTTGTACTTAAAATGTTACATACCATACATATAACACTGTGTACATAATTGTTTCTGCTGTGATGGGGTGGTGTGTGTGTGTAAAGCTCAACATTAAGAATGTAATAAGGAAACAGGGTGGTTTAACAGAATTATGAAACATTTCTAAACCCATTGTATTTGAAAATATGCAAATAACTTATTAGCACATGAAATTGTAAAGTCAAATGGAATACAACAACGCATTTAAGTTGAATTAGATCATTTATAACAGCCAACTTTACTTGACTTTTTTTTTTTTTTTGGCCGCTTCAAAAACCGACTCTTGTGTCCAGCGGGGAAGGAGGGAAGTGGTCAACTGGTGTCCTTGCAGGAGATGCTGCCAACGCTAAGGCTAGTCCTGCCCCTCACCTGCCGCTAAACGCATGTAAAAAGTCTACACACCCTTATTGAAATTGCATGGTTTTGTGATGCAAAGCTGGAACTCAAAATAAATCTCCTCAGACAACTTTCCGCCTTTAACGTGCCCTTGCGACCAACAAATTTCAAGAGAAATACAGATACATTAGGAGAAATAACCATTTTTTAACACCACCACCGTGGGTGCGTAAATGTGCACTGTTTTTCAGGAAGCACCTTTTGCATTTATTCAAGCAGTGAGTTTCTGTGAATAAATCACTCTCTGCTTTGTACACCTAGGAGTCATTTTTTCCCCAACCTTGTGGGCAAAAAAAAAAAAAAAAAGGTTTACGTTCATCTCCTGTGATTAGTTACTTGACTGAGTGACTCGGGCAGCTCATTCAGTCACATCATCCAAGATTTGGTTCACTTACACACTGAATGCCTTTCACACAAAATCCTCAAAACCAGGAAGACTGTGAGGCCATCTGTTCAAAAATTAAAACTGAAAAAAAGGGTCTTAGTTGGGACAACCATCTAAAAACCCTGCTGCACATCTACAGCAACATGATCCAAAAGAAGAAAGTGGGAAATTTAATACTTACTAATGGTTTGCTGATACCAATTGATAAATAGAACCACATTCCAGCAAGGAAAGTAACAGCACTTTTTACACTTCAAGCACTTCCAAGAAATCCAAGGTGCTGCTGCCAGATTAGCAGAAGATACTCAAAGCAGAACTACAGTGTTTCACAAAAGTATTCAGACCCACATTACACAGTTTATACTGATGCAGATATTTCCAGTCAGTACTTTACATGTCAACTCTTGTGCTCTAACATTAAATTATCAGAGCGAAGATGTCACGTCTGCAGATATGTGAAGATATAAAACATTCAGGTTGTTCCGGATGGTTCTGTTTGCCAGCATATCGAAGCCGATTGTTCTGATTTTGTCAGGACGGGACGCGAGTTCAGTTGGAACGAGGGGTTGCGGCTGCCGACAAAAGCAAACCGATTTCCTCAGCAGACAAACTGTTTCACGTCTTGGAAAAGAGGACGAAATTCAGTTAAACCGGTTTCCTGCCATTGACGCAGCTTAAAATACAGTTTGTGAACAGGAGTCAAGATAATTCTGTCTAAATTAGTCCTCAATCATTTAGGGCTGTGCTATAATTTACATTTAAATACATGCATTCCATCATTTCTTCTCTTTTCCCAAAGCCGCTATATACAACATGACCTTTGTCACGTGAATCACTGTAGACTGACTGTCAAATAAATGTACGTCAGAAGTGTAGCCAGGTTCATTCCAGGTGTAACTTTAGTTCAGGTAGTCCATTTCTCACATCTGACATGAAACCACCGAGGCTCATTTTGGGACACAAAGCACGTGTGGTGACGGCTTCTATAGCAACAGGTTACATGATGCCTACAATAGTCTTACTGTGGCACTGCTAAAATGTATTGTCATAACTGCATTTTGGTTTGTATTTTTTTTTTTTTTTTTAAATTCTTAACCGATCACCAAAACCGTTTTTATGTGACAACTGTCTTGCCTCATATTGCGTTTCTCCTTTTGTAAGTGGGCACTGGATGTTATAAGTGGGAAAAACTGGATTTGTTTTTCCTGAAGCTCCGGTTGGAAACGGTTGACAGGAGCAGAAAGTCTCACTACGGTTGTGACTGTTGTTCAAGAAACTGTGTAACCAGTAAGAGAACATTTTGGCTGAATGTTTTGGCGTCTGAGCTCATTCTTAACTGCCATGCTTATCTGGGCAGAACAGGGGGTGACAGGGGGCTGTACAGAAATCATTGTTTGCACGGTTTTTGGGTGACAGAAAGAGGGCAAAACAAAAATTTTTTCCTGCCGGGCCGTGAGTCTCCGGTGGCTTCCAGCAGGAGAGAACTGAATGCTTGCATCACCTGGCGCTTTTCCTGCTCCCCTGCAGTTGTCCTCTACCCTTCCCCTTCCAGGTGGTCCACCGACCAGCCCTTCTGCTTGGAAGAACCTACCAACCTCTACCTTAAACTGCATGCAAGTTTGCATAAGAGAATCGATGGTGTTTTAAAGACAAAGGGTGGTCCCTCCAAATATTGATCTGATCGAGGTTTTTTTTTTTGTCTGCTGCACTTTTTAGAAGTTTTATTGAAGGTTTATTGATTAATAAGTATTCATGGCACTATTTCTGGAACCATCCTCCCTTTATAGTGTTTTTCCCAAAGGTGTCTAAGACTTTTGCACACTATTGTATAACACAATAGTCACACAACAGGTAAAAATGAACATTAACTTGAAAAACTGGAAATATGACTTTATAGTCAGGCTTGTGGACTTGTATTTGACTGATTTGTAGACAAAAAGAGGAACTGTATGCTAATTTTATGGTAGGATAAGAACATAATACCTGTAGCCTGGTCCATTAAGGACTAAAACACTTGAGCACCTCGTAGGGCATTAAATATATAAATTCACCCATAACTACCCTGGATGTCATTTATATCCCAGCGCATATTTCAGATCAGATCATATAAAAATAAAGTCATGTAAAAACACACGTTCCTCGCAGTTTACTTCCGTATATTCCGTTTGTTGCAATCGGGTTATATTCGTCAACGTCTAGTTTTCATGTAAAAAAAAAAAAAAAAAAACTATATGATATAATCCGCATATTACTCACCCGAGCAGAGCCAGTGCGATGCACAGCATCAACGTCAAGGGGCGAAAAAGCAGGGAACTAACTTGCATTTTGGCTTCTAACTTCCGAAAGTCCGACTTCAAACTATTTAAACAAATCGTGGGCTAATAAAGCAAGTGGAAAACTGTAAAACTCAATTAAATCTTCCAAAACGAGGACGCAACGTCCAGCAGGGCCAGCGGGGATGAGTGAAGCGCCTTCGCCTGCCGCTGCGGCTAAAGTAGGAAGACGCCCCCTAGCGGCGTCAATTAATGAAACTGCAGGCGAACTAAGCCGCTGTTTGCGGGGTGGGAGTAAAAGGAGAGGTTTTTAAAATGTACACGTGATGGACTGATCTACCAAATGATATGAATCGCACATGACGTCGACTTTTTTTTCAGGCTCCGGTCATGTTCTCACCTGAGAAGAAATGTCCCTTTTACAAACGGGGTGTTTTTATTAGTTGTAACTGAGCTTCGATGCTCTTTCTCTCTCGCCATAGATCCTCGCGCTTGTTCTGCCCCCCGGGGTTTAAGCAGCACGTGATCCATTGAACTCAAACGATATCTTCAGTAGACGAAGGTAAAAGTGAAACCTCTAGAATTACACTTTCACAAAAGCCCGGCTGCGAAAATGTGTCGAGGAGGGGAAACAGTGCAGAATGTAAACCACAGAAGGTGTGGGGAAACAAGTAACTGGAAATAAAAAAAATAAAATAAAACTTACTACAACTTTTTTGTTTTTCAGGAGCGGTTCGGCTCGCTGGGCCTGGGTGAGCCGAGGTCGCAACTAGGCAGGCAGGTGCTGTATGAAATTTGCTGAATTTTTTTTACCTTTATTGAGCTCCATATAATCATAACATTCTCCAAAAAAATCCACATCACCCTCCGTTTGTCATAAAGTTCAGAGTTCATTATTCTCATAAAATTGCGATTCAGATAAAAACAAAATTAAAAACATCTCACAAATATCTCACACGATAGCTTACACGCATAGCAAAAGCTCACATTACAAAACGTAAATTCAATATCGCCGCATGCTGTGAAAGAACCTAATCCTAATTCTGACCCTGGTCCTAACCCCTAACCCTAATCCTAAACTGTTACCTAAACGCATCACAGATCCCCACAGAATAACCGAAACCCATCAACAACTCACAGGTTCACAGAATGTATCACGAAAACAAGAAAACCCGACTGTGTCCGACATCTACTGGAGACGTCAGTGTAAGAATCGAGAAACCAAAACGTACAGCAACACACCAATAGATTCTAGACTTTTTTCTGTCTTTCAGGGCCATGAATTTCAGACGGTGCTCATCTCCTGGCCTGCATGTTATAGCCTGTGTTTCAGGTGGATCAGTATCTCTGAACTGCTCATGAGGGTGTGTGTGTGTGTGTGTGTGTGTGTGGCCAGTCTGCAATGGACTGGCACCCAATGCTTGAAAGAAAGGCTCCAGTCTGCTGCCACCCTGCCTTAGGATTCTGGACCAACACCGGATTGACAAATTCAGCTCGTTCCACCGCACGTGAGCCGGAACCGAGAACCTTTTAGACCTCTTGTGCGTGGGACTCCCAAGCAGGCAGAGGGGCATGGCAGGACCTGCAGGCACCCGCCGGTGTAAATTCCAGAAGTTCCCCGACTAGAGCGGAGCGTCGGTTTTACAGCTGGCAAAAAAGATACGGCAGGTAAGGTTGATGTTATAAACTATTTAGTCCTGAACGCATCATCATTGTACAAAGGAATGGATAAATTATTTTACTTGCTGCTAATATTAAATGTCATCTTTTAATTGTTTGGAAAAACAGGAAAACCCCAGTTTACGCACTTAATACATCCCGGAAAACGCTGCACGTGTTGAAATTGCGTGTAGCGGGACGCTCTTTAACGTTGTTTTAAATGGGAAAAATAACAACGGGTTCCCAGCCCACCCAAAACCCCCCAGTCCAACTTTCCGGTTGGACGTGAGAAAATGCTTTGTTCAAGTCTCTTGATTCGCTGCAGCGTTGCGGTGCTGACAGCACTCCGCCCCCAACTGTGTGGAATGTATATAAAACAAATATTTCTAAATTGTTGGTGCTTCAGTTTCTCTATGGAGTGATGAGGGTCACGAAAGAAATAAGACTCCCGGCGTCAGTCCTCGAGGTCCTCGGGTCGGATCGACATGACTGCATCACACAGTCGCGTCTCATTTCTCAACTGCAAACCTGTGCTACCAACTTGTCACACATGATCTTCTCCCACATTCCGCAGGGGGGAGTTACTCAGCAAACTGTGCAACATAACACTCTTTAACCAACTCCATCCTCAAGACCTGTCTGGCTTGGAACCCTGCAGTCATATCAGGGTGAATCTCAGGTTATATAAAAAGGAGATGACGTTAGACAGATGCTGGGACCGGAACAACTGGTCTTTCCTTAAGCTGAGGCCACAACAAACAAAATGAAGCTCATTCAGATTGATCCTCTTCTTTATTCCCTGAGGGGACACAGAATAAGTCTTCGCTGTTACAACCATGAGAGAAAATGAACATCGTCGTGCCGCTGTTACCGGAACTAACATAAAATGAAAAATAAAATAAGATATTAATTACCGATGAATTAATAAGTGAACCGGGGGTCCGGCAACTTGGGCTGCAGACTCGTGCTCCCATATCGTACGCTTCTGAAGACCAGAGACAACTTCTTTCATCCTTTTTTCGTAAATACAGTGTTTGCAGCGGCACTTTAGCGGATTGACTAGCGCTGCTGACACACAGGACCTGGGGTCCCGGCTTTGGTTCCCACCTCCTGATGTGAAATGTTTCATCCTGGTGCTTTTACCAGAACTGACTCAGTACAATTGACCAAACTGTATAAACGGGAAAATAATTGTAAATGTCTCACACTGTATATTGTACATACTCATCTTTTACCACTTATCAGGGTAAAAAGTACCTGCCCAGGCAGCGGCCTCTCTTTGCATCCAGGGGCCTGTGGGGAGAAATCGATATCTAAGCCTTTAAGGAGCAGACAGTGCTGGAGTCACTGGGGTGGGATGGTCTGAGGGCCGCATGCGGACCCCCGGCAGCCCCAGGAAGGGCCTGTGGAGCTTGATTTTATCGCATCGCCGGCCAGTCGGTGCAGGTCCTTGTGACGCAAAGACTTGGACGTGATGTTGACTCGCAGGGAGGCCACCGCGATAAAACCACGCTGTCACACCGTCACAGCACCGCGGCAGCGCCATCACGCCCAAACCTGTCCATGAAAAAAGGCATTTTTGCCTGGAAATGGCAAATGGATGTTCCAAGCGCGAGTGAAACGTCAGGCTTCCGTTCGGGCAAATGTTTGATCAGTGGTCAGGGAGTTTACACCACCATGTTTATGCAGGATGGTAATGTTTACACTCAAACCAGCAAAGCCTCTGACACCTGTTTTGTGCCACTCCTGGAAAACTGGTTTAGAAAACTGCCCTGTGTTCAGACTGGGCTTTTCTATGCCAGTGGAAGCATTTTGGTGCAGCTTATCTTGGTGAAAAGGTTATAAAGGTACATTGCTACTCAAAAGGAGATGTTTGATGTCAAAGATGGCCATTGTAATGCAGATGAAGCAGTTCCACCCTTGTCCTCCTGGCAAAAATGGGCAATGAGGGCTGAAGTCCTTCAGCCTGAGCAGATACCCCTGCAGCGTTAATGCTCGATGGAGCATGTGCGTCTTTACGCAGCTGTCTCGTCGTTTCTTGAGGAGACTTGGAACTCGCCTAACAGTCCTCACGGCTGAACACCCCCCAAGATGCCTCCTGTACCTACATCACGGTCTTGCCCACCTCTGCCCCAGCCACGTACCCAAGAGGGGTCAGTCCAGGTGCCCCCTTGCCCACCACCCTCCACATTGTTGAAACTTATTCTCTCTCCGTTTCACACACTGTCGCACACCCCGCAATGTGTGCTCACTCAGTCTAGCGCTTCTCTCACATTGCGTTGACGTTTGAGCAGTTGGACGTACACTTTCTCACGGCTTCACGCTCTTCCTCAACCGGGGTGCAGGTCAGGAGCTGCTTCATTCCAGCGAGACACTGTGACTTTATAGAGGGAACGGTTGGCTGTCCAGGTTGTGACATGTTTGTCCAGCAGAGGGCAGCATTGCACCAGCATCATCAAATTCAGAGACGCATCTGGAACAAAACGGCTGGATGGCAGTTTCTCACCTGTCTTTCAAAAACAATATCTTCCTGTCACATGATGTGTCTGAGCTGCCATGTGGTTGAGTGGGGTGTTTGGGCAGGTAAAGACAGTGGGGTGTTTGGACAGGTAAAGGTGAAGACAGTGCTGGGGGCAGGTAAAGGTGAAGACAGTGGGGAATTTGGACAGGTAAAGGTGGACACTGCTGGGGACAGGTAAAGGTGAAGACAGTGCTGGAGACAGGTAAAGGTAAAAGTGGTGGGGGCAGGTAAAGGTG
This sequence comes from Arapaima gigas, assembly GCA_900497675.1. NCBI lineage: Eukaryota > Metazoa > Chordata > Actinopteri > Osteoglossiformes > Osteoglossidae > Arapaima > Arapaima gigas. The sequence continues at coordinate 981,070 of UFQX01000170.1, read as the reverse complement.
AAGACAGTGGGGAATTTGGACAGGTAAAGGTGCACAGCACTGTCCACCACAAGGAACACACTCGAATATGAACGAGTGCGGCTGTGTGGGAAGTTGCAACATCACAGGGGGCTGAGACACAGTTTTGCCTGTTTTATCTGTATGTTTCATATCAGAAGCAAAAACTGCCCTGTGAGTCACCAGAGGAGTTTAGAGATTAGAGTGAAACATCTCAAACCTGTTCTCACCTGAGCTTTCGTCCCACCGCAGCGCGACCTCCTTTGTTTCATCACACTGAAGTACAGGAGAAAGACGCCACCATCTTGTGTGTAAAACAAAAAACACATTTTCATTCGTTTTCGAGCACACTTTTGTGTTGCTTCATGTTAATAAACGATCACAAAATAAGTTGGTCTTCCATCCACAGGACATCCGGCCTCAGGTCCACACACACACACAGAGTGGGTTTATGACAGTGTATCTAACACATCTTTCTCACTCTTTTTTAGTAAGCTGAGCTATCGAACGTGGTGTCAGGTGTCTGGTGTTGAGTTGTAATCCATACACAGCATCAAAATATTTCAATATACAGTACTGTGCAAGTCTTGGGCACCTGTGGGAAAAACAAACTAAAGTGAGGATGGTTCCAGAAATAATGCCATGGATACTTATTAATCAATAAACCTTCTAAAAAGTGCAGTAGACAAAAAAACCTCAGTCAGATCAATATTTGGTGGGACCACCCTTTGCCTTTAAAACACCATCAGTTCTCTTATGCAAACTTGCATGCAGTTTGAGGTAGAGGTTGGTAGGTTCTTCCAAACTGGCCACAGTTCTTCTGCACACTTTGACTGTCTCTGCATGTCCTCCCAGACTGACTGGATCATGTTGAGGGCTCTGTGGGGACCAGACCATCTGCTGCTCAAGATAGTTGTGTATGACTGAGATTGGGTGTTTGAGGTCATTCTCAGGCTGCACAATAAATTTGGGACCAACCAGAAACCTCCCTGATGGTAGATAAGAATCTACCTGTACTTCTCAACACACATTCAAGTTGCACGTCTAACACTTTTGCACAGTACTGTATTTATTTATCAGACACATTTCCCCAAACAGACTTGCAAGGTAAAGTTAGGATGATTTAGACCCAGTGGTCTGCTGTTCAGGTAAAGCATCCGGCCGGGTGCAAAACTTCAACTCGCTTTGCATGAAAAAATAACATTTTCCGCTCAGAGCGTAAATCCCAACGACGGAAAGCAGGGATGAAGAAACCACAGCATCAGCAGAGCTTCTGCTCTTAAGTGCAGTGATTTCCCTGCCATTTAGGGTCAGTTCAGAGGAGCTGAGTGAGAAAACCTAAAACAGACACAAAACTTGAACCCTCTGGTCATCCAGGGTGAGAGGAGGCTGCGGGTTTGAGGGCTGAAGGTAGGATGCGGGCGATGGGTGATGTGTCCTCCATCGCCGGCTGGAGGGCTACCGTGCGCCGGATGGGGACCCGTTTGTTCGCTCGGTTTGACAATAAAATCCAGGCCTTCGGCCCGGACGGTGATATAATTAAGCGCACGGTAATGTGCTGTTGAGAAAATTGTTGCTCCGCGCCAAAGAAAAGACGCGCGACCTTATCAGATCCATTAAATAGTCCGCCTCGCTGAAAGCACAGCGTGGCTGCGCATATATTAGAATCCCCTTTGTGTGCCGTTATTGTTGCTCTCTGAAAAGCAAAGCGTGCGGTTCAGCCGGGAGAGTCAAGTGCGCCTCGGGTGTGGGATAAAAGCCCGAGGCGTACGGCTCGGTGGCCGTACACATGCGGCCTAATGACTCCCGAAGGTGAATCGGGGGCCCAGGAGTGTTCTGGGTCCATTTGAAGATCAGGGTCAGCCTGGAGAGGCAAATAAAGCAAAAAGCCTGATTGTTAATAGAAAAAAAAAACTGAGATGAAAATCGAATGGTTTTAAGGGGAAAAAATGACACAAACAAAACAGAAGGTCAAGGTTTACCGGCTGCTGAGTCGCTGGGTGCGGCCGCTGAATGGCCTGTGTATAAACCATCAATGCAGAGCTACAAAGGCCTGCTAATGCCTCCCGCCTAATGGGGGTCCGGTCTCTAACTGAGACAACCACAGGAGGCATGTTAGGGCGTCGCCGTTCACCTGTCATCCTCTCACCGGCGCTCTTTAGCAGCGCAGGGCTCCGTCCACCAGACAACAGGCCGGAGGGACAAACTCGTTGCTGCTACACTTTAGACGCGTGCGAGGGCGTCTCTCGTTTCCACCCTCTCCATTCCTCGCACGCTAGGGGTAGGCTGAATCTTCCAGGGAAGGTGTGATTTCTTGTTCAGGCTTTGCACCGCACACCTGAGCAGTTGCGTGGAATATGAAATGTAAGAAGGAGCTTTACTTTGAAGTAACTCCATGGCAACTGCAGATGAAGCCGTAAAGATGTCGCGTCAGGTTGATGGTTGGTTATTGGTATGTATGTCGGTTTTTAAATGGGTTGTGGCGATGAGCTTTTTTAAGCGCCGCTTTTGGGAACACGGGGGAGCTAACAGAGTTCCGAAGAGGCCAGGTAGCCGGTGGCCGAGCTGCCGGGGGCGTCGGTCGATAAAAACCGGTGAATTGTTTGATGTGTCGAGAAGGATGGCTTGAAAAATCGTGGCTGCGAATGCCAAACGTGGACAAAGCCACCCCAGGAGAGGTGGACGCTGCATGGGGCAGTTTGCGAAATGCCGCAAACACCGAGCTTCGCACGTCGGGGCAAAATTGAACCGTGGGGCGCCTCTGTGACGCGGTCTCAACCAGCACGCTGTGGCGAGCGTCACAAAGCTGGAATTTATAGCCGGGCTGCCGCTCAGAAAGCCACTTGTATCCACCAAGCGCACGTGGAACAAGAAATGAGATGGAATCCCTGGCATAAGGAGCACAAAACCTGGGTTACAAGTAATATGGTCTTTCGCCCTGTTCCCTACATCTTTGCACTTGGAGAAAGTGAAAAGTGGCCTTCACTTCACAATGGCGGTTTTTAAAGATCTGCAGCATCCCTTCCTCTACCTGGAGGTCAGGTTGAAGAGGACGTGTCTAAAAAAAATGCTGCACACACCTTCTTTAACAGATAAATGTTAGAACTTTTTAATCCAGGGTACGCCAGTTTTCACAACCTCTGTTCTTTAGTGCAGCTCCGAAAATAACTAACGTTTCCGCTGACGGATCAAAATTTGGAAATGCGTTCTCTTTTTTGGCTTCACAAATAATGGAAGGTGCATTCTGTCAAAATCCCGGTCAAAGATGAGGACCCCGGAGCTCATTTGAAACACAAACCTATGGAGAGAGTGGCACGAAGGGACCGATTTTCCAGACCCTCGCTCTGTAGGCTCTCTGTGAAGCACGTCTCTCTGAAGCTCCCAGAGTTGCCTTGGTGATAAATTGCTAAAGTAGCTGCCCACCTCCTCTGGTGTCCAAGTGGCAGTCCATTGCGGAGGGAGATGGACCTCCTTAGAGAGGAACGTCACTAACAATGATGCACCACTGCCCCCCTAGCTGAGCCCTATCAGACATCACATGTAGGGGTAATAATGGGCTGTTGGCCTGCAACCTGCAGCTACTGAAGCCATGAGGATCAATAAGGATCTCCTTTTGCAGTCTTCTGCTCTGTAACACCTTCACAACATGGCATTTTTGGGTTCTACAATCCAAATAGACAGCAACTTTGTGAATCTGGTCCTTCCCAATTCACTCACTCAGGTTTTCTATGATTTCCTTTCCCTCAACCTGAAGCTGAAATGTGTCAGTGATCAGTGTTCCTATGATGGTCAGCTAAGTTGTAACCATCCACTATGATCTGTTTCAGGTGAATACTGGGGTGATGGGTGCGACTTGTTCCAGGTTGGTATCTCCTCGGCCTTCTGTGGACTAGACTGTGGTGCATCCGTAGGCTGTCTATCAGGTCAGCTGCAGGAGCCGGCCTCCTTAAGTCTATCTGACCACCAGGAGATCATCTGAGGCTCATCTGGGTGGACCGAAAGGCTAGCCTTAGTGGCTCGGTCTGCAGCTCGTGGAGGAGAAGAAGAGTGCCACAGCAGACCTGTAAGCCAGGGTTTTATGAGGTAGATTTTCCTGTGGACCCCACACAATGATGTAATCCTGCAGCCACACGTGCTTTATGGAGGACGTGGTGATTGTAAAGAGGCAGGACATCAAGCTTTCCTATCTCCAAACCTCTCCAGTGGTCCACAGAGGAGTCCACCCTTGTTTTTGAACCAATACCTGGAGAGTTTTGTTAACATTAGTGAAATATTGCTGTTTTCCACAAAAGTCCAGAAGGTTTCAATAGAGATGTTGATTATTAGTCATGTTTTGTCTATTAAAAATGGGCAGAAAGTGTGAGGTATTTTGTGATATTGCTCTGATGGGGTGACCTTCTCTTTCATTCAAGAGTGTTTGAAATGCTCATGTAGGGGTCACTCCTCAATATAGTTGTGCTGTGCAAATATCAGGAGTGTTTGGGACACAAGCTGAATCTTTAAGATAAATATCCATCCATTCATTTTGGTCTTGAAGTTTTTTCTTCTGTAATTTAAGCCATTATCACAAAGGACATCTTTGGTACAAACCAAAAACAGTTAAAATGCACAGTTGAAAAATATATGCAGGTAGTGAAAGTATTTCGTACGTTTCACCAAGTTATGACCAAACGTGAGGTTGATTCTTTTGTGTTTATGAGCGACCAGAGCGGACTGTGGGGGCTTTTCATTTGGCTGCGTAACTGTAACTACGTCTCAGACTCACGGGATTTCATGTTACGAGTCGATTTCTAGGATTTCATCTTGCCGGTCGTAAACGGGGGATATCTGTATATTCTTCTCCGAAATATCTGAAATATCACGTTTTTCAGTGTGATAACAGATTGTTTGCATTCAAATGTTTGTGTTTTGTTTTCACGATACAAGTAGAATTTTTTCTGGGCTCTCAGACCAGCTTGAAGCCCGTGTCTGCATACAGCAGGTAGCCAGTGATGAGACTGAAGAACCGGGGTAAGGTGGCAGTGTTTCCCACAGCTTGTGACAATCTAGCCGTTCCAGATGTGTTGAGAAGGAGAGATGATGCACGCAGAGCAGCTGAGTCCCAAGGAGATGAGGCCTCCTGGAGGCAAAGCTGTGAACCAGCCTCGCAGTATGCAGCCCGGGGGGACGACTTCTGAACTTGAAGATGTTGCTAGAACACAGGACTCAGTCTTCCAAACTGTGCTCACATGGGGCTGGTAAGAAAGCTCTGGGTCAAAGAGAACTCCAAGATTCCTTGAAGATGATGTTAAAATGTGCATCTGTTAGATTCAATATAGGGAGTGAGCTGCTAGAAATCTTTGGGTCAAGGAGATGATCTCCATCTTATTCAGCTTCAAGGTGAGATGGTTGGCACCTATATGGCCTTTAATGTCATCAGGACAGCTGCACAGGTGCTTGGTGGTGTGCATGAAGGTTGAAGTAAATCTCAGGGTCATTAGGATACGAGTGAAAGTTTTTATTAATATTCTTCATGATATTACCTAATGGTAACATATATGAAGAAAATAGTGATCCCAACAGAGAACCTTTAAGTATTCATATCAGACAGGCGCTGAAGGAGTTTTGTATATAAGATTCCTTTCTCTTCCTGCCAGAGGCCTGGGAGGTTGATGGAACAGTGAAGAATTTTTGCTCTTCCTAGGACTGTACTCTTCTGGACTGAGACCCAGGTTATCATATCTGGGATCGGATGGAGCTCCTCCTCTGATTTAGGGGTCACGGCCCCAAGTTCTCCTGTCACCAATGGGACCACCTTGGTTTTCACCTTCCACATTCTCTCCAGTTACTCTCTCAATCCCTGGTGTTTCACCAGCTTCTCGTATTCCTTCTTCTTGATGTTCCTATCACTTGGGATCTCCACATCTATCACTGCTGCTGATTTCAACTCCTTGTCTATCACCAATATATCTGGTTGGTTGACCAGTACCTGCTTACCTATGTGGCTGTGGATGTCCCACAGGATCTTGGCTCTTTTGTTCTACACCACTCTCTGCGGTATCTCCCATTTAGACAGATGTTCTAGTACATGATCCCTGCCGCTTGGTCGTGTCTCTCAGTGTTCCCTGTCCCTCCTGCATCTTGTACCCACTACCATGTGCTGTACCACCTCAGGGGGCTTCTTTCCTCAGTCTGAGAGACGAATAATGTGATTAAATTTTGTGGAGCAGATCAGGGGAGAACTGGATGTGAAGAAAAGTTCTGAGGGAGCTCATTCCACTACATTGGAGCCAGAGCCAAGAACCTTTGGGGTTTCTATTTTGGACCCATTGGGAGATGCAGGAGCGTAACAACCTGGATCAGGTGCAGCAAGGGATCAGTTCCTGCACGTATCGAGGTGCAGATCCCCCAATGGACTTATAGGCCATAACCACAGTCCTGACCTCCAGACAGGCAGCCAGCAGAGAGGTTACAGTAGAGGATGTGCTTTCAGCACCAGTGAGATGTTTGTTGTTTCCCCCTGTTAGTGTGCCTTTCAGTCCACTGTGCTGCAACAAACCACCTCCAGCATCTTGCTTACAAAATCGTGTAACATGTCTGAAGCAACTTTGGTGTTTTGCTTTAAACCCTTGTGGTTTTGGTTACACTAATAATGGCTTTTAACTTGGGAGCCCAGAGAATATGAGTCTGCATTAAGGACGTTGTTTTACTTCTTACGGGGAAATGAATCCCTCTTCGATGTCGTCTGGCAGGAAGACGCACTTTTCAGCCCCTAATGGCGTCGGAGAGTGGGCTTGGACCCCATCTGTCTGCACTTTGTGTTACAGAACATGTAGTGGCGTCTGTCACAGGGAGCAGAATGGAGGTCTTGGTGTCTTTGACCAGTTAACAAAGAAGTCAGGCGGTGGTTCTGCTCCATTCTTCATCCTGACCAGCAGGTGGAACAGCTCTGAACATGTCTGACATGCCTTGAAGATGCGCCGAAGATGGAAGTTTTGCCCTGTGTCAGGGGAGAGCTTCGTGCTGCTTCTCCTCCTCACGCTCTTGGATTCACCTCCGCCGGGCAGGGCTGTTTCATAGGGGTCAGTTCAGCTAGAAAAGGTGAGAACATATGGGCCGCCGCTGGAGACCACATCACACGATCCGTGCAGCTACACCTGGGCCAGAAAATGTCCGTTTAAGGCGTTACTGTGACTCTAAAAAATTAGCCTGTTGAATTTTGGTAGGAGCCCTCAAGGTATGCAGCCCAGAATAAGGTAGAAACTGGTGGGGAGACAGATTTGCAGACACTCTGCTGACGTGGAACCATCACAGCTGAGATGTTTCTCCACAAACCGGACGGTGTTGGAACGTCAGTCGCCGCGCAGTCGATGAACTGAATTGAACTTTAATGCCGCAAAAAAAAAAAGTTTTAATAAACAACAAGGGAAACGTGCAGGATTCAGGTAAAGAATTTTTTTCACATTTAATCGGGAAAACAAAAATACAGAAGCGACCAGTTTGGGAAATAAAACAGAAAAGATATTTTAGCAGAGCGTCCGTCATATTTAATAGAAACGTTTAAATAAAATTTTATCACGGTAAAAATGACCTTTTTTTAAATAGTATCGGCTCTTAAAACTACATTTTTTAAAACTCTTTCTCCAGCTAAAACGATCTTGTGTGAGTGATATAAATATGAACTCAGGTGAGAAGGTTTTCATTATACATTTATGTGCCGCATTAAAACGGACCACTGAAGACGGTCCGGGAAAACAGTGCAGCTCCGCGGCCGGTAGGGGGCGGTAACACATCGCTGTAACTCAGTCGCGCTCGATCCCTCCAGCTGCCCAACCGCCGCACTCGCGCCTCGGAATTTTAAGTCTAAATTTAATAGCAAATATAAACCAAATGAGCGTTAATGTAGCGATAACATTGCGGGGGGGATGTTGTGCTTTAGCGCAGTTTCAATTCCAGCCGGTAAAGCAGCGACAGCAGAACAAAAAGACAGAAAAAATGTCAGACTCCCAGTCGAACGGGGAAAAGTCGGAATAAAATACATGTACACAGTGGTGGATTTTTCCCGTTCTAAGTGGCGTCTCGGCTGTAACATCTGCATTTGTTTGAAACAGAAAAACACAGTAAAAATCATTTAAAAACTGTGTTGACAAACAACGAAATTGCAATTGCAATTACAACCTAAACTCTGCTTATTTATTAGTGATTATTTCATTTACCTGATACTTTCCTACAAAATAAATCACAACGTTAAGTCACAGTTATTTACCCGTTTGGGTCATTTTTACACAGAGGAGGGCAAGGGTTCCACGGCAGGAATTGGAAATGGAACCCGAGGCCCTTGAGCGCTAAATGGTGCGCCACCTGCTGGCGGGAAACCGGAATAAACCCTTCGGCGCATTTCCCGTCTTCCGTCATGTTTACACTCGAGCAGAACCCGGTGACTTCCGTTCCATCCATTCGGGCGGCACCAGCGCAGTCCCGCCGCCTCGTTCCGGAAGCCTCAATGGATGAAGGCCGAGAGTCTGCTCACCTGACCCCCCCCCCCCCCAGGTGTGCAGGTGGGCCCACTGTGCCCTACGAAGTGTCTCCACCACCGTTTGCAGAAAGCTGGTGGAATTAATAGTGTGTAAAATCATGTTTCCGGAAAGGTTCGTTAAGGATAAACATTTGGCGTCACTCGGGGTTACAGGGGCGCGGAGCCACCGGTCAGGGCGTCGACCCGCTTTTCCTCAACCACACCGGAGGGACCGACGGGGGGGTCTCCTTACAGGGCTGTCAGGGCACAGCAGATGAACGAGCTCAGAGGGACACCTCAGCACCCTGGGGGGGGCCTCCTGTGTCCACAACTTAACTACAGGCTCCACCTCTTCGCAACCCCTACATCCACATCCACTGTCAGTCATCGCAGGCCAGACACCGAAGCCCTCAGTCGCCCGGTTCCCTGATCCTTTCACCTCCGGGGGGTTTGTACACTGTATTGTATCTAATGATTTTTTACATCCTTTTTTGACACATAAATGCAAATGAAATGTTTTATTTTACACTTGCAAACCCCTTTGAATATTTAAAGGACCTTTCAATGCATTTTTGGCTTTGTTTAGCCGGTTGACAAACCACCCAGGAGAATAGTTATAAATTGTGAGGTCTTGTCAGAAGATTCACAGCATGTGCAGCATTTTCTTGCTAACTCTGTGTTCACAATAAAGCAGAAAATGATGTTTAATGTAAGTAAATCATTTTGCATACTAATATATAATATCTAAATTTATTTTATACATATTTAACTTTTTAATTTATGTTTTTTCCCATGATGTGAAAGAGGAGAATTTTTTTTCTGAAATAATTTTTCAAAAATTTCTTTCTCACCCAGTAACTTTCCTCAGATTCAGACCTCCTACCAGAGGCCTGGAGGTTGAGGGAACTGCAGTATTTTTGTTCTTCCTGGACTGAGACCCATGTTTTAATACCTGGGATCGGATGGAGCTCCTCCTCCAGCTTAGGGGTCACGGTCCCAAGTGCTCCTCTCACCAATGAGACAGCCTTGGTTTTCACTTTCCACATTCCCTCCAGTTCCTCTCGCAATCCCTGGTGTTTCTCCAGCTTCTGAGACTCATTGTTCCTGATGTTTCTATCACTCAAAATCTCGCCATCTATCACCGCTGCTGTTTTCTCCTCCTTGACTATCACCACTGTATCTGGTTGGTTGGCCAGTACCTGTTTATCTGTCTGGATATGGAAGTCCTCTGTTGGTCTCCAATACTCTCTGTGGTGCCTCCCATTTAGACTTGGGAGTGTAGAGGCCATATTCCTCACAGATGTTTCTGTATATGATCTCTGCCACTGTTGTGCCTCTCAGTGTTCGCTGTCCCTGCCTGCATCATGCAGCTATTACTAGGTGCTGGAGTTTCTCAGGGGCTTCTTTGGTCTGATGCGGTACCTCTGTTTCCACTGACTTGATGCTGAGGCCTTGTTCTTGTGCTACCACGATCAGTCCATCTGTACTGCCCTCCAGTCCTCCCTTTTCCAGCCACTAGTAGGATCTTCTCATGTCGGCCACCTCTGCTGTCTGTTGGTGGTAAAATTCCATAGAGTGTCTGATCCCGCCAGAGCATCTCCTGTGCTTCTCCTATCTACATCCCATATCTGCTTCAGACATTCCCCTAACCAGCATCTTCAGGGGACAACGCTTGGATGTTCTCATGGATGTTCTGTATCTCATTCAGTCATCACACTTTCCAACTCCTGTCCGTCCGGCAGGTGTACAGTCTCTGAGTGCGGGATTTTGGAGGGAAAGCTGCTTGGTGGTCCTGGTGGTCCTGGAATGGAAATCAAACCCCAGTTTCCCACATACTAGATGGTTATGTTATGCAGAAAATTTTATGAAGCGGAGCTGCTGTCCTTCTGTGTGCACCACGGCACTTCCACGTCACCGGCAAGTGTTTCTGCTTCTTTCTTTATTCTCCACATCGGGGACGTTACAAAAGTCACCGTAAGATGAACAGTGATAAACAACTGCATTGAAAAAAATCTAAAGATTTTCTATATTTTCATTTTTGCGGCAACAGACCGGTGAGTTAGTTTTGCCCGGTGATTTCGACTCCAGACCTCTGTGACCCAGAACGGTTATCGGTTTACTGATCCTGGTGGCTGTGGCAGATGTTGAGACCTTGAGTGGGAAGCCGTCACTCGCAGGCGGAGACCTGGGGGAAGAGTAGAGAGGCGTGTGAGATCAGTCATTTCCAGGTTTGGTTCCACTTAATGTGGTGAAACCTGGCCCTGCAGGGCAGAGAGCTGCACAGATACACTCAGGTCCAGGGTGGGAGATGCACACATCCTGCCATCTCAATTGTGCACCAGTAAAAGCAGTAAAGACTCAGGGGAAGTAACTTTCTTGGCAGTGCGGCCACGGAAGATGCAGTCCGAGGCCTGAGAGCAGCGCTCCGTAGTACGAAGAAAGAAGGACTGGATCGCGAACCCACCAATCGTGACCGGTTGCAAAACTGGGGCTGACCGGTTGTTTTAAAGCACCGTAATGAATCTGCCGCAGGTTTTCCTGGCTCTCCTTGACTCGCTTCCACAGCTTTGTCAAGCCTATCTGAAAATAGTTGTTCTTTTTTCTCACGCTGAACCATGAATTGAACCTGAACCTCGGAAAGTTCCTCCTAAATCTGATTACTCTTTTGCTTCATCAAGTTGAAAGATTTGGCTGTGGGCATATTGGCATTTACCCCCTGATTTATAACTTGTGCGCAGACCCACAGCTGGCACCAATAATACAAATAGCTGTTGTTTCATTATAACACGATCTCTTTTATGAAGAGTACATCATAGTGTTTCAATTTAATTTTTTTTTTCCCGCCCCTTTGTGGGGCCATAGATCAATCTTCTCTCGATGCTTTTTCATCATTCTGCAGGGTATCTGATTTATTACAGGTTGTTGAGGTTAGTGCCTCTTGTACTGCGTGGAGAAGTACATCTTCAACTACTTTCCGAGAGCCGTTTACCAAAAGACGGCGTTTCGTAGTGCCTGTGAGGAGTGAAAAAAATCACAGCTTTCAAAAATCGGTGAACTTTCGGTGATTTGTTGCCTTGATCCAGGGTATTGCGTGGTTTAATTTTAATGTTTTGCTCCAGTAAATGTATAATGTCACCTTGGTGGGCAAAATTGGTGAAACAAACTAGACTCTGAAACACTAAAGTACAACCATGAAGGAGAGGCGGCCATAAAGGCTGATACCCCGAGAGGTCGCCTGAGACTACCAACCAGATATCCATATGTGTCATCAAGACTGTATTTATTGTGGAGCCGTTTACAATCTATAAACTAGACCATGAGCAAAAGCACAAAACATGGCAAAAACCTGGCCTTCTGAACAGTTCAGGACAGTTTTTGCCTTTTTCAGTGACCAGGTCCTACAGTGTAAACACCATTTCCTCACGATTCTTTAACCTGGAATGTCAGCTTCACTGAGACAAACGAAATAAGTCGTATGGGATGAAAGACCTGCAGTGTGAGACAGAACTAAGTTCAAGAAACTGCAAGGAAGACCGGCCCACTTGAACGTGCTCGTCGCCCTCATCCAAGGTGGTCCTTCCGATGGCTCCTGACATGGCCCTCACTGTGGCCGCTCAACACGCTCTCCCTGGGCGGGATGTCTTCTCCTGGCTGCTCAGCGGATCTGTAATTTTTCCTTAATAAGGTCACATCCCGGCAAGAGGGATTTGTCCACCGCCCCCGCGCGCCCGGCCAACCTCCCGGCCGCTCGACAAAGAAATAACCTTTTATCTGTTGTAATTTACATCTTCCAACTCTCTCCTTTACAAAATCAAACGCACCCCCACCAGCCACCATTTCGGTGGAGCCGGAGATCAAAGCTGGCGTGGAGGTACTGGGAGATTTATAATAAACACCCTCGCTTTTGCGCGGCCTGTGGATGTCAGACTGCTGGTGTGTGTTAGTGTGTTACAGCAGGAGAAGAACTACGGCTTCAGCAAGGAACCTGCCCCCCCCCCGGCCTCCCTGCTTTACCTTCGCATGACTGCTGGAGCTTTGCTGGGGGGACAGACGCTCAGACGGACGGGCCAGATGTAAAGTGAGTTTAGCGCTGTTTCGCGCTGCGTTTCCTCGCCCGGCCCCAAAAAGACCGACAAAAGTCGAAGTTCGATAAATGACCTACAGAAAATAAACGTGTCTAAATTAAATCAGTGCACACAGTTTCCTGGAGTCTGTAGAAGGTTTCTGCTTGTCATGAAAAAAAAAAAAAAATCCGCCGGTTAAATCAGCAGCAACAGCTGCTGCTCGATAAGTAAGCAGAGTTGAAGAGGAGCAAGTGCTCATGTGAAGAACCCATGTGCACAGTCATTAACCTTCAGCCTCCGTCACTAAGCACATATTAAGTTGCCCGTCTCCTCCACGACGAACATGTAGGCCGTTTTGTTCCCCTCCTCGAATGGCTGGGCCCCGCGATGTCTCCTCCAGAACCCATGTGGAAGATGTCGCTGATGCGACATTGTGCTCACAGAAAGCATCCGTGTTCTCCTTCACCCGTGAATGGGCAGCTAGACCAGAAATTTCAACCTGAAAAAAAAAAAATCCCACTTGATCCTATCAAAGGCGCCTGCGTTCTGGTTTCCCTGCGCTCCCTTTGTGAGGCCTTTGGTGGTCCTCCTGACCTTCAATCCGAGGGTCTGTGAAATAAACGCCGGCGCCTCGAGAGCTGAAAAAGGGGTCGTCCGCTTCATGTCCACAGATGTGACATCTAGGCACAGGAGACTCATTCGTGTATTCAAAGATATATTTTAACATCTAATATTTTGCAGGAAGCGAGTAGCACGACAACTGTCGATGGAACTGAGCAGGCAGACGGCTGAGAAGGTACGATTCAGAGTAAACAGTGTGCGACGGAGTAAAATGTTTGTATGTTCATCATAAATGCCGACACTATTAAATAACGTCGCTGGCGTGAACCGCTGGAATGCCAATGAGCTGCAGCACGGGGGGACAGGCTGCACGTCTCAGCTGGGGACCCCCACAGGTAATGAGGGGCCACATTTGGGCGTCAAAGGTAAACATTATTTCTGCCGCATTGTGCCCGACTTCGGCTTATTTGGGAGCCAGCTTTTGTGTGCCGGGAGCTCATAGCAATCTGCACTCGGGCCCCTCCCCGGACCACGGGTGTCCTTGCGGTTCAGCGGGACCACATCAAACGCACCAGCCCCCCCGCCACCGCCACCACCCCTGGCAAAGCCCTGGTCTCCGCTCACGTTAATTGCCAACCTTTTGTGCCGATGTAGCGCTGAAAAGCGCTGGCTGGAGGAGAGGGAGCGGCTTTTTATAATGAGCTTCCCGCAGCTGGAAAAACACAGTCGTGTTTGGACACGAGCCGCTCCGGTGGCTCCTGTTACACACAGCAGCCATAACACCTGCATGTGTGTGAAGGAGGCACGTACAGGGACGGACACTTATCATCGTACCGGCCGCAGGTGAACAAAGCAGCTTCGGGTCGTGTCAGAAGGTGTGCCTTTGTCTGAATATTTAAATCCAAGTAGATATTTACATGGGCACAGTTTGTTTTTGTGCCACGGAATTGGCCGGAGAGAACCGAGCTGCTGCTTTGACCATAGAAGCAGCCGGTTTAACCCACACAACATTAATGATCACAACACACACACACACACACACACACACACACACACACACAATTACACATGACACGAGCCCTGACATGTTCCTCCATCTGGTCCGTAAATGAAATTTCCCGCAGGCTAATGAAGATGGCGGTGTCAGCTTGGCCCAGTCCGCGTTTTAGTGTAATTTTTGTAATGTATATGTAAAGCTCTTATGCGGAGAGGGTGGTGGACAGCGAGTAATGACTAGAGTGCTACTTCCGCGCCACGTTCCCCATCATCTGCGGCTGCGATGGCAACTGCTGATAATGTTGTTTTATTCACCTCTCATCCACGTGTCTCTTCTCTCCAGCCTTTCTCATTTGTGTCCGCAGCCACCCCTTCCTCGGTCCCGGTCCGTCGTCCCTGCACACATCTCCATCTGCATACTTCCTCCTGACGATGGGGTGGGGTCATGCTGGGTTGATTCTATGCTTCCACAGTGAAGTCGCCGTGAAGCTGGGCTTCATTCCGCAAATATTCGGTGGTGCTCGGATGCTTCGAATGTTTCCCTCTATCAGAGGAACACTGAGTTTCACTCAAAAAACGTCTTCAAACTAATAACACTTTGATAGATGAAATGACTGTGGCCACCTTCTTCATCTCCTCAAAGCTGCCCTTATCCTGGCTGACTCATCACACCCCTGTTCCCGGCCTCGTGGGGCCGGCATTAGTCACGCGGACTTTGCACGTAGCAGAGATCCCGGGTCACACGCGGACGACGTCATGTGCCAAAAGTCAAAAGAGTTGTTTGTTGGCAGATTTGCTGAGTTCCTTTACAACATTTTTGAATGTCTAGATTTGCTACAGAGCTTCACGCCATGCAATTTTAAAAAAGCTGCCCCCCCCCCAACACACACACATACAATCCAATCTCCCTAACTGTTGGAAAAAGACTGTTTCGTGACTTGTGTCAATAGGCGGTCAATTTACAGTAGAGGGGCATGTGGAGGACCCCCGAAAGCAGACTGGACTTTTTGACCCCCCCCACCACCACCCCCACCCCGCCCTCAGTCATGGAATATTTATGAGCTGTTATTTTTATGGAGTGTTAGCTAGTACCAGGTCTGAGAGGACAGCGGTGACTTTGCCGAGAAGAACCTGACCTGGTTCAGGGCTCGAGTTCAAATAACTGTGGGACATAATTAGTAATAAGGGTCATTAATGAGTCACGCCCCCCATCCCTTCCACCAAGCTGCCCCTGAATCTGCGCGGATCTGCGATCACAGGGTGGGGTTTGGAAAAGTCCAGTCTGCTTTCGGGGGTCCTCCACATACCCTTCATTTCTGGTTATGGCCGGTGTTGGGATTACAGCCACTGTGGACGTTCTGCAGCCGTCAAGTTGTTGGTAAAGGCTACGTTTGTAACACGGGACTTCGTGACTACTCATCCCATCCACGTTACAGCAGAAGTGGGGACAGTGACAGTTACCGTCCCCATCTGCTCAAGTTCAACCATCCGAGGCGCCAAATCTGTAACCGTTTAGTCTGCATGCTGCTGTCGGTCAACCATTTTATTCTTTTAGCTGATCCAACATACAGTGCTAAGCTATTTGCTGTTAATGTGTTTAACTACCCAGGAGGGTTTTTTTCTTCCTCAACCACTTTTAGGGTAAGGAGTTTTCTCAGGTACACTACAGCAGAAGGTTGGGACTCAAACCTGCATCCTGAGTCCAAAGGAAGCAGCTGTAACTGCTGCTTTACCCACCGCCCGCAGCACCAGAGGCAACACCAGAATTCAGCATTCCAGCTCTGCCCACATATCCACCCTTGCGTGGGTCCTTCATCGTGTTTAGGCAACAACCCGGGGTGGCACCTCAAACTCTTAGAGGGGCGAACAAGCGGCAGGGGGCTGAGCGGGCGCTCGATCTACGTGGCCTGTCATCCTCGCTCAGTGTCATTCTTCCCAGCTCGTAGTGCGGCGGCTCCCAGGGGTAGGATATTCACAACAACCCGCAAGTCCAGTGTCCTCCCCGGCAACGTTCCCGTCCGGCCAACACCACACACCCAGACAAACGTACGAGGTTTGCAAAGAACTGCACCAAAACCGGCACCCATCGATACACCGAGAGGGTGAGGATGTGTCCGTACGACAAACCTCACCTCTATTCTGTGTGAGGCTGTCAGGAATGCTAAGCGTTGTCATTATAGAATTACGAACATATTCAAGGTAGAGAAACGGCAAGTGTTCTGTTTCGCCTGTTAGGGAAACATATGGGTTGCATATGGATTTTGCCTTGAAATGTTTAACTTTCTTCTTAAAGCCCTTCAAGTGTCTCACTGTGAATTACTACCTCGACGTGTCAGTTATCATAAAATGCACGAGAATTTCGTCTCTGATTTGTGTCTTTTTCGGACCTAAATCACGCACAGGGGAGGTTCTGGTATCGCTGCATGCGTTGCTTTTGCTGGGGCCTTTTGGAGGGCTGTGAACGGGCCAAGCGGGGCCAAGGTGACGGTGTCACCGACACGCTGGTGAACGTGGCCACCGGGACGGCTGCGTGTCCGAACCCGGGATGCTGAGGATGAGCGATGCGCCCCTGTCCATTCTGTGGGGTTATCGTAAGGAGCGTGACCCAGGGGTCTCATTATGCATCGACTCAGTGGGTTCACCTTTTGCAGCCCGACATGAGGCCATTAGGGCTGTAAAGCCTCCTCCTCTTGTCATCTTTGACCCTAATTATGACTTAGGATGACCGTCCCCCCATCCTCCCTAATTTTTCTCTCATTATTAAATCAGTGCCTGGAGATACTCTCTTTCCCCCCATTTTGTTCCCCAGCCACATCCACCACTTTGCGCTTGAATCCTGGCTTTCATTTACCTCTGAGTCAGGGAAAGCAACGAGGAGGAGACAACACACTCATATTCACGCACGACACACACACACACACTCATCCGAAGGTTGTGCTCTTGATTTCCACTGGCACACTGGCTCTCTCTGCAGGCTTTAGTGACATTGCTCATTACCAGCTTCACGTTGCCATGTTTGCGCACGGCGCTCCCAGAACAAAAGCGTAAATGGAAGAGAAGCGAACCACTTGAAAGGGCTGCCCTAAACAGATCATGATGTTTGTTCAGCTATTAGGCTTCCTTGCTTGTTAAGGCAATGCATTTCGAGCATAACAGTCTAATTTGCCCTGATTAAACCTCCAGAAAGGCCAAGGGTTTGAAAAGTGGTAAAGCCTATTGTCCATGCTGAAAGGACGGCCTGAAAATAGACCAAACAAATGTTTCTTGTTACTCCCCCCTCTTCCCCAAGGTACAAGGGGCCCACAGGATTCCCTGTGATGCTGTTTACATGCAGAGCAAACTGTCATCATTGCAGGCCTTTCTTCACACTGGACGGTGCGGCGACTGAGCGGCTTTTTCTTAAGCATCGGGACTGTCGTGCAAATGCAAAGATGTGCTTCAAGGTTTGCAGTGCGGATGCAAGTTTGAAGAAGAAAATGGGCTCCGTCGCCGAACAGAGTCTCACGTGTGGAGTCTGTTCTCACACACCTGGGAGCTCCAGCTTACACTGCTGTGTATCTCAGCCACTGGCAGTTAGAAAGGACACTGGTAGTTATAGTAGTCTATGGAATTAATAGAAAATGCAGTAAAAAGGTTGTTTTGATACATGATACACCTACAGTCTAATATGAGTTTGCAATGCAGTTAGGAAATCAGGAGAGCAGTGGATCAAAAGAGGAGCATTTTGAGACCCTTCTTGAATCTTAAAAGAGATTCAGAAATTCTGAGGAAAGGAGGGAGTTCATTCCACCACATTAGACCATCAAGAGGAGAACAGATTTTAAAGCTCCCCTCCATGGGACCACCAAACAGCCAGAAGTGGAAGAGCATAGTGCTCTTGCTGGGTTGTAGGGAATGATCAGGACTAGTAGGTATCAGGGCATCCATTGAGTACCTTCTAGGCCTCAGCCTGAGGTCTTGACTTTCCTAGAGCAAGAAAGTCTATGGCGAGAGATGAGGAAGCAGAGATACGTGGATTTGGTTTGTTTGGAAAAAAATAAGCCTCTGGGAGTCCAAGTGCCAATGGGTGTCACCCCTCCTGAGCATTTTATAGTGGTGGTATTTATGGGAAGGTTCAGTTTTATCTGTCATCGTGGAGCTGAGGACTGGGGAAAATTCCATCTGAATCCAGACCCTTAGCTGCTTGTCTGGTTGAAGTTACTACAGGCCTTTAAAGGCTGCAGAATGTGCGTGCCTCACTGCAAGGAGCAGGGCACTCCACAGTTTGGCAGCTCGGTGGCTACCTCCCACAGCTTTTAAACAGATCTACAGAAATATAAGGAAGTCGGCATCTTGTGAGCGTAGAGTTCAACTTGGCTCATAGCTGGAGAGGAGATCAGAGATGTAAGGTGATGCCAGACTTTGGACCGCTTTATACGTTAGAAACAGTAACTAAGTCACATCTGTATGCACCGGGTAACCAGTGAAGTGATCAAAGAACCGGAATAACTTCTGGGAGCCAGTTACAGTCCTGGCTGCAGTGTTCTGGATGAGCTGGAGGGGAGCGATGACATGGGGAAACAACAAGGATCTGAAGTAATCAGTCCCGCTAGAAACAAAGGCATGGACCAGAATCTCAGCGTCCAGCCCAGAGATGCCGCACTTCAGTTTGAGTATATTCCTCAGCTGCAGGAAGCAAGTTTCCGTAACCGAGTTGACATGGGGCTGGTAAAAAAGTTATGAGTTGAAAAGAACTCCGAGATTCCTTGCAGATGATTTGATGTTGTCATAAAAATCTGCAAGATTCGACTGTGGAAGTTTGCTATTGGGTATTTCCAGGCTCAGGAAAAGGTTCCCTCTTGTCTGGATTCAAAATGAGGTAGTTGGCATTCACCTGGGCTTTAATCCCATGAAGAAAATGGGACAGGCGGTTGGTGGTTTGCACAAGGCATGACTGAGTGTCATCGGGTGAAAGTTAATGCTGTAAAGCTTTATTATGAATGACATTACCTCATGATGATGTCATTTAACCTAAATAAAGTGGAAAAAACAACAATCCCAGGACAAAACCTTCAGGCATTTTATATCAGACTGGAGATAGTGCAGAAGGAGAGGTGTTTTCATCAAGATTTTCAGTGCCTGCTGAAACCTTATTGTGTTGAAGGAGGTGAAACACTCAAACATGGCACCAAAGAGGCCCCGACATGACTCCCTAACCCTGACCCTAAGAGGACACTATAGTGCATGGCAGTAGCTTCCACCTTAAAAGATAAAAAGTACTGTTTTGCTAAACAAGGTGTTCTGAGTCGCTCAGGCAGTAACACCACGTTTTTGGTTAAGATAAATCCCAATATTCATCCAGCTTTGGTAAAGTCACAGCTAAAGGAACGATACTATGAGCAGAGGCGGATGCAGCAGCCAAACGCAATACTCAAGTGAAATCCTTGTTAAAAAATGTACATGAGTAAAAGTAAAAAACTTAGGATTAGGGTTAAGGGAATGGCTTCCCACCACATTGTTTTGGGGCGGAAACATTGGGTTTGGACTTGGGTTAGGGTTAGGGGTGAGGGCTTAGTTAATGTTCACAATATCATGAACCCCCAGCAGCTACAATATATAACAGACTACACGTCGTATTTTTGAACTGTTTCCCATCCCTGCTCCTATTATTATCCACGTGGGCATCTTTGAAATAAAATAGAAAAGATTTAGTCAATCAGATTAATTTGTAATGTTAATAAGTTATAATAAGGATTATCATTAACCACTTAACTGATCCTTTTGTCTCAGGTAACTAGCAGTTTTTTGACTGTGTACTAACAATGATTTGATCAGTTATGAAACAGAGCAGCCTTACTGGCACAATTCAGGGTTGGTACCATGATCAAGTATATGACAGCAGGAGCAGAGATTCAGATTGCAAACAGACAGCATGAACCACCACTCTACCCACAGCCCAAAATGAGATTATAGCACTTACTTTCTATTTAGCTGATGCTTTTATTCAAAGTGCCTTGCAGCTGTTTACCAATTAAAACAACAGGGCTTCTATACCAGATACGTTTAGGACATCAGTACTTTTCTCAAAGGCAATACAGCAGTGATTTGAAATGCATCGCACAGCCTCGAGGTTCAAAGGTTAAAAGTGAGTATCTGAGACGACCGTATCACATAACAAGAAAACCCAGGCAAAAAACAAACAAACAAACAAACAAAGAACGCAAAGGCAAAACAGTTGAGATGCTCGAAATTTAAAAAAGTGAAAAACTGTTAGAATGAGTCACATGTTGTGATCTTGGTTTACTTAGTCCAGTAGATTTAATAGTTATCTAGACTGGCAACTCCGGATGACAAAATGAAGAGTACATAACTAGTTTGTTACAACTAGTTAGCAGTGTTTACAGTAACTATGCAGTGTTGTAGTGTTGATGTTTGGATGACGTTTTGACTGTCGAGCTGGTGATCTGGTTAGCGAACAGCAAGAGAGCTGGAGAAGAAGGACAACATCGTGTGACGTTTTTCAGGGTAGGGTGTGGCTGAGTTCCGGAACTCAGATATCCGTTGCTAGACGAAGACGGCAACACGTGTGAAGCACAGGTGGATGCTGGAACTAAGGCGGAAAACCAGTAGCCCCCCTGGACTGTCCGTATGATCCATGAAGGTTCAAATTCTGTTTGGTCAAGTCTGGCACAGTGCACCAGTTTTCCAGGAACTTTGCTCTTAATAACATTGAGGACCTGTACTGTGCAGGTTTATTTTAACATTTATTTAAAAGCCACATCCAGTATGATATTAAGGGAAGTGGCAAGTGAGTTCAGAGGATTAGCTCTTCGACGTTATTAGATGTGCATGTTTGTCAGAACAAAGTCTGTAGGTGCAGCATTTTTAATAAATGCAAATGACTATTTCACCAAAATGAATTAAACCTAACACAGAAACAGGGGTAAATCACCCAAATTTTTTTTTTTTTAAATTTAAATAATTACATTTCTCCAAAGTATCAGTAACAGAATAACAGTCTGCACCTGAAAATGTCAGACTGCAACGCGAGAATTAGAATATAATGTTTAACATTATATTTACATTATATAATGTTTAATGTACTGCAGTGGACAGGCGTCCCACCCAGGGGCAGTTTCACAGCCTGGATGGATGGATGGATGGATGTTTTAATATATCTTTAAACTGCCAATATGCTGCCACAGTGAACAGTGTTGTGCTTCACAGCACGTGGGCTTTGTGGTTTGATGCTACTGGTTTGTCTGGCTCGGTCTCTGTGGAGTTTGTATTTTCTCCCCACGTTTGCCTGGGGTTTGTTCTGGTTCCCCCCACAGTCTGAAGACATGACATGTCAAAGGTGGTAATGAATTGCCCTTTATGTGAAATGGGTGACAACGTTGGGACAGCGTGGTGGTCCCATGTGGGGTGTCTCCTTCCTGCGCCTCTGGGTGTGACTTGAGCTACAGCGGCTGTCAATGCTGAGTGACTGAGGGCTGAACAGAATATGTTCCATAATATGTAGAGAGAACATGGTTTTAATCTCCAATCACTGTTAACTAATTTGCCATAAAAATGTCAACTAGAATGTGAACCTCACAAAACGCCACTTCTCACTGCCTTCAGAGAGTTTATACACAAATGTTATATTTAGTCAAAAGAAGCCTTTGGAAATGTACAGCACGTAGTCACAATACTTTTTAAATGAGCAGCGATAACTTCCACTCGCAGTTTCCAAGGTGAAAAGCTTCAGGAAGGATTTTGGTACAGAAACTCAAATTATTTCAGGGTGAAAAAACCTACAGAAATCCAAAACATCTCTGTCCGAGTGGCAAAATCAGGCTTCAGAATGATTCTTAGTATGGCAACCCTCCCATCCCCACCAGAAAAAGCCCAGTACCCCAGATTTGGCCTGGTGCTGTGATTTTAATATTCACAAAACCCAGAAAAAGAAAATTTGATTTGGGGGCGGTGGGCCTTCAAGGGTTAAGTGGGCCCTTTATGTGAACAGAAATATTGTGATTGATGCTGTCTGTCTGAGAGTCACAGATGGTTCTTGGTATTTAATAAACATGTTGACACTCCAGTTTCCCTCATTAGGTGTTTTGCAAAAGCCAGTACTGTCCATAAATCACAGCGCAGGTTATCAGAGCTTCTGATCTTAACTGTACGGGGCGCCCGGCTGTCTACTGGATAGGGGCTGTGAACAGCAGGCTATAAAGAATTGAATTCCCTCTACGTTTTTTTTCCCCGTCTTGCTCCCTCACTCGAACGCACGCACAAACGCGCTTTCCCGCTGCCGCGTCCAGGCCTCTGCCCCACGTACCTATAACACACTTGCAATAATAAATACCCTTGGAAACACAAAACGAAAAGGGTAAAAGAAAGCCTGGCCTAGGAAAGGTGTGCCGGCTTCAGGTGGACAGAAGGCACGTAATATATCACAAACGGGCTTTGGGAAGTAAGTGCCGTAAAGACTCTGTGAAGGAGTGTGTTATGGGAAACACGTGCAGGAGAGTCGAATGCCATAATGACCGTGTCCCCGCGTTCGGGGTAAAATGTGGCTCATGCCGAAGGACTCAAGGTGAGAGGAAACCCCCGGAGGTGGTGGCATCTACACTGGGAGGAATCCCGACTCAAAGGACCGGCTTCTGAAAGATGAAAGATGGCGGACCCCGCTTCCTGCCCCACGCGGCCCCCCCCACGCATCAACACTGGGACATGAAACGTCCCCTAGGGTGTGAGAACGAGAGACGAGTCCTGCCCACAGCACCGCGTGCCATCTTATGCATAGTTACACCCTATAAATCCGTACCCAACGATTTCATAAGGGACGTATTTTTGAACTGTTTCCCATCTCTGCTCCTGTTATTATCCACGTTGGGATCTTTGAAATAAAATAGAAAATCTGATAACTCAGCTGCAAACTGACTTTTTTCAGTTTTTTTAGCAATGTTCATAAATATGTTATGTATCTGGCAGGGGTGCCGGACGATGCGGAGGATGTGAGAATTAATAGGAGAAGCTCGCGATCCGGAGCCACGAGAAGGCGAAGCCAAAGTGCACAGTGCGCCAAGAAGGGAGGCAGCAGCCTGGCATTTATCAGAAACAAACGACAGAGACTCGGCGGGTTCAGGCACCAAAGCACCTCTGAATCCTTATGCGGCGAATCGGGGCTGCCATACAATAAAACCCGGGGTGTTTGAATCTAAAAGTAACCACCCCACCACCTGTGCACCTCACTGTGTCACACACACGTCAGTGTGTTACGGGCATTTATACGTGTTGCTGCCCCTGAGCGTTTCCATGAAACAGAAGTTTAAATGGCTGCCAGTGCGTTGACTGTTCAAGCAGAACGGCGCTGGTGTGTAGAGGCCGCGCTTTGGCAAGGCCTAGAAGCCTGAACTTCACTGAGAAGAAGGCAGACCGGCACCGAAGGGGAGGATGCTTTTCTGGAGGGTTCCAAGAAGAACTCTGGTCCGGAGATCAAAGCTAAGAACCACTCATTGCGTCCCGACCAAGGGGGCCGTGCTCCTGGAGTGGAAATATCAACGTGGAGCCCAACACGGGTGCGTCATAATATGGACCCAATATTAGCTGTGTGCTCCCCATGTCAAGCAAACGCTCAAAAACAATACATCCTCTTTATGAGCACCAGACTTGTAACTTTTTTGCTTTCACCTCAAGTCCCGAGTGACTCACTACTGAACTGCAGCAGCCCGAAACAGCGGGGGGCCACCGTGGGTGGGGTGGGGTGCGCAGGGCCTGCTGGAGGGAACGGTGATGAGGTGAAGGAGACACGGAGCAGGAGACGCACAGGGGCCACGACGTCATGCACAGGCCAGTACCTGCAAACAGGGAACATCACAAACACACTGGGGCAGAACATCACACATTGGCTGCAGAGCCCACACTTTCGTACATAAATAAATAGTGCCATTTCATTCTGGAAGAGGCTTCAGACCACAGTGACCCTGACCGGGATAAAGCTGTAAACAACAATGGATGGATGGATGGATGGATGGATGGATGGATGGACATGTGTGATTTCGGAAGCCATTGTAAATGTCACAGTAGCAGATAGTTGGATCTCCTTAGGGACGTTTGGCTTTATTTCAATCAGCTGTGAAGATATTTGGAGAGTGTTAAGAACAGCCATCCTTGTTCTTGGCTCATTGCTGGAGCAAGGAGCAGGCTGGGTCTTGATGGAATGAAAGCAGCTTTTTGATGACCTTCTATCTTGCTGAGTGTTGAGTCTGTGCAGTTGTTTTTGTTAAAAGAAAGTCCGTTACAGGCTGATGGGTGTTATGAATAGAATTCCCTGTAGGCTGAACGGGAGAAGACCCCCAGTTGGGGCCGGTCAGCCAAGGGAAAGCTGTGGAGAACAACCATGAAGGGAGATGCTGCACAGAATCTGGGCCAGCTGTGTGACTGAGAACCCATCTGGGTCATGGGTATGAGTAGAAGGGTGTCACATCACACAGCTCACACTACAGCACAGTACCACCCTTGGGGGGCTGTCTGGCTCAGTGCCTCCCGGGCAAAATCAGCTGAGCGTTTGAGGCCAGGCAGGTAGGCGGGTTAAACGCCCAACAAAAAGACATGATGTCTTTAGTGTTTTGCCCCAGATTATTTTGCGTTCGAGTCTAGCCTTGCCTTAAACGTTGACCCCAAAAAATGTGCACTTTGTACCTCCAGATATGATGGTCTTACAGAATTAAAGTACATCCAAGAACTGAAGTTTCTCTGAAGCAGAATGAATGAATTGTGAGTCCAGCTAGAAGGTGTGAAACTGAACCAGGTAACTTGAGGCCATATGTAAAACGGACTGTTAGCAGCTCTTTGTGGGTTTTTCTTTATGGCCTCAGCTGATGCGGTGTAAACGTCAGTTCCCGTTCACAGAAAAAGGAGATCGTGGGACTGCTCCGTTTATACAGATGTTTCTCTTTCTCATTTCACAGTGACGTTTGCTGCATAATCGACTAACCAAAGTAAACACAGTTAAAAATCTCAGTTTCTTGGCGGTGCCGGAAAGACAGCGGCGATTTGGTTTTAAGGAGCCCCTCTGGTAACACGTCAGATCTATGACGCCGTGACTTAACGGTGCCGTTTTAACGCAGTCCAGCTTTTGGCCCTTTTTTTTTTTTAGACAGGCGAATGCATTACTTCTGAAACTTGTAGCGGAGTGAAAGATTTATGTGCAAAAATGATTAGCATATTAAGTGCGACTGTTAAGTCTGCTATGTATATGTCTATCCGACATTAGAAAGCTTTGCCAGTGCAGCAGCCAATTAAAATAATGCTTTAAACAAATTATAGAGAGTAAGACTATGCATCATTCGCAACGTCCAGCGTTCGCTATTGAATGCACTCAGCTTGGAAATGTTTTTCCACCCCGATTGCTTGCTCGACTAAACAAAGATAGATATCAATAAATGTTCTTCCGTAGCAAATGTTTCCTACTCGAAACTGATATTATTGCCTTTTTGCTCTTAATCAGAAAGCATTAAATGAAATCATACATCTTTTTAAAGATGTTCGGCTTCGAACGAAATCTGATCACAAAGAGGCCTCTCTTGAAAATGAGTCCAGGTTTATAGCAAATGGGGGTTATTTCTGCGCCTCTAACCATTTCTGCCATTTGTTTTTATGATGAATCCTTTTGTATTTTACTCAGTTTTTTTGGGGGGTTTTCCAATCCAGGCCGTAGGAACAGTGTATCCTTACAATATACACTGACACATGAAGGTTGAAATGGGGGGGGGTTAAAAATCAAAAAAATTACTGATCTGATCCTATAATATTTTAAATAAATCTGTCCTGATTCTATCGTATCTTTTTTCCGGTGTACACGTGACGGCGCGTCTTCAAAGTGAGATATTTGAATAAATTCCAGCGTTGTGCTCTGTCCACCTTCCTGATAACACAAAATATACATTATTTTGGTTATATTATAACATGAGTTATCAACATGACACCGTACTTTTCAGCAAAACAGACGACAGTAACAAAAAACGCGACGACAACAACGGTCCGTGTATGAAACAAGGCCGTATATTTTAGCCGTTGGCAAAATCAGCGCAGTATTAGAAAAAAAGACCCCCAGTCTTTCACAAACAGAAGGAGAAACACGACTGTGGGGCACACGTTTTCATTTTACGCTTCGGGTTGGGCTCACTTTTCGGCCGAACAACAGCGGGGGGTCTTTATTGGGATGTTGGACGTGTGAATCGCCACTTTTCACCTGACCGTAAGTCCAGAGCAGCTGCTGCCTGTTTCATGCTCACGTTACATTTGGCAAAGGTATGCTGACGCAGCACCGGTCCAGGGATCCACTTTGAACACCCCAGCATTCGACACGGTTCAGATGTCCTGCTGTGTGCCAGCGCTGGAGTCTACTGCTGCGTTGCTGTCACGTAACATGTCGACATGCGATCGGCCACCGACTTCCATTCAGCGATCATCTTTGGCTGTATGGAACAGTTTGGGGAGGGACATCCTTAGGCTCTGGTGCATATTTTTGCTCTACTTTTTTGTGTGGTATTTTCTTTATAGGGTAGCATGGTGGTGCAGTAAATAGTGCCGCCGCCTCACCTGAGCTGGATCCGGCAACTGTGCATTTGTGTGCGTTTGCTGCGGACGGCGCTGCGACACATGTGCCGACATTCCTCTGCTTGAGTTTCTTTGACCCCCGACCACCGATGAGGCCAGACGGGACCACTGGTGAGACCAACAATCCTTGTTGCCAGGAGCTGAGGACCTCCTGCCGTGATGATGTCATCAGCTCACCTGCACCTCCACGCCACTTGACTCAGCTTCACTCAGCACTCGGACCCGTAAAGGTTTATTTTTGTCCTTCACCTCCTGGTTGGGAGTTTTTTGTTTTCCTCTCCTCAGTTGCTGGCAGGTTTACTGTTTTGCCCTTATACCCTGTATAGTTGTTCTCATTACCATTTAACCTTTATCCATAATTTCACTGTATACCTGTTATCTGTTCTGTTGTCTAAGTCTGCCATTCAGCTCTGAGTCACTGTGAGAAGAAGCCTCTATTAAAATAAATTGAATTCAGCCCTGTCCCATCTTGACCCTCCACAGGGTTTCCTTTCCGGAGAAGCCCTGGGGTTGGGATCCATGTGGCCGGCACAATGCGAGCGACCCTCTACTCCGACACAGACTTCCCTTCGCAAATGCAGGCTAATCACTCGTGGCAACCCCTGACCTCCAGGGTCAGCGTATAAAAACACTTCTTCAAAGCCGCTATTTGTATCATTGCACTTCAAGTGAAATAAATAACCAGGCCTGAGAAACTGTTTATGGATTTGTCAGCTAACTACACACATTAGGCACACAGATGTGAGAAGTCCATATGTGAGATTATTTCTGCCGGGTTTTTTAATGTGTTTTAAGGTTCGGAAGAGGGATAATCATCATGCCCACCCTCAGTATTTCTTAAAAAAGATTCAATTCCATGTGACAGCAGAACTGGTTGCAGTTAGGTACAGATGCAGTTACTTAAACAAAGGCAGCTTTGGATTAGCTGGGCTCCTGCTGGCTGGGCAGCAAGCTCAGGTGAGATGGAGGTAAGATCTAGCACATGGTGGAGAACATCTAGCCGATTGCTATACTTCACAGCCTGGCTCTGTACATACAGCCACAAGGCTCTCCAAGCTCATTCTCTTCTCGCTTGATCGCTCATCACTCACTAGGTAAGAAGAGGTGCACCCTGGATAGCACGCAAGTGCATTCCTGTCTACAAAATAGAAAATACCCAAGTTATCAGATGGTGTAAATTTCAAAACACTGCCACTTATGCAACTTTCAGGTCTTTTTCCAATTAATTATCCCAGTATTATTCTGTAGATGAAACCATTAAAACCATAAAGCTTCTTGACTCTTGTTACTTGGGAAGGGCACACTTGTGCTGCGATGAGGGTCTGCACACTGTTGTCCCAGGAGACTGCTTGGCACCATCACAGACAGCTCATTTGTCTGGGCCACAAGCGGCTCCTCTAATCGCTAGGGACACTTCCGGCCTGACCTGTATAAACCCGGACATGGCAGAATAAACATTGTGCCTGCTCAGAGCCAAGAGGTCCCAATCAAAGTGCTGCGAGGAGAAAATTGCTTCCAGAGCTCAAGCACGGGATCATCTTGACAATATCTGGAGGTCAACCCAAATTGGCAACTCTGAGCTTTGCTCTGCTTGCTGACCCCCAAAAACCTGCCGAAGGTCTCCCCTAAACAAAGGCAGGCTCCAGGAGCGTGTGCAGCTGGAGAGGAGATCACCACACAGAGGACTTCAGACTTTTTTGATTCAGGGACGCCCTCTGCACCCTCCATCAAACAGCTGTGAAAGTGGTTCCAGAAAAGCACGGATCAATGGAGCTGGAACTGTAAGTTTTTCAACTTTTCAGAAGGACATTTAGAGGTTCCAGAAACTCACAGATCAGTGGAGCTGGGGCCGTAAGTTTTCCAACTTTTCCGCCTTGGATGAGCTGTGCTCAACAGTTAAAGTACAATACTATGGATTAGCTAAGTTTTTATTCCTTCTGTGGTGGGACTCAGAAGAACATGAGGACTGCAACCACCCCAGATTCTCACATTCTCACATTCAACCACACAAACTCACATTTAAACTCAGTCATTCTGTGTGCTGACCAGCTAATCAGGCTTCGCATTCAGCTTGGAAACAACGTAGATCCTGGTCAGTCTCTATTAACCATCTCACTATCAGTTACCGTTTTGACACAGCTGGCAGAAGAAACCAGAGTGCTGCTGAGCCAATGCGGCTCCGAGGGACTACCGTGGCCATGCGGTGAGGCCTTATCAGATATTGCTGCAAGATGGCCGCAAGATGACCACATGCATCAGCCACTGGATCGGCATCACGAGTGGAGAGATGCAGATCCTAGATGTTCTCAGATCTTGACTGTGGTTACAGTTGGTGCATTGTTAGCTGTAACCTTGGGAAGCAAATGTCTCTAACAACCATGCCAAAACCTTGAGGTGAACTGGGGTGATGACAGTGGTTCAAGGCAGTAACAGCTGTCTGCTGAGAAACAGCAGCAGAGAGAGAAAGAAGTGAAGCAGGAAGCTTAATAAACCTATATGCCTTGCCCTGAAACCCAGAACACAGAAGTTACAATTTTTCTGGACTATACAGTAAGCCCCAGTTTTTTCTCACCACCGAGGTGGGTGTGACTTGTAGTCTGGAGTGATGTATTCGCTAATAAAAAAGAAACTAAATCTGCATAAAATTTACTGTAGCAATGGGTTCTCTATATTGGTGGGTTTGTTAGTAGATGAACCAACTGAACAGTTTAAAAGCTCCTGCAGTGTTACTGGTGTGGACTTGGACCAACGTATTTGTGATTTGTGGCACCATTAGTAATGTCAAGACCTGTTTGCTACTGTTGTTTCAACTGCTCATATGCCAGTTCCTACTTTTTATTTTTAACAAAAATACGATAAACTGTTACTGAACGAAGTTACAATATTCTTCAGGGCTGTGTGACCTGGTGCATTCTGGTCCTGCTGGTGAAACACCTGCTTTGTACGTGTCCCTTATGCAAATTATCCGTTTTTTTTTTTTTTCAAAAAGTACATGCATTTTTAGAGAGTGTGATGTATATTCTGGAAAAACTTTGAGTTTGAACAAGTGAGTTTTAAACTTTTTTTATTGGCTGGTAGCTGCTAAGCTGAATGACTACTTCAACGTCTGCTTCGGTTTCCATGTAAGATGAGACATAAAAAAGTAGACTAGATAGAAAAATGAAAACAACTTGATCCTTGAACCTGATTCAAAAGGACTTCCATGTCCACAATAGCATCAGTGTATCAATTGAATTAGGAAGCTCTCAGATCCTGCTGCTGTTTTTCTGTGACTGGATGGGAGCTGCTGCCCTTAATCCAAAAAGATCTGGGTGGCAGAATCGATTGTAATGCTTCACCTGCAAAGAAGGGTTATAAAAATGAATGATTATATCTCAGGAAGCAACCTGAGACCCCCGTCAGCCTAACTGCTCACCTGACCACTATCACACAATCAGGGTTACCTTGAAAAAGCAGATTCTCCCCTTCGCTGAGTCTTGTTTGTTTGCCTGCGAAAAAAAAGTTCTTGAGATCTTCTCTCATTATGACTGTTTCCTTGCAACCTGGACCTCAACTATATGTTCATCATCCTGGTTTTGGTACCACATATATAGCAAAAGCAAAGCCAGCCTCTTGTGAATTCATTCTTCTCATTTTTATATTATTTACATTCAGGTGCTTGACAAATACATATCCATACAGTACAGCAGGTCCTCAGTCCCCAAACTCTCTATATCACAATTTTTGCAATAAAAGCTCTTGAGAATTAACACCTATCTATTGGTATTTGAACTGAAACTTGTGCCATAACAATTCTGTAAGTTTACTCCATAATAAAAAAAATCAAAAAAAGGAATAAAAACTAAATTAAATTTAAAAATCTACAACTAAATGTCATACTGTAGCAAACAGTTTACTGTAATAAGATAATACTGTATATATAGTAATAAACTTGTCTTAGGAGTTTCCGAGAAGCCAGACACGCTGTACAGGAGTTATCAGCTGTTTTCTCCTGTTTCTCTTTGTCCGAACACGTTTGCTCTGCGTCACCACATTTATTGCCAGTTCATTGTTTAAATGAACCTATTTATTTAAATGTCGGCCGTTGTGTGAAAC
Source organism: Arapaima gigas (assembly GCA_900497675.1). NCBI lineage: Eukaryota > Metazoa > Chordata > Actinopteri > Osteoglossiformes > Osteoglossidae > Arapaima > Arapaima gigas. The sequence goes on along the minus strand of UFQX01000170.1, from coordinate 950,275 downwards.
AGAGGTGATGGCAGGTGGGGCTGCGAACCTCTCACCTCCCGTGTAACACAGTGACTAACATGTGACGTGTGCTGGACTTTACACACGGCACCACAGTACGAACATCACGTTCATGACCACATTCAGGGTTTTCTGCTGAGCTACCTGCTTTTTTCCTCTGTTTTTCCTGCTCAGCTCAGGGCTTCATAGTTATACAGGTGTCTCCCATGGGCTGGGAGAACAGTATTTATTTCCCCCTCATTTAAAATAATGGGGAACAGACACTCAATATCTGAAAGATTCGGTATCTGACGTGTTTTCAGGGATAAATTAGATTTCTGCACTTTCAATATCTGCTATATTCTCATTTGAACAAGATTGTAATAGAAAAACAACTTCAAACCAACTGAGTTTTGCAGATAAGACCAGTCATATTTCAGCATTTCAGTCTCAGTAGCTGGACTGCTATCCTGTCACGAGATAATGAATTCATGAGGCCATCTTCAAAATTCTCCATGTGCTTCTATGGCTTCAAGCTGGACATTTAAGCTTGTGATATTGCTGCCAGGACTGTTTCACTTGCCACCCCCCCAGAGATGCCTGGCTGAAGATAAAGATGAGCAAAGAGGGACATAGAGAAGAATCACACTTTGGGGGGACAACTAGTTTGTTAGCTGATCCCATCAGTAGATGGAAAAGTCCTCCCTGAGACCTGGCTCCTCTCAGCTCTTTACTCCCCCTCATCTTTGCATCTCCCCCACCGACGCCACCTTCTCCAGCCCTCTGTTTTCTAATATGGCATCGGTCCCATTACCCAAGGTGTTTGTGTGACTATTGAATTGTTTTGTTTCAGCAAAGATCGGAAACTGTATACAGCAGTGGGTTGCCCTGGTCCTGCAGACTGTAAGTTTGACCTGAGCCTGGCATTGATTCTAATGGGTTTTTAGGGGTGTAATGAAGGGAATCTGTTTGCACCCTGGCTGTCACGCCCGATTAGGCAGCAGAAACAACAACTCCATTCACACTGGTTCGCATTACCTTTCCCTGCTTCCCCACCCCATCCAACAAAATCGTCCTCATGCTTCTCTTTGTCTTTTACAAGCAAACTCGTGGCTTTATTTTCTCGCCCGGTTCCATGTGACTGGTGGGAGAAGCTCCTTTAGCTCAAGGTTGTCGAGATTAAACTGCCTCCTTCTCTGGAAAAAAAAAGAAAGACGAAAAAGCTGTTTTTGGTTCCGCTGTGTTTGGTTCAGTCTGGTTCTCCTCAAGGCTGAGGTTTGCCCCGAGCGACAGGTGCTCGGCCACAGTAGAGCTGCTGCCAGTTCTGCCTCCCGCACCTCATTTTACTGCTGGATCCAGCGAGCTGTACAACCACACGGGAAAGTCGAAATGTCTCTGAGAGAAGCCGGAAAGCACAAGTCAATACAACGTAACAAAGATATTCCCAGTCTGCTAGACTGTATGGATTTAAAGTGATGTTTTACTCATGTCCAGATATACCAGCCACCCCTGGACCTATGGATGAAAACCGTTGGTGTGACACTTTTGTGAGTAAAATCTGGTATTTGATTTAGAGAAAAAGTGCTGGTTCTGGAGGCTCGGTACTGCAGATATCACTAGCTGACTTAGCAACCAGGTGTATCTGTGCATGAAGTTTCTGGAAGTTTCTTACCTTTAATGGCCTCGTGGCCACTTAATAATCCATTATGACCAGTGGGTAACACTTCTTCCTTCTCCACTCCCTTTTGGAAAAAAAGAGGAAGTTCATAGCCTACATGAGTCATTTCTACAGATGGCTGCTGATCCATACAGATGAAAAGCATATGTCACAATTCTAAATACTCATTTAAACAATTCACAATAATCATCTAATCATTTAAAATTCGGTTAAAACTGATGTGCTCAGGTATGTAATGTTGACAGTTACGTAGTTTTTCCAAACATTTAAAACACTATACTTTTATTACCATTTTTTTGCATGTGTAAGTATTTATTGGTTCTGCTTTCATATATGTAGGTTGTCCTTTTTTACTGGTTGTTTTCTTCTAAAGAATTTTCCAGAAAGAGTTTGTTTTTAGCTCCGCTGTAGCACTTGAGCGCAGCTCTGCACCAACTTTGTTGAGCCGGTGGTCTGTTGTCGGAGGCCCAAGTGCCTCTGCCCTGTCATGATGGATCTGGGGGGGGGGAGGGGGTGAGTATCACTCTCTCCCCCCCCCCCCCNGGGGGGGGGGGGGGGGGGGGGGGGGGGGGGGGGAGTATCCCTCTTCCCCCCCCCCCCCCCGTCCTTCAGCCAGGAGAGGTGACCCGACAGACAAAGCTGGCGTCACAGTAAGGCTCATGTACAGGTTTTAATAAGCATACGGCTTATCCGTACAGCATACGGATTTCCACATGTACAGGTCTGTACTTCTGCAGAAAGTGTTTGAGCTTCATCTTTTAAAGTGGACTGTAAATATAGGTTCGGACTCGTCTCTTTTTTGATAAATAACCTCCTTTGTGACAGGTCTGTAGCCACTCTTTTCACGGCAGCCGCCTTCGGTGGCACCGAAACCACCACCCAGAGGGCAAAGGTCAAACAGATTAAAACTAAATCTTTCTGAATAAATTTGAATGTGTAGATTCTTGACTTGGATGCTCGACAATTTATCCTGCTGTTTGTTTGATTTCACAATTTACCAAATTGTGAAAATGCATCACATGACCTGTAAGGTGTGAATTGTATTGTCTCCATGTGTTATGAAGGGTTTAAATACACAGTCTTTAGTATATTTATTCTCACAGTGTGTGTGTGTGTGTGTGTGTGTGTGTGTGTGTAAACCAGTAGAACTAAGTAAGAATTTGTAAAGACAGCATTGTATTTGTATTTTATATTTTATACCATTTATGATGATTTATTCCATTTACGATAAAAACAGAGTGGAAGGATAAAAAGTATTTTTTTCATTTTATTTAATTCTGTAAAAAAAATCCAGCGACTAAATCAAAGAGTGTCTATGATTAACCTTTTGCAACTGTGGAGTCACGAGGGACACACCCTTGGCATCAGGAGTGTTTATAATTTGAGGAGTGAATGTACTGTGTTGGATGTGTGTTCATAGATTATTGCTTTACATGTAGTAACTTAGCGGACCCTTTTGTCCAGTCTGACACACATCGATTACTATGTAGTATTTAGCTGACACCTTTACCCAGAGTCACTTGCAAAGATGGATGTACTGCATTAAACTATCTCATCATGCAGCCATCTACTGCTAAGAACATAAAAACTGCACATAGGCTGTACAGGAGGTCAAACCCATTTCCACTCGCACCACCCTGGCACTGCTGAGGAGCTAGTAAAAATGTGGTACCAGACTGCAGCACTAAGAACATATTTTAGCAGCAGACTAATGGATTTTATCTATTTATGTATTGTCTTGTCCATTTAGCTGTCTGTTTGTTTATCTATCTGTCTGTGATTTGTCTGTTTATCTGTCTGTTTGTTTTTTTGATTGTCTGCCTGTCTTTGTTTGTTTGTTTGTCTGTTTATCTGTCTGTTTGTTTGTCTGATGGTTTGCCTGTCATTCTGTTTCATTGTTTGTTTATCTGTATGTTTGCTTGTTTGTTTATATGTCTGTCTGTTTGTTTCTCTGCCTGCCTTTCTGTTTGTTTGTTTGTTTATCTGTCTGTCTGTCTGTTTGTTTGTTTGTCTGTCTGTTTATATATCTGTCTGCATTTTTACCTGTTTCAGTAATAATCCTTGCTGTATTGAAAGCCTGATGTTCACTTCAACTCAGAAAGCCAGAATGCTCTGGTTGGTAATTTGCATCCAGCCCTGCAGCTGTTCAGTAAACTTTTCAGTCTCTGACAACGGTTGCAATTAAAGATGCAGAGTAAGACAAATAGTTACAGAGGGAACAGGGTTGCAAAGGGAAGGTTTAGGGGCACGAATCATGTGTTCTTGCTTCTGTGTCTGATAAAAAAAAACTTCAGATTCGCTCATGAGCAGAACAGCTGTCTTTCTGGTGTCTGAAATGTTGTTGTTTTATGATCGTTTCCATGTCAGAGTCCATTGTGCAACATTTCCAGGCCAAAAATATTCATTCCCAAATGTTGTTATGGTGAGTGATTGAGAACCTTAAAATCCACAATATTTTTCTTTGATTAAAAGCATTTTCCTTTTTTCTTCTTTTCGTTTTGCCTCTTAGTCCACATTGTTTAGTGCTGTTGAGTTGATGTTGACTCTTGAAGACCACATATAAATCATCTCCAGAATGTTCTTTCCTCTACTTGTGACCTTAATATTGAGGTCTCTGTCAGTCCCGCGTCCTTCCATATGGCTGCTGGTTGTCCTCGTCTCATTTGTCCTCAGAGTTTCCAGAGCAGTACAGTGATTTTAAGAGAAAGCCAATGTGTCCAAAGCTGGATAAACCATCTCATCGTTTCTGCTTCTGCTTTGCTGCCTGGATCTAAAATCAGTGCTTGTTTTCCTGGATCTCCAAGAAGTCCTTAAGCCTCTCCTTCCACACCACAGTTGAAAGAAGTGCTTGTTTTTGTCATCCGTTTTTTAAAGTCCAAAAGTCATGCATTTAGTTTTTTTAGCAACTTTAAAAATTCTAAGACTGTTAAAAATGACACTGGAACAAAAAAATATACTGCAATGCTTGAGGGAAGTTGCTCTCTTATTGTATCTCCAGTAACTAATAAGTTTAAACCAAAATCAAATTGTAAAAACCCTAATATATACAAATTTTTCATACAAATACTAATATATTGCAGTCCACAGTTCCATAATGCTTTTCTGTTTGCACAAGAGGTTAGAGTGGGATCACCAGGCTGAGCGACAGACATCCCCAGAGGTGATCTATGCTGCTGGGTCGCCGTGGGCCGAACCACAGAATAACGGTCCCTGTTTCCTCAGCCACAACATCTTGGAGAGGAGCGTCCCTCTGGCACGTTGCAAGAGAAAACAATCTCTGACCAAAGCAAACAATTACAGCAATGTGCGGTCTGAAGATTCCCAGAGGAAGAAGGAACCAGCCCGAATTATGATGGCTGTGGTGTGCCAGTTCCCGCGAGGCATCCAGACAAAGGGCTTGAATGCTCCTCTTTGAAAGGGAAGATATGGAACAAAGGAGCTTTTTGCAGTCATCCCTCTCCCATGAGAATCCCTTATAAGAAACACATTTTGCTCCGGTGAACAAGCACATACTGGACAGTTTACAACTGAGTCCTTGTTCCATATTAGTGTGGGGTACGCTAAACTATGGCTCTGTTTAGGAGAAGTCATTAGTGCTGTGTTCTTGACCTCAAGTTGTTCTAGCTGAGCAGTGGGCCTGGCTCCATTGTGATAAGTGCCAGAAAGTTCTCACTCCTGCACCACTCAGTATCTTCCTAGGTTCACTGGAATGATGAGCCCTCTTCACAAATCTCTTCAGCGGTGGCACCTGTCCAGCATGCGACCATGTGGACCGTGCAATGACCCACAGGCTAGCTCAGCAATGGTTTTGAAGCCAGGGCTTTCAAAGGGATGGGGATGAGGACATCCCTTCTGCATTTGATTCCTGCACCATCCCCTGACAGGCTCTGGATCCCATCTCCTTTGCACCTCATGGTTCTTGTTTCATAACCTGTTCTCTCAGCCTCCCTCCCCATCAGTGTCTGTCAGCCATTTGGCAGATAGCCCAATCCACTGTAGATGTCTTCTTTGTACCCAAGCCTGCTTCACTTAGTGCCGGCTGTGTTCAAGTCAGCCCACGTGGGTTTGTGTCTTGGGCCCTCACTGTTTTACCTGCCTTCTACTCAGCGTGGACTGATGTCTTTGTACATCCCACCAAAGCCTAAAAAATATTGCTCTGTCAGCTTAAATGAGTTCTTGACCTTTAAATCATGAATTGCATTTGCCTCGCATTTCATTTTTGAAACTGAAGTTTAGGGTGAGCGGTAAGATTTAAAACGAGCTTCTAAAACAGGGTTCAACACAATGTGTTTCACAACATTTCTGTTCCTCAGATGCTCATATGGACGAGCAGATAGCACTTGGGTTTTTATCCCACCTCCTACTGTAGGACCTTCGATTTGTGGCACGAGCCCGGAACTGAAGACCCCCCCCCCTGTGAAAAAGGGTATAGATTATAGTTGGCACTTTTCGCACCACGTTTCCCTTGGAAAGGACTTGTGTTTGAACCCTTATCTGAAGTAACTCCACATGTCATCTTCTTCTTTCAGCACAAGTTTCAAGCAATCCACACTTTTGCTCCTTTTTAGCCAATGTTCTTGTTCTTCAAGGCACACTTTTTCGCAGCAAAAGTCGTTTGCTTTTGTCCTGTCTGATAAATGGTTAACAGGGTTAAGTGCAGTTTTAACGCAAACATGCTAGCGTCACTCCAAGGGGGGCAGACAATGCAGCACTTCATCTTGTAAAACCCTAAATTGCTTTTTTGTGCATGCTGAATTTTGTTTATTTAATTTGAATGCCTCCTCAGGCATACATTAAAAAGGTTAAGAGTTGAGAACATCCTGGTGTTAACCCTGCTATGAGCGTTTATTCTGATTTCACATGACTCGAGTCTGAATGACGGTCATTGTTGCTATAGGTGTGGGTTCAGGAATAGGCGGTAAAGGGATGAAACCCGTTTCTGCAGGGAATTAACGTGATCTGAATTTTACGTACAGGAACTGCTGAATTTGGGCAGTTCATTCATATGTAAGCTGTCAATGTCATCAGGTGTGCCAGAAAGTATAACTGCTTCTTTTCCTCATTTTGGATTATTTTAGTATTACTATTCCATCGCGGGGGGAAGCTCAATCTGACTTATAAGTACTTAAACGAAAATATCAGACCTGGTGGAAAGAAAGGAAAACTGTAAGGGTAACTTCATTAAAGCTCTAAAAATAAGTTATATTTTCTTAAAGCAGCTGAGCTTCGGGCAAAGTAAGCTAATTTCTGAACCGAATTAGACTTCCAGTTACAGTTTATTTTTATAAAGTGAAGCAGAGACTAAACAGCTGAGCAGAGAAGATAACAATAAGAACCAGATCAAATGCGAGAAACAGCCACCAAGTAAACCAGTTGGCAGCTGAGGAGAGGAAAACAAAAAAGTTCCTAAACACAATGAAGGGCAGGAAAATAAATATGTGGGGTCCAGTTCTCAGTAGTTGTGCACCTTTCCTGGAAATTATATAGTCAGACTTGACCAAATAATGCATATGGAAGGGGGTGGTTATGAGGAAGAGGTGCTACTCCTCAGGCAGATAAAAGTCAGAAGTTCCAGTTCAACATGACGCTGATGGTCGATGTAGTTCATGCGATGCACACTGAAGCAATTCGCGTTGCAGCAAGCAACCTTAGAACTTGTACTTCAAGAATAAAAAAAAAACTCCAACATTTCTTTTGCATTATATTTCCAAATTCAGATGTCGATTCACTCAGACTCTTCCCATGAACTTTGTGTACTGAATCTGTATCACCGATAAAGAAGACAGAAAAAGGAGCTTTGAGGTAGACAATTCCGGGTTTCCTCGACAAAGTACCCAACACACAATGGACTCACACTTGCGACAGTCAATAAAAGTAAATGAATGAGTAAACAAACAAATAAATGAAGAAATAAACAGCAATTGTGTAAAGAAGTCATGTTTAATGATTTCCACAATTCTCACAAGCAAATGAACATCTTACAGTTAATTCAAACAGGTATACATGAACATCTTGCAACGTACAATATACAGTACCTGTACAGCACAGGAGTGACAACGCAGTGTGACGATAGCATCTGCCGACAGCCGAACGACACAGGATTTCGACACGACGAGTGTCTACAGCTGATACTGCAGATGAAAAAAATGTTACGAAAGTCATCTGAAAAAGTACTCAAAGTTTGTCCGTGTGTACTTACACAGTAAGTGTAACTTACACATGTGTCACGAGTGTTTGAGGTGTCATGAACCTGAACGGATCTGACTGACAAATTCGATTTAAGACCTGGCCATCGCTGCTTAACGCTCTTAAGTCGAGGACAATCTGTGAATTGGAAATTAAGGAGAAAAGATCTTGTACGCCTTGGTGTCCAGATGAGCACTGCACACACGGTCATCGCTCCTCAGTGGGAAGTTTTATCATTTTGATGTGTATCCCGTCAGACAAGGCATTGCTGGTAGCTTGTTGTGCCCTACTACAGTCTGCAGAAATCTCAAGCAGATGGACAATGAGCCATCTTCCCAGCAGCACCATGCTTATCTGCAGGAACTTGCTACCACTAACCTCTTTATCTATCTGCTTTGAGATGGAATAAATTCACGGTGACCATGCATGTTTTTTTTAAGGTAAAGGAGTGTACAGAAGTGGCTAACCAACGTTTTTTGGGTTGCGAAGACATGGAGGATTCAACCTCAGCTGGATTTGAAACAACACTCATGACCCTCCTGTCCAGCTGTGCCCTTTCCAGGCAGGTAGCTCTGCTGTGCCATCTGTGACGTTGCTCAGGAGAATCCTGTGCCAGGTTTATTTCTACTTCAATATTAAAATGCGCCCAGGATTCCTTGTTCCTGCTCCCAATTTTTCTCTTGTCTTTGTTTGAATGAAACATTTGTGATTTGTATTTCTGTGCCTGTTGTGTCTGCATCCCTCTTGGATTTTGCAGGCCTCAGTTTCTGGGATTTGGAAAAACTTTAAAAACGTTTTGAAGGCTGGAAGACTTAATCTGCATTCTTTTCTGCTGTAGTGCTGTTTGCATCAAATATGCTACCTTTTTTTTTTTTACAAAAGCATATAGATGAATAGAGCTGGACAAATGGACATGCATGTGAAACAGAGCCAGCAGAAGAGTGTAATTGGTTATTAATGTCCTAAAGACTGAGATGAGACAGAGCAGGAGCACCTTTCAGTTCAAAGTTCAACCTGCCCCTCCACTCAGTCCCACCCTCGCAAGCCATGTTCTGCATCACAGGCCTGGTGACCACATACAGAAGCTGGACTTTAACTACGGGATCCCAATGAGACATACAAGAAGGGCCATCAGACTCATCACACAGACACCAATTGACAGTCATTTTTGCAAAATGTCAGATGGATTCATTCAAGCTGAAAAGATTCAGCTCTTCATGATTTTGGATTGATCAGTTGTGGAAGCTACCTTGAAAAGCAGTGTGCAGTCTGCTTCACCGTAATGGCTGTTGCAAAATTCGAGCTCACACTGGACCCCATCTCGCTTCTACCCAGCGGGCACAAAACTGCCCCAGACAGAGTGGAGACGAATCGGAAACGTTTCTTCCCGCAGTCATTTCTGGCCCTTGATTCTGGGGAATCTCCTGTTGAGGAGGTCAACAAATACATATTAGTGAGCTCCAGGGGAGCGGGCGACTCAGCAGAATGCCTCCAGTGAAGCACACACACTCACACACACACACACAGAGCGCTCACCCTCACTTAATCTAATAAAGTGTGAAGGCCAGCGCGATTAATGAAGCCGACTATTGACAGCTAATTGGCGCCGGTCTGCTTTTGCTAATTTCCTGGGGAGGAATTACACTAATGCAGTTTGCTTGGTGGAGTACTAGCGCGTTCCCAGGGGAGGCGGCCTATTGAAACAGAGAAAATGAAGGAAGGCGGGGGGTGGGGGGGTGGGTGGAGAAGGTATGAACTCTGATAAAGATCTTGAGCTTTCGTTCCAGCAAGGCCCGTTTTGTAATCCTCATTCTGTCTGTTACGGAAATGTCATCCCGGCGTATTGCTTACATGGGAGAATTTGCTAATGCTAGTGAGCCTCCAGCTCTCGCTGGAAGGCTGTAACACAAGCCACCTCCCCGCAGGACTACCTGATTTGCGCTACATCCATACACCTCACAAGCTCTGGGTAACAGTCTACTGTAAACTGTTCTTTTCTTGCAAAAAAAACAAATTGTATTTACAATAAGAAATACAAACTCTAGTCCTAACCCTAACCCTAATCCTAACCCTAACCCTAACTCTAACTCTGATCTTACACCCTAACCCTAATCCTAACCTTAACCCCTAACACTAACCCTAAGAACTATATTCACACTGTTCTCATACTACCCTGTGTTTTAGATACTTCTTTTGGAATTTTCTGACATGACCCTTGTTTTATGGCTTTGACTTCCCTCCTGTATTTCACTCCTAATCCATATATGTAGTCTTGGCAGCATGTTACCGTGGGATCAAAGGCACCAGAGCAGAACTTTAATCCCCAGTTGATGCCGATCCAAGCCGCTGTTGGCACGTCTGGTGTGGAGGAACGAGACACACAGTGCAAATCTGACCACGAAAGCTACTGCAGGGCGACACCCTATTTACCCGCTTCTTGAACAGAGACCAGCCGTCAACCAGCACCTCTATTAACTCACCTGGATGCTACCGTTTCCTCGCAGAGTTTTACTCTCAGTTCCCCTGTAGAAATTATCCTCCTGCAGCCCTGTGGAGCCCCCATGGCCCCCCACCTGGCAGCGCTTGTCACTCTTCATACTGCCACCTGTCACCTCTTCATACCTCTGGCTGCCAGCCTCTCTGGATCCCACCACCAGTAAAATGTGAGGCTGCAGGAGACGAAGAGACAGAAATATGTGGCCTTGCAGGAGTCGAAGTGAAACTAAAACATCTTGTCACATTTCGGGGGACCTTCCAGATGTACACAGCTCTCATGGCTGCCTCACCAGCACGCAGGCCCAGATGGCAGTTAACACTGCATTAACCTCAGCTACTTCAATACGGCCGCATAATAAGAAAGAATGAGCAAAGCAACAAATAAAAACAGCAATAATGAATATAATAATCATAATAATAGACTCAGATTTTTTACTTGTTTTACTGCCTGTCTAAAGGCACAAGGTAACCGTTGAGCTGGGTGTGGCCCACACATACACAGCTAACTATGAGGGAACAATGAGATCAGCATGTATATTGGGATTTGAACTATAAATCACCCACGTGGTGTCAACATTGGCCCACATGGTGACAGTGAGTTGGTTTTACGCCATGTTAAGATCCCATGTCAGATTCTATGTCTCTGACACTATAGGCTGTAAATAATGTAGTCCTGCGGCGAGAAGGACTGATGTTCAGCCCTCCCAGCTGCCCTGCTTCAGATTTACAGTCACCTTTTCCAGCAGGAAACTCAGAGGGGCATCAGGGTTCATCATAGCTGCAAATTTTTTAAAACAATTTTAATCCTGTTTGTCAATTTTAGTAGTCATCCGAACACCACCCACCTTCTAATATCACTTTATTTCTTCACTACCTCAGCGACCCACTGCTACTCAGGTCAAAAAGGGTCAGCGAGAGGTAAAGTAATAACCTCATTGATAACCACCCAACTGTGTTACCATTAAAGTGGTTGTATTTAGTATATAAGTATTGCTGGCGCTGTCAGACAGCTGGACTTGAAGATCCAGAGGGCGACGTGCTGCTCATAGTCAAGTGGAAAGGAAAGAAGCTAAATGTATATTGGCTGACCTTATTGTTGACATTTGCTCCACTGCGCATGTGTGTGTGTTTCATTTTATTCATTTTTATCACTTCCTGTGGGGGAAAAACAGCGCAAAAGTAAAAGCTTGTGTGGAACATGTGTAGTATCTGTTTGAGTGTGTGTGTGTGTGTGTGTGTGTGTGTGAGCAAATCCATCTGTGTCTTTGCATATGCTCTGTGTTTGACATTACTGTATTGTGTGTGATGTTACTACTCCCGCTACACGAAACCTTGTCAGAAACCAAATTTCACATTTTCATGGTAAGTAGCCTTACTGGAGTTGAATGAACTTCATGGCACAAAATCCTCATTTGGGGGAAGAAGCACCTGTGGGCCAAATTTCAAGTCCGTGGTGTGAAAAATAGAGCTGTGCGTAAACTAACAAACAGAAAAACAGAGATTGAGCTTTATGTAGAGAGACAGCATTTCAACCACACAGTTTGATGTACCATTCGGTCAAAAATGTTCTATTTACATACAGGTGACAGTTCAGTTTACGGCCACTCATTTAAATATGTCACATATACGAAGGCTGCTTGGTTTCATGCTAAAATCTGCGCTTTTTTTTGCATTCATTCCTAATTCTTTCACGCAGTTTCTTGCACAACAGTAACTGAGTGAGGTGCGTTCGAGGCCAAGTGTCAGGGTTGGCTGTAGCCTCTTGAGCTGTAGGTCAAATCCAGCGTTTTGCCAGTGTTACACATATCGCTTCCCCTTCGTCCTCGGAGAAAAGTGGCAAAGCCGCTCAGAGAGGGTGACACTGTTGCCAGAAGATCCGCTGCAGCTGTGTGTTCATTGATCCAAGCGGCACCGCTGGTCCACGAGCAGGAGGTCACCTTCAATTCGCTCCGCTGCTTCTCTGATGCTGGTTCACATTCACCCCGCCTCACATTAATATAATATCATAAGACATAATTTAATTACATGTGGTGTTTTTCATGCCCCGGCTTGAGATTCTTAGCTTTGGTTACTTCTAAGTTCAGACGTCACCCAAACATTTGAACGATTCAATTGTCACTGTGCTAACAGCAAACACACATTAGGCGGTGAAGTGAGTCCGTTTCCGACCGTCAGATTCCCACCGCGAGGGAGTTTTTCCACAAAAGAATTTCACACTAGTTATTTTTATACATGACACTAATAGGAGAAACATACTGTACACTGTTTGTAAGCAAAAGTATAATTTCTTTTGTTTTTCAACATTAAAACTCCATTCATCCATTTATTGTGGGTTGTATATTGAGGAGTCGCTCAGGTTTCCCGGTCTTCCTTCTAAGCGAGCCGTATGGTGCAGGGAAGATTCCGGATCGAGACCTTTTTTGACAGTTCAGCTCACAGGTTTTTATGATATGATGAAATAAAGTCGCCAAACACACTCTTTGTCTTTGTGCAACACACTTGGACACTGTTCTGTCAGACATGCACACAGTGCCGCTCACAGACATCTCATGGTAGATCATCTTCATCTCACCAAGACAAAGAGTTTATTTCCACTAATATAAGGGACTTGATGGCATTAAAGCTGTCGATTTGATCTAACAAAGTGACTGGGTAGTTATGTCATATTTTATAGGGACTCAAAGGACCCAGGTTGCTGCAGGTTCTGATCCTGCACTGATACGGTCGAGATGGTCCTGCTCTTGAAATCGGTAAAGTAGCTGAACAAATGTATGTTGTTTGGGAGGAGACGTCATCTAAATTCATTAATAATAATAGTATTAGATTTGCTAACCCTCTTTAAGGGTTGTGACTGACTGGCTGGCAACAATGAGAGGAAGTAAGCAGTTTATGCGGTAATTGATTTTGTTATGGGAGAAGCAAAGCATCTGTGCGTTTTTCAGAGTGAAAAGAAAGTCGATCGAAAAACACCCTTTTGCGAAAGGAAGAAATTATAGCGCCACTTGTCAAAAACGCAGCTGTGCTGAACGCTGGGTCCAAAACGACAGGTTTGCGCCGTTTATAAGCTGTTGCAGCTCTTTTCCACATATAGATGCCCCGCTTCCTCATTCCAGCTAGTTCCTCTTCACTAGTTCTGAAGACGTAGCGAACAATCTGAGAAGATTCTCAGAGGAAAGCTGGAGTGAAAGAAATAAGCAAAAATCCGCGAGCGTGCCCAAATGAAATGTGTTTATACGTATAAAATAGCAGGGTGTGTGAACATGGAATGAAACTGCACGTTTATATGCAGTGTACGTATAATTTAAATGTATATTTATATTTTTAATTTTTAAACTGTTGCAGCTGTTTTCATTATATAGAGCTGAATATATTCTCCTAATCGAGAGTGAACACTTTTAAAGGAGTGAACACTTTATACATATATATGTATATGTTATGTGTAAATATACACACACACACACACACACACACACAAACACGTGTGTGTATATATGTTTGTAAATGGCAGTTAGAGGAAGCTGTCCAAGATTAGCAAGAAAACACACTGACTGACCAAGCTGAGCACTACAGCAACCTCATCCCTCCGTCCCCCCGGTGTGTTGCTCATACTCTTTTCATCCAGCCCTGAGCCCCCCCAAGAGGTAGTAACAGACTGACGTGGGTCAGCGGCGCAGTCCACCCCCCGCCGCCATTGTCCTTGCGTCTCTCGATTCGCACGAGTGCCAGGAGCATGAAGAATTCAAGGAAGGCAACTCATTTGAACCTCCTTCAAAAGCGATCACTCTCAATTAGGAGAAGCACCATCAGATAATGGCCAGGCCTGTGAGGGCGGCCGGGCAGACGGATCGGAAAAGACAGTATCAACCGGCGCGCAGAAAAGAGCGCTGGGGTTGCGTGCTGCACTTGCAGCTCTGCAGAGGCGTCAGCTCCTCGTTTTCATTTCCGTCACGCAGCTTTTGGTCAGTTTTTCCCAGCCGCCGTGTTGTGGCGGGTCGAAGGCGGCAGCTGTGATTCCAAACTTGACGTGTTGTGTGAGAGAAACCCGCAGCGGTAGAGGGGATGAAGACGTGGTCCTCTGAACAGCCTTGCAGGGCCCTCCTCCCCGCTGCTTCAGAACCACGACGGAAGACGTGCGTTCAGAGAAAGTGTTGCTCCAGTGACGTTTTAAGTAACGTTCAAAAATTCTTACTAAATTTAAATTAGTAATGAATATTAAACAGCCTTGTTTCGGTGTTGTTTTTAAGATCCCTTTTTGTACTGCAGCCCTCTCCTCCCAACACAACATTTGTTCTGTACCGTCATTTTGTGCTGTACGTCTGACAGATACATTATGTGTTCTGCACCCATCATCTTGAGTCAAATCATCGTCAGGGAAAAACCAGAATGTGTTCTGGACCCATTCTTTTGTGCTGCTGTGTTGTCAGCCAGATACAGTGTGCGTTCTGCATCGTCCACACCCAACCGTCCATCATGACACTTGTCCCCACACCCTGTTACCGGTACACAACTGCTGTAGTCATGTTTCAAGAAAATGTGTCTGCTGGACAAATATAATTTGTTTAAGCTTCCTTTTCAGGAATTAAAATTGGTTTCCAGTTAATGACCTCCAGTCCATAATCATCACTCTGAACCCCCCCCTCTTGTAAGCGCTTAGGGTTACACTTTTATCTCTGCAGTTGTGAGCAGAGGGAGTGGAGTGGGAAACCAGCGCACCTCTAAGTTGTCTTATCAGATTGATGTCTTTGCTAGAACCTCATTAACAGTTCTGCTGGAAATCAGATATGATGGGAAATGAGCAAAAATGTAAGCGATGCCTTGTGTGTGTGTGTGTGTGTGTGTGTGTGTGTGTGTGTGTGTGTGTGTGTGTGTGTGTGTGTGTGGGAGGCAGTGCAAAGTGTCGTTAACGTCCAAAAAATTACAAATACAAAGACAGATTTCTATGTCCGAAAACTCTCAACCAGGCATCAGCAATTTAAAGTTCATAAAATGCTTTCCGCACAATACATCTGACAGTCTCTTCCCGTCAGTTCATTCAGTTCTCACCTCTACATTCCAATAACACAAAAACTCTCCACATCAGAGATAGAGTGTCTCATCTGGTTCAGTTCGTCCTAGACCTCCAACATACAACAAAATCATCCAACGTCGGCATAAAAACATTATCCCTAACTATCAGTCCTCATATATAAATAAAAACAAAAACTCACTTCTTCTCAGGTCCCTCAGACTTGGCAAATAACGCAAGTGTCAGTTTCACAACCATCTCTCAATGCCAAACAGTTCGCAAACGTTTAATTCCACAAACCTTACACTCCACCCCCCTCCAACGAATACACAACCCATTCGGCTTCATTTACCCACCACCCATCCCACCCACAACACTCAACCAACCAACCAAACAGCCACATCCTCAAACAGACCCTCGTTCAAAACTCACCCCCCCCATCAAAACCACCTCTCATAAACCAAACCCACCCGTTCTACTCACATTCAACCCCACCCTCCACTTCACCCACCACATTCCTCAATCATCCCACTGTAAACTCCAACTAAGCAATCAAACCTTCCATCACCCTTTGAGTCCTTATGGAAATTCCCAAAAAACATGTAACCGTGTTTAAATCAGTGCACAGTTATATTGACTGACGTTTCTCATACAGCAGGTGTCACTCTTATCTCTTGTCTCAGACACAAGTGAATCCCTACAGCTCTGACTGGTGGTGGCAAGAGCTCAGGATGACCCACCTAAACACACCAGCAAAATGTAAAGGAAAGGACACCTCTATCCATAGATCCATAGATTTAAGTCTGCTGAACGTGAACTGGGTTAGAAGCTGCAACGTGTCCCCTTGGATGTGGATCAGCCACTGTGTGTGTTCTCCTTGGAAACAGTGCTTGGCGTTGTGTGTCTGAGGGTGCGGGAACATGAGCAGAACATCCTGAGAGCAACCTGGAGATCCCAGCTGTGAGTGCTGCTATTGCGGTTCATGTCAGACAAGCGTAGCGGTTATGGAAACCGGTGTGTGTTTTTGCTCCAGGTCCAGGGTGGAGGCTGCTCCCAGTGTCAGGTTTCCAGTTCCTGAAAGCAAAAGCCGTTCACCTTGAACCCGACTAACCCGACTCACCGTCAGGACTAAATCGATGAATCCACCACAAAAGCCACAGCCTTGTATCTGGTTCAAACCCCCCTGTAGGAGACAAGAAAATGTCTGCTGTCTAAACTGGCCTGGTCATGAAATATTCATCTTCTGAAGGCAAACTAAAATATACTAATTCCAACATGGGAAAATGTATGGCCTTTAATTTTTAATCACCCTTCTAAGTTGCAAAGACATTGCGACATCTATAAAGTCACATTCAAGATATATAACTACAGGTTACATCAATGGTGTCGAGCTAAAGACAAGTCTCAACTGAGCATCAGCACTTTGTATCCACTCTAGAATCAGCGCCACTGGTAAATGAACATTAATATTTCCCTGAGGTTCTGGGTGGGCTTCGGCTGACGGCTTGGGACAGAGTCTGTCCAGCCTGTTCTTTTTCTTGTCTATCAAGGGAATGTTTGTCACCATGGACCATGGTGGGAAGTGCTCCTTGTTTCCTGGATTCTTGATGGTGGCAAGGAGATGGGTAAAGTGGCAAAAAGGAGATCAAAAAACAGCAAATGGGTGGGGAAAAAGGAAGAAGACCCTCTGAAACTTTTTGAAGGGTCAGGAAAGGAGATTTTTGAAAACCAGGGATAGAGATTCACAGAATGCAGGGAAGGGTCAGCAAAGGAAATTTGTGCAACCTACTGCGAGACACGAACACTATATAAAATTGAGTTGAATCGAAAAATCCAGGAGGAAAGTCAAGGAAACCGGACAAAACTCAAACTATCAGGACAGCTGACTTTACAACCATATTGAGGATGGATCCAGGAATGAAACAACTAATCACGAGGGAATGAAACACATGAAACTTTCAGTCTGTGGACAAGAGGCCAAAAAGCAGAAAGATGAAGATGCATAATGAGGACCAGAGTGTGGGATCCTGTGTGCGTGTCCTTGGGGGGCCATTGTGAGGTTCTGTTGTGGAACAAGACAACAAGTCAGCCCCCGACCTCATCCCACACGCTTCTCCTCCCAGCCCCCACAAGTACCACAAAACACTTTGTCTTGTCTTGTTTCAAGATGCCTGATCACCCTGTACTGCTCAGCTGGAAGAATTTTCTGCTACAAGAGGTTGGGTGGCAATAACCCTGGGGTCAGTCTTTACTTGTTACTGGTTGGGAAGAGCGTCCCACTCCCATTCTCACCTCCAGTTTAGCTATGAATCCAAACTAGAGTTTAGGTGGACAAATACCACCACATTTCTTCATGTTTTCCCCATTTTTAGGTTTCTCACCGCTTGTATGATCTCTTGGTAGCCTGGTGTCCTCACAAAGTCCAAACACATGGTGTTAAGATGGTCTTGTGGCACTTGTGGATAGCTGGCACCTCCTACCTCTCCTTTAACGTTTTATTCCCTACGACAGGCTGTTTTTGCTACATCTCTGAATAAAACCTGAAGAAATAAAACAAAAACAGTTAAAATTTTTTTTTCTGTCTTCTAAAAATACCTTTTTGTTCATCCCGTACAGATCCCGCTCTGCTGTTGCACAGACTGAGAAGTAACTGTTGAAACTCCTTGTCGATGACATGCTTGTACTGGTGGACAAGACTCCTTTTTCTTAACACAGCTCATAATTTACTGTATGTGCTGCTGCAGCCATGTGCAGTTTTTTTTTTTACCCAAAAATGAACCGGAATTTATCTACTGCTGAAAGCGTCTTCAAGTCAAGAGTGGTTTCCGCAGCAAGGGAGGAACAGAAGTGGTTGCCGTTGCCTTCTTCCCACCACATTATTGCTGTTTCATGAGTTCAGACACAGAGAGAAACATCTGAACTCCACACACCCTGAGCTGGACTCAAATCCGGTTGGGACGCCAGCCGCCCAGGGGCCATGAGACACCGGCTTCACCCCCTGCGCCACCACTTCCCTTGTTTTTTTGTCTGTTATTTACCTTCTGTTTATTTAACACCCTAATGTCACCTCCAAAACAACTTAGTAGCTATTTTAAATACCTCCTGTTTCATCTTAATGGCACAAAACTGCGAACACAAGTCCAACTGCCAGAAGTTCTTCCCAGCTCTGTGCCCCTTGATGCCTCCGCTGCCTTGCAGGTCAGAGGAACAACAAACATTCGGTGGCCCACAGAAAACCGGCTGCTGTGTGCTCAACCTCTGCTGCCATTACAAAAAGCGTTATTCTCAAACCTCTGACCTGGAGCTGTAGTCTCTCAAAAGTGTAACAGTACAGACTCACCTTGAGGCCCTTGCCCCAGCTTGGATCTTCAGATCTTTGTACAAACGTTGTGCCAGTCTCAGCTACTAATGCCTTGTGGATGCTCTTAGACTCCTCTTTCCAGTCTAATCTCAGATACATAACAAAAACAAATATTCTGGACGTTTCTGTCATACATAAAGGCGTCTTCTTTGTATGATGTATGATCTGTATGTTTTCTTGTACTCCAGTGAATGAGACACATGGAGGATCCAGGATGGCAGTATTAGTATTCCAGTAGGTCTCATGATCAGGGTGGGCTTGGAGAGTCTAGATTATCTTAGAGCATAGACTCCCCCCCAACTAAAACAGCTTTATAGTTCTTGGCCATTGAGGTGTCGGTGCTGCTTTTTGCTCATCTGCAACTCATAGTCTTGTCTGCATGTGGTGTTCA
The DNA here is from genome assembly GCA_900497675.1 of Arapaima gigas. Classification (NCBI taxonomy): domain Eukaryota; kingdom Metazoa; phylum Chordata; class Actinopteri; order Osteoglossiformes; family Osteoglossidae; genus Arapaima; species Arapaima gigas. The sequence goes on along the minus strand of UFQX01000170.1, from coordinate 931,179 downwards.
CCTGTTTCCATGTCCTTCTGGCGCCTCGTTCACTATTTCATGTTAAACATGCTGCGGTCTGCAATTTCTTTCAAAATCAAGACAGTTTTTTTTTTTTGTGTCATTAACATCCAGAGGGAATATCGGACCCAGGAACGGCTGCAGCGTGGCTTCCGATATCATCACAGCTCCACTGCTCGGTTGACAACCTGACAACAGACAACGTGTTGAAGGTGTCGTTTTTGCTTTTTTTAAACATAAATCCACCCAGATGTAGGAAAGCGCAAAAGTCGACCGGTCTAAGGATTCACATGTATGAAGTTTAGGGGTTAAGGTCTATGCTCATTTCTCCCATTCTCATCCCTGGCCAAGAATATAAGCAATTTTCAGCTGGCAGCCCTTGTCATGCACCCAAAGCTGGTTCTCACATGCATCTTTTTGGTTTTATACTACTATACGGCTGTAGTTTTACTGTTTTTAACAACTTTCTCTCTCTCTGCAAGTTTTTGTTTGCCGCCACCGACACTCTTTTCTAATGCAGTTTTTTTCATCATTTCTCTTTCGCTGTCCTGATTCCCAAAGTTGGTCCTTTTGATCATTGAACAATTTCACAGATTTTACAGTCAATGCATCTGCAGCTCAGACACAAAATGCCTTTAAAGACTTATGCTAGGAAAAATCCCACCCTTGAAGCTGAAGCAGTGTGGAGTTGACGTGTTCTCTCCATGTTTTCCTGAGCTTTTGGTGTCCACCCATCTCCCACCTTCCTGCACAATTTCTTAAAGGCTCCTCACGGTCCTGAGGTGGGCAAGGAAAACACACCTATATGATGCCAGATCAGACAGGCCTGTCTCCTCGCCGACATGCTATGAATATGAACTGTGGAGCCCTTGTAAGAGCTTATGTTCATTTAGAGGAACCTCCCTCAACTTGATTTATTTTTCTGTCCACACGATAGGTGGCGCGGAGAGGAGTCACATTCTAATTTAGTTTTAATGGGAGTCGCATTGGTGGCTGGGGAAGTTCATACCTGTCTTGCGGTTTGGCAAAGATGTGCTTAGATTTAGTGAGGATCTGTGACTGTTTTTCTCCTCTCAGCCTCCAGTTTGGACATTTGGAAGCTCTGAAAATGACTAAATACTGGAAGAGCTGGAAAGCTCACGCAATGTGTCAGCGCTTATGTAATTCAGAAGAAGGCTGACAAATAAGTGAGTGAACAGAATATTGATAACTGCAGAATCAGTTTTGTTCATTTTTGCGGAGCTCCCTCAACTCCTCCAGAATGTCTAGCAGTGAATGCAAATATGAATGAAGGAAAAAACAGAACAGGTAACAACATCTGTACTAACAGCAAAGACCGAGCCAAAAAAAAAAAAACAGGGCAAAGGGAACAAAACTCAAAGCAGAGTTGAAGGAGAAACTACCTCTGAAAGTCGAAGGTGAAATCTTCTGTCCACCCTCATGGATGTGTTGACACTGTAAACTTATGTTCCCCTAACAGTTCTGGATTGTTTGGTGGCTCCTCAGTCTTCCGTTTTTCTGGACTGAACATTACCCTGGTCTTGTCAGATGGTTAAAAAAGAGGTGCACGTGAGCTGGTTTTAACAAGCAAGGTTTTAACTAAACGCTTTGTCATGAAAAACCATCGTATTTATTTCAGGATCTGCATGAATCCTGCCTTTCAATAGCACATGTTGGCTTGTACAGACTTACAAGTCGTGATCAGTAAGAAGGGTCTAAACTCGCAAGTGTTGCCCGAGTCGTAGGTGAGAAGCAAGATCATAAAGTCCTCCATTTTAATCTTCTGGGGCCACTGATTTAAATTTGTGGGGTCGCAGTTAGTCGTCACTTTGGGCTTTAGGCAGAAAACATGCTTGATCAAAATTTCAGACCAGTGGAGCAGCTTGTCGCCTCCACAGGTCACAGCTTGACATCTAAAGGAGCTTCAGCACGAAATGAGATGAGACATGTAAGAATGTGATTTAACATTACAAGCTGTTGATGGCTTGCATATGCTGGCCTATGCAGGTAACACAGGCCTAAATGGCTGAAGTAACAGTCATTCCACATTAACTAAAACATCGTCTCCCCTAGGAAACTATTTTACACACGTTAGTTCTCTCGCTTCCCAAGTAAGCAGCACTTACCGTGACTTTCAAAATAATAAAGACATCATCTTTATGGAGACCATCTCCATAGCTCCGGGAACTGGTGGAAAGAACAAAATCCGCGCTTTGGAGAAAAGCATCTGTCAAGTGTTTAAATGGGAAAGTGTGACTATTACGACGTGGCAGTAGCTGTTCAGCGTGATGGATTTCCATACTCTACCAGCCGTGGTGTAAGCTTCTGAATTAATTCAGCATCGTTTAGGTTGAACCACATTTTAAATGTGAATTAGTGTGTAATTTCTTTCCAGTCAAAGCCACACAAATAAATTTCAGGTCTGATAACAAACCGCAGTCAGAGAACCATAGCGTCACATGCCGCTGGCTCTCGGGGCTTCCGCATTTCTGCTTGTGCCGATGCCGCGGAGCTCTGGACGTCTGTGACCTCTCGCTTCATCAGTGTGGACAAGAGCGGCTGGAATTAATTTGTCTCGGTTTCCCCCGTCTTCCTTCCCGGCTCTGATTTGACCATCTTCCCCTTAGATGGACGAGGAGGGTAAACTTTCAAGGCCAAGCACTTCCTGTTAGCAGCGCCATCGGATACCTGGACTTCTCCATCAGTAATCTGATTTCATTCACAGCATCTTTAAGTCAATTTGATTTGCTACATTCAGTGAGTAATTACTGTTCTTGCATTGCAAAGGTTTCGGTTAAATACCCCGGAGGCCTCCCATTCAGACTGCGGTGCACCAACAGATTTATCACAGGAGCGGCCCGTGAAGCCGAGAGGGAGGCCCGGCAAGTCTATTACCGTGATGGAGTCATGCGAGACAGCAGAAGGGTGGGGATGGGGGGGGGGGCTCTGGCATGAGACGAGGGTCTGAGGAGCGATACTTAGGTATGTTTAGAGATTGTTAACTGGATCGGCTCAGGTTCACAGGCATCATTCAGAGAAATGTATTTGAGGACGTTTAGCACTCATCTGTGTTTTACTCTCATCTGCACTGTAACTCTGTGTGTGTTGTGTTAGTTGCTGTTTCTTTCTGTAAACTGTCATTATTTAACAGTAAACTGCTGTATTATTACTGCTGTTGTTCTTGTTGCTGTGGTTGTTGTTGTTGTTGTTGTTGCTGTTGCTGTTGTTCTTGTTGCTGTTGTTCTTGTTGCTGTGGTTGTTGTTGTTGTTGTTGCTGTTGCTGTTGTTCTTGTTGCTGTTGCTCTTGTTGCTGTGGTTGTTGTTGTTGTTGTTGCTGTTGCTGTTGTTCTTGTTGCTGTTGTTCTTGTTGCTGTGGTTGTTGTTGTTGTTGTTGCTTTTGTTCTTGTTCTTGTTGCTGCCCTGTTGTTGTTGTTCTTGTTACTTCTGCTGTTGTTATTGCTGCTGTTGCTGTCAGTGTTGTTGTTGTTCTTCTTCTTCTTCTTCTTTTTTGCTGTTGTTCCTGTTGTTGATGCTGTTGCTGCTGCTGTTCTTGTTGTTGCTGTTGGTGTTGCTGTTGGTGTTGTTGCTGCTGTTTTTGTTCTTGTTCTTGTTGTTGCTGTCATTGTTGTTGTTGTTGCTGTTGTTTTTCCTGTTGTTGTTCTTGTTGTCGTTGTTGTCGTTGTTCTTGTTGCTGCTGCTGTTGTTGTTATTGCTGCTGTTGCGGTCAGTGTTGTCGTTGTTCTTCGTCTTCTTCTTTTTTGCTCTTGGTCCTGTTGTCGATGCTGTTGCTGCTGCTGTTCTTGTTGTTGCTGTTGGTGTTGTTGCTGCTGTTTTTGTTCTTGTTCTTGTTGTTGCTGTCATTGTTGTTGTTCTTGCTGTTGTTTTTCCTGTTGTTGTTCTTGTTGTCGTTGTTGTCGTTGTTCTTGTTGCTGCTGCTGTTGTTGTTATTGCTGCTGTTGCGGTCAGTGTTGTCGTTGTTCTTCGTCTTCTTCTTTTTTGCTCTTGGTCCTGTTGTCGATGCTGTTGCTACTGCTGTTCTTGTTGCTGCTGTTGGTGTTGCTGTTGGTGTTGCTGTTGGTGTCGTCGCTGTTGGTGTTGCTGTTCTTCTTCCTGTTGCTGTTCTTGTTCTTGTTGGCCACCAGTACAAGTTCAGCTAACAGACTGGACTGTTGATGTTACACACAAAGGTCTGTGATAAACTGTCATCGTCTGTGGCCTCATGTACGGTCATGTGTGAAACTAGAGCCTGGCTAATAACACAGTGTATCTTCTGCTCGCCTCCGTCGTCTGCAGTAACAGTGCATGTGAGGTCTTGTGCTTTTCGGAAAACAATTACTAAACAAACGATTTATTTTATTCACATTTAGCGTGATTTACTGTATACATTTTAAAAATGACAAAGCACGGCATACAGGTGGTTGTAAACTGAATACACAGCGCAGGGGTATCTTTTACTTTAAACAGGATATCTTATATACACACACGGGCACACAAACACTCAAAGCGGACAGCATGCAGACAAATGTGAGCCCCGTCATGGTGGCGACAGGTTAAAAATAGCGCGTGCAAAGCAAGCAGTGCAGACTTCGAGGAGCCAGGCTCGCGTTTGCTCAGAACGGGCCCTCAGGAAGAGCGAACCCGGGAAAGGCGGCCCTGAGGAAGAGCCCTGGCTGATATACACCCGTCTGCCCTGGCTTTATGGAGCTCCATAAACACTCGGTGTCCAGGCCCTGCGTACCATAAATGGGCCGTATACAAACACACATAGATCATGATCGGTGGCCTCAGCCCCCGACTCTCCGCGGTTTGCAGAGTAAATGAAAATGGACTGCAGCATCCGGCAAGTTGACTCCCCTCTCGCTGTCCTTAGGCTTTGCGTGGAAGGCTGCTCTCCTGAACTTGTGTGACCTCCTCTCACTGTTTATTCCCTGGTCCTCCACTCTTTTTCTTCTCATTACTTTACTACAAAACACTGTGTGATAAATACACGCTGCGTACAGCATAAATGTCATCTCATTTTCTGCTTTCAAGTGATTTTCGGCCATTTGGCAGTTTTCCTGGTGCTCTTTGAACAGCATGAAGCATTTGAACAATTTTAAGTGATAAATGTTATTCGTATAATAAATATGCCGACGTGTTACGGAACACACATAACCAGCAGGTGGCTTTGTGGTTACAACCGTTATCTTGCCCAGGTTCTAACCCCACATCTTGCTGTAGTACCTTTGAAAAAGGTATTTATACTGAATTACTCCAGTAGAAATTAACCACCCGGGTAAATTTGTAAAAAGGAGCAAATGGCGAACAATTATAGCCGTTTATTGACATTACGCTTCGTCTGTGGTGGGTGGATTGAAGTCGGCTCTATTTTTTCGACGCTCTTTTATCTTGTTACATTTGTGACATGTGACCGTATTTCAATAATTGTGATTCATCTCGCGGTGAACAAGCGAAGGTGTTTCCGTCGTCAACTTGCAGGCCAGCAGATATTTTGTGATGATCCGATACTGTTTCAGCTCGAAGACTCATAAGGAAACCTGCTCTGGGACCTTGGAGCAAAACTTCACTTAAACTCCATCAGTTTAAAATATCCAGCTCCGTAAACTGGAGTTTCTTTAGTTAAAGAAAAAAATAGATTCTCGAGGCTTTTTGCCATTGCAGTACGTTTAATGGGCTGTGATTTGGATTTTTTTAAATGATGAAACCCGGTGTTTTCTTCCCTTGTTGGCCTGTTTGTTAACACCTGTTAGCAGTCACAGCCCAAGTGTGAATTGTTATGCATGTCGCTGTCCAAGTGCTGAAGACAGAGGTGTTAGCCTGGGCAAAGAGGCCGGATGATTCGGGTCAGATACACAATTCTCCCGTCTTCATTTAACAACTTAATAATACAATAATTATTGAGAAACTAAACACAAAACTGGAAAGCTGCATGCAAGCAAAGATGATCAGTTTCCATGAAATGAGAATACAGAAAATATTGTGAATTTACATAGAAAAAATCTGACATGGGACAAACCAGTGAAGTGTAGAGTCTGTATTTATTCTGAGGACCTGTTTTTTTTTTACTGTCACGTGAAGTGGTTCATAGCAACTGTGCAGGAGAAGCTGCTGCAGCACCGGTGTTGCTTATAACTTGTGCGTTTTATTGCATGGCAATTCAACAAGATGGCAAAAAAAAAAAATACGTAATGACAAATAAGGTCAATAAGCTAAAATCTTAGCTTCTAATCTAGATGTTAGCTGTTGGATTAATTACCTTCATAAAGCAAATAAAATTGGCAGCTGTCACAAAAATCAATATTGCTTAGCCAAAGCAATCTCTCCCACCAGCCTATCCCAATGTTGAATTATGAGCACTTATTGCACTTTGAAGAGCAAATGGGATCCTCTGCAGAATCTGCTATGACCTCAGCCCTTAATTTGCAACCCCATCATGTTTCTGACATTTTAGCAATTCATATTTATGCTCCGATAAACGGACACGCTGCAGGATGTGTGGCTCCACAATGGAGAATGGCCTAACTTTTACCTTCAGGCCACGGAGGGGGACAAATTGAGGCAGCTGATCCCGCATGCGTAACAGGCCCTCAGCTCGTCTTTGTTGTGAGAGATAAGACTGTCTCCAGCCGGTCACACCCACCCCTCCGTGTTCGTCTGCTCCTTATCACTCCGGCAGATGGCAGTTAGCAGCCATGCCCCTCGGTCTGGTCACTGCCCCAGCAGACAGTGAGAAGAGAACCTGCCCCTCCAGGTCAGTCCGGAACAGGAACAAGAAAAGAAAGGAAAACTGTTAAATCGCCTGCAGAACTACTCTAAACGTGTGATAGTTTACATAAAATACTTAGTTGTCATTCATCCACCCATCCATCCATCCATCCATCCATTCATTCATTTGTAAACACTGTGTATTAAGGCCACTGCACCTGGCTTATTACCACAGTCCATATCAGCATTTAGTTTTAGAAAACAGAAGGTTACAGACGGTTTCATACGTCAATATGCAAAACACTTGCTTGTACTTCCAAAGCCCAGCATGCATTTTAAAGCACAGAGGAAGAGTGCGAGACCAGAGCCACTCTGCAGTCTCCCTGCGGCTTTAGTTTGGCTCGTGTTGGGTTAAGCCTCCATAACCCCTTTTTTGACAATTTCACCTGTAACGTCCTCAGGAATTGTGGCGCCTGATGGGACTGTCCAGACATCAGCAGCTTGCTTGGTGAGTGTAAAGTCATAAGGAGAGATCAACAAAATGCTACCAGTTTTTTTCACTTCTGAGAAGAGAGTAAAATTCGTCATTTTTTGATAAATACTCATATTTTGCATTTTTATTCCTTTCTTTTCACTCTATTGTTCTTTTTTGCAGTAAAGGAAGAATGTGCAGACATTGTGAACCGTGCGTGTGTGAACTGAGGGTGTGTTTGTGTGTTAGACAGCCACACAGCCGCCTTGTCACGCTGTGGCACGAAAACTAACATTAACTATTGTGTCCGTTTTAGTGGGATCTGCCACACAAATGGGTGCCGATTTCGGGGTTCAACAACACGTGGAAACATATTCCATTGGAACTAAGGGTATTTAATTCATTACTTTATGAAAATTCACTTTACGAAAGGTATTTCCACCTTCGTAAGGAAAGGGAAGGCTGTGTATAAGGATTTAATGCGAGTACTGAATGAAGAAAAATAATTACCAATATAAAAGTTTTCTTCTCAAAGGAGGCAAAGAATGAGATTATGTTCCCTAAAAGCAGATTATAAGCCATATTGTGTCTCTACACTGAGGAGGATTTTTAAAGGAGACGGCTTTGTATAGCCCATCAGTCCAGACTGACACAGAACAGTGTAGCGTATTAACAGGGACAAAGAGATGCTTGATCAGAGAAGGAGGCTTTGTGGGATGTCTTCGTAATCCGTCTGAAGTGTTTGCAAACGGGAGTCAGGGGGGGCGGTGGGACTGGAATTTGTCCCCGCGAGCGAGTGTTCAGACTGCCTGGTGCCGCTGTGGCCTGTCACTCACTTACACCAAGAGAGCGGGAGTGATGCTGAGCTTGTAGGGAAACGTACAAAATTTCAGCTCAGGCCCTGATTTAACATTTGCGGCCGTGTGCCTTTGTGTAAAAGCGTTCGAGGAATTGTGCCAGGTTCTCCTCAAATGAGCAAACGCCGCACCACCGACTCTGGGCTGTTACAGCGGGTTTCACACCTCTGGAGATCCAGAAGAACGTTCACCTTGAGCTCACAGAGTCAATTATAGCCACCTGGGTTCTATTAGGTTGCTTTACTAGGTTTTATTTGAGCTTAGGAACAATCAGAGGTCAGTTGAGAAGTGAAGTTTGTGTTTTTTACATGGAATGTAAAAAAATGATTTTCTTTTTTTAAATGAGAAGCAGCGTTATTGGGACTGTATGAAGCACAAGTTCATTAATAGATAAACATTATAATATAGACTGTATTAAAAGTATGAAAAAACACATTTAAAATAGGGGAGAGCAAGCATGCAGGATGCCTGGAGAAACAGAGAAGAGCAAAACAAGGGCACAATATGCGGCTGTGGAAATTAAACAGTAAAACAATTTCAAAGGACATTCGCTTTGCCTCACCATTAATAGACACGCTGACATGTTTTGGTTCAAGATTTCCATTCTGAGACCGGAAATGGTCATAAACATTTACAGCCATAATTTAGCCGTGCTTAGACGCCTTGTCTGTCTGTTGCCGGCCTTGAGATGCCTCATGATTTATGGTGATCGCTCACTGCGGCCGCCGCCTGTCTTCTCCATTGGCGTGCAGATAAGGGGAGTCCGGGGGAGTCGTTCCCCCCGGAGTCACGAGGGAACGGGGCAATGAGAACCTTTCATCTTGCTCTCCAATGTTCCGGAAGGAGTAAAAAAGAGTGACAAATATCATAGGACACTGAAACTGCAGCCGTTACAAAATCTGTCAGAGGAAGGAAGGAAGTCTGACTGTGCTTTAAAAAAACTGGCCAGTGGTTCCACATAGAAGAATCAAATAAGGGCAAATGAGTTCTGTTGGCTACTGAAAAAATGCAACAACAAGAACAACAGTAATAATAATAATAATAATAAATGTGGACAGCACAGTGGGTAGCGCTGCCACCTTAATGCACTCTGGCAGGTGTGGGTTTGAATCCAGCTCAGTCTTTGTGGGTTTCCTCCAGGTGCTCTGGTTTCTTCCCACAGTCCAAAGACACATGTTTCAGTGTAACTGTGAAGTGACTGTGGGGCTGCCCTTCAATGGACCTCCTCAACCCTGACCAGTATAAGTAGTTAATGAAGACGGATGGATAATAAGTAGAGTAAAAATCAGTTTTCTCACTAGCTTTTTAGAGAAATAAAACACAAAGCCAGTGATCTTGTTGTTTGCTCCAACAAGACTTGACCCTTTCGTCTACATCCACACGGTACAATTCCAGCACAAAGTTTTTTACAGCTATCTACATTTCTAACCACAGATGTGGTTACTGGGTCTCCAAATAAATCTCTGATATCCTCACCCACTCTGTAATGGACATTTTTACAGTGCCATCACACAGCTACACATATTTAGTCTGGCGTCCAAACTATGAGCCTCCTCAGTAAAACTGTTTGCCATGAGCCGCGTTAAAAGCTGCAAAACAAACAGATCCACTATTGCCTGAGGGCAGGGTTGCCCTCCTACTTTTTCCTCGGCTCAGCTGCCACCCTGGCCTGCTCCCTCAATCGTCGGCACAGCACCTGTCCTCACTACAGGACGCTGTTGTTTCCGTCCCCATCCAGACCCTTTTTTTTCAGCATTTGTTACACACGTCTTGGCAATTTTGCTTATGTTCTAAACAGCAGAAGTCAGTTGTTGCGAATGACCTCTGGCTTCTGTGTGTCTTTCTTGCGCAGGAGGGAGGGGAACAAATCCCTTCCTACAGCCAGGCACTAAAAAAACACTTAGCAATATTAGCTTGGCCTTTGGGCATATATTTCTCAGCAGAATGACGGCTAAAAACAATGCGCCCTGCAAACTGACCCACTGACTTCATACTTTTGTGTCACTTGTGGGTCTTCTCTCGTGCCCTGTGGCCAGGCTGGGTCACACACGGTGGCCTTGCGCTAATGGTGACTTCTGATCTCCAGTAAACAGACCTGTGATCAATTCTGCAAGGAGCTGTAAAGTCAACAAGCTTCCAGTTCGCTGGGCGCCTTTAATCTGAAAGATCCATTTTAATCGCTATGTCGGACGCACACAGACCGGAAAATCACTTCAGGTTTCAGAACTGTTGCTAAACGTTACGATAATTGTTAAAAAAAAAAAAACTCAAATCTGTATGTTAAACATGTTACACTTGGACAGAACAAGTAGCCACTCCTACAAATTTAGTTGCCAGATCTTCTACTCGGTGTCGGGTTGCGTCTGCACCGCGAACCGCACCGGAAACGAGGAGAAGGGATTCGCAGGCAGCAAGCAGATGTTGTCAGGGCGTTTCGGTGACGCCAGGGCTGGCCTGGCGTCACCGAGGTCCACGGGGCGAGGCAGGAGGTCTTTCCCAGGGTGCAGCTGAAGACAGAAGCGCGTGAGGATCGTAGGCAGGCCTAGAGAGGCAGACATGAGGGGGTTGCTGGGCCTCTCTTAGGGGGAAACACAAAGCTTCGGCCTGGTATGTTAAGAGGCCTAAGTGGCTCTGGAGCCAGCTGTCAATCAATAGGCTCTCAGAACCCGGGAAACAGGTGGGGAGGGAAACCGTCCTGACCGACTTTCACATCTTGACTAATAGCTGCACTAAACCCCATTAGTTATTGGTTATTTATTTAGCTTTTCTCACAGTGTTAAAACGCCTATAATTATAAATCCATTTCTTCTACAGTCTAATTTTTATTTCAGCATTTGAGGGTATGTAGCTGGACTCAGTGTCCCACAGAGGGACTGAGATTCAAACTCGGGTCCTTTAAGGACAAGGTTCTGACCACCGTCACCTGCTGCCTCTTTTCAGGCCGTCCTTCGAACCGCTGAGTTTCTATACGAAGCTTCACGCGGCCACATGGGGAATCAAGTGATATTTTTCGGAGTTAAAAGAACGGCAACTAAACTGCTTTCCGTGTTCTGGCGCCAGGGTTTCTTTGATGAGGCCACGGAAGTGCCAGGGCAGGACAGCCGAGAGCGACGCTGCTTAATAGCTGATGAAGATCTGTCCCTTTCAGCCGCAAACATAAGAGTTTCGCATTCCTGTCTCTCCAATTGTTTTTCATCAGCTCCTTTCAGGTCGACCGCGGGTCCCAGCCAGAGGAGTGGGGGAGGCCTGATGGATGTCTGCTGTGGGATGTGGTTCTTCCCTCCAGCACACAACAAGGGAACAACCAGAGCGACGCGGAGACTAAACACAGGGGCATTCACCGATTTGTCAGGGTCAGAACTGCCACATCGCCAGCATACACAACTGTACTGTGAGCTGCTTTGGTCCAAAGCGGAAAAATTAGATAAATAAATAACACCTATTCCGTCGTTTATGGACGGTGGAACTTCACAGTTTCACTTGTGCAAACTCGGCGAGTTTATTGCTACAGATTTTCTGCCGGCGCTTTTGCCGATTGTCGGATCGAGCCGATTTTAACCACCGTTTTGGTCAGCGCTTTTTTAATTCGCCACCTAGCAGTCCGGTGTTTACGTCTCTCAGCACTGGGCATTGCGGGAACAAAATGCCATGTTAGTTTGCACATTCTCTCGAGATGTTTCCCCCTTTCCCTTCCCCACACATACGCTGCATAGTAAAATACAGGGTGCGTACATAAATACACGCATATTGGTATTTACAGAAGTGTGCAGTATTAGTCAGCAAGTGTTCGTGGTTGACATTGTGAGACAGGACTAATTTTCAGAACTGCATTTTGGGCTGGTTGGAACTTTTCCCATGATGCCACTTTCTATTACAAAATTTTACCCCCAACATTTGGACTTCGGCAGGCAAGTGTGTGAACCGAGGAGTGGGTGTAATAATAAATTATAACTGCAAAAGATCATCGGGAAAATGGAGCAGTTTTACGTGAGCATCTTGCGTTGAGCTATTGACTTAGATTAGAACTTACCGCTCCTGGCCAGGAAGCCGTCATACGCAGTCTGCATGTTTATTAGTGTTTCGACTGGGCGATAAGCAGTGAAAACACCGGGATAAAACCCGAGACGTATAATTTACCGCGATTCCTCGTTCGGAGTCTGTAGCACAGACCGCTGGGAGCGCCGACCCACCTCGGCTGAGAGGAACGGCGGCCGGGAGAAATCAGCACCTTTGACAGTTTCTGTCGGTGCTGCAGCACAACTACAGGAAGCGGAGCCTGGCGACTGTCAAAGGAGGAAAGCCAGAAATTACACGCTCTTTGTGCACATTCCGCTTTCTTTCTGGGCCTGGAATTCTGCTGGATTTTGAGGAATTTTTATTGAACTCCCTGCCAAAGATTATCTTTTAAGGGAACTCGGCAGATTGGAAATGACCTTTGGCTTTATTAAAAACAGCAGGTTCCTGTGGGTTTGAGGAGAATTAGCTAAAAGGATCCATCTGTAAGCAGTTGAGTGTGGCTGGTTCTGCTGGTCTATCTGAACTTGTATCTCTGTACTCGCATAAGGGGGCCCTGGGATTAGGAGAGGGCACTGACAACCTTCAGGGCTGTTACAGCTTTTGTGCTCAAACTTTGAACTTACACCAACTCCGTATGTGAACAATATTAAAATATCACTGAAAAACATTGAGGGGGACTACTATGCGCTGAAGAATTTCAGGTAATTTTTTAACAAATTTCTGATATTTGTTTATTCTTTTTTAAATTATGACTCTTTATAAATTATGAAAATTTACAACATGTATAAGTAAATGTATTCAGTTAATCAGTGCAATAAGAATACAGCCATCGCTCTTTTTTGCTATAACAACTCATGAGTACGAATATCTAAATATCAAAATTTTCAAATGGAACCTTGTGCTTAAAAAATTTTATCTGAAGCTAATCCGTAATAAAAAAAAAAGAAAAATTAGTTAAAATCAAAATATAAAAGATCAACAAATAACATACAGTGTTCTGTCCTACAATAATACTGTATATATTGTCATAAAGTCTGTTGCGTTTGGAATTTATCCGAAGCCAGAGGTGCTGCACAGGGATTATCAGCTGTTTCCGCCTATTTCACTTTTTCTGAACACATCTGTGCCACATCACCACATTTATTGCAAAGTAAAATTTTTTTAAAAGAACCTGTTTATTTAACAATGGGTTGTTGTGTGAAACAGAGGCGGCGGCAGGTCACTGTGACACATCTTTATCCCCTTTATTCCATACAGCATAAGACTGAAGTGGGGCTGCAAACCTCTCGCCGCCCATGTGTATCAGTGATGTGCTGTACTGTACACACAGCACCGGGGTACAAACACCACATTCATGACCACATTCAGTTTTTTCTACTGAGTTAACTGATGTTTACAGTATTTATCCTGCTCAACTCAAGGTTTCATAGTTATATAGGCACTCGGTGTCCAAAAAATTTGGTATCCAGGAGGAATTAGACTTGGATACCAAGGGACTAGTGTGATATGTATGTATTTGCAAACGTTTCAATCCATTCATCATCCTTAACCACTCGTCCTGACCAGGAATCCAGCATCCTGGAGAAAATACCCTGTTTCAAGCCAAACCTGTGGCCTTCGCCTCCAGGATAGAGTCCAGACCACCCTCACTGTATTAGGCAAGCAGTTACTGAAAGTTTATTAATGAATCTGTAAAAATACATCATACATGGTGCAGTCAATAACTTCTAATACTGTGTAGCTCTGTGACCGATCAGAATATGTTCTAAAAAATATACTTTTTTACTAGGCAGACCCGTCAAACGGTAGCAAAAGAGAAAAGGTTCAAGTTCAAGTCGAACGAATACTTTGTGCACACTGAAAAAAGTAGTGGAAAAACTGAGATATAGTTGAGCCGTGTGAGGAAATTCCTGCAGTTTTACAACAGAGCCGTTATTTAAGTAAAAATCAAGTGGTGTTTTCTAGCAGTCCTGCATCGAGAAGGGAAAAGGCAACTGGGGCAGCTCAGCTTTCTGCAGCCAGCAGTCTTTTGGTGACCTCACCTCTCTCATTTCAGTGCTGGTGCCTTTTGAATGTCTCCAGTCAACTTTGTTTATGAACATGGAGCAGTCTCTCCATTTGCTGATGCCGGGGTGCTCTGAGCTTCAGTTCTCATGAAAGATGAAGGATGGAGGATGGAGCGCTGTGGTTAAAAAGTCCCTCAAAACAAACCAGTAACTAAAAGTTCACTTGGTCTCAGTTGTTGCTTAAAGGTGCTTAATTGCTTGAAACTTGCTGAAATTGTCACATTCTTTAAATATCTCCTAACTGTCCCCCAGATCTTTCCACAGTTTCACGGTTTATAACCAGCATTGGATCAGATATTTGAACAAACATCAGCTGAGCAATAAACCTCCGTGCCAAATTGGAAACAGCGTGAAAAGTGCCATTGACCTCCTGGGTGTAATGGTCGTTTTTTTCCATCAAACGAATGGCAGATGAGGGTGACGGATGCAGCACCGGTTCCAAGTCTGGGCTTATTGGTGCGTATGCTCACCTAGGGTCCATCCCACCATGGTTGCTACACCCAGGGAAGACTGCACACAAGTGGCTAAACTTCCACTGTGTTCACCTGAATCCCACAGGAACAGAAGGCAAACTGCAATGGCCAAGGAGTTGACGTCCTTAGTGAATCAGAAGCTCATACACACAAGCGGCCTGAGAAGATGGACAAAGCAGAAGCAGAGGCAAAAAAACTGGGAACACACACTATTCAAAAGAACCATTTAAGAGCAGTTCTTCATTTCCTTCTCATGCCTGTTTTGTGAAGTCATATAACAGATCTAACAATGCAACTAAATCAGTAAACTTTATAGAAGAATTCATGAGAGCCGTGAGGGCGCTGTGTGTATGCGCATGTTGGCTCGTGAGTACGTGTGCGTGAAAGTATGTGTTTATTATTGTTTATTAGTCTGGGCCTGTGTGTTATTCGCCCCACAGTTCCTGCTCCTGCCCACATTAAAAGCAGTAGTTAGCATAACCTGCAGCAGATAAAAAGGAAAACTGCTGGACAGGCATGAATAAGAAGGGAACGTGATTCAACATTCATCTCCATGGGAATCAAGCTTTGGTTGCTTCCTGTTGCCTTTCAGAACTGGATAAATGATTTCCACAGGTTTGCATGTTGCACCGATCTCTCTCAATAGGAGAGGAACTTCAATAAATCTGCCATTTTTGAGGCAGAGATACACAGAGGCCTGATTTACTGTAAACAGCTGGTGTGTAGTTGTGTGGTTCAGCCTGAGCCTCAGAACAACAAAAGCGGGATCACGTTCTACTCTCAGATAGAAAACTGGACGTGACAGATGGGCAACAGCTACAGAGCGTCAACAAGAAACAAACCAAAAGTGCAGCAGTAAAAACAAAAACACGAGCGATCTGTAATGCTAGTATGATGTTTCTGCAGAACCTGCCCAGCCTCTGGGGGCAGCAATGGCACTGGCTGGCCTTGGAGGATCTCACTGCTATCAAGCTTTGTGCTTTAGAACAGTTTACCACGGTAAAAGGTCACATCCCCTGCCCGGCTGCATCAGGTCATCTCAGTAAGCTGTTAGTGGAGAGGCCCCCTAGAATATGTTTCCAATAGCCGCTTGTCGGCCCACATTAACGTCTCCATTCGCTGCACACCAAGGGGGCCATGACCTCCTGCTGCCGACACCCCCCCCTCCCAGAAGAGCAAGTCGGAGGAGTGGAGGCCACTGTTTGCGGTCCCTTCTGTTAGCAGAGCTCTCTGTCACAAGGGGCCTTTGCGTCAGAACATCTGAGCCACCGTCTGTCTGCACCATTGCGCCGAGCTGCCCAGGGCCACGTCGGAGCTGGTGAACTTTACGGTGCATTCTTTGCAGGGGGAAGGACCGGGGGGAAGAAAGCCAAACCATACTGCCTGTGATGATCCAGCCCTGCAGCCATGGAGGGTGCGCTGCACAACAGCCAGAATGTGTATGGAAGACACGCTCCTCCAGACTGAGCTACGCTGTGCATCTGTGATCGGCTCTGACGAAAAAAAGGTGCAAAACATTGAGTCGAATAAAAAAACAAAACAGATTGGCAAAAGAAAAAAATATTTTTACAATGAAAATGCACAATATTTTCTTCCATTTTCTTTATTTGATATTAGTCGTAGTAGTATCAGTATTAGCTTTTGCTTTTGTTGTTGTCCATGTCGCTCCTCCATAAAGTATGAATGTAATTAGTATTACAAAGTGGTTGAAAACTTTGGTGACTTACAATATTATTTGTCTAAGCTAAGGTGTTTACTTTTTTGACCAATTTGTAAAGCTCGGTATTTTGATGGGAGAAAGCGATGATAAGCATTTTGCCCGGGGGCACTAGAGTAAGAGTAGGAATCCAAACACAGGACATTCCGACCACAGACTGATGACTCCAATTGCTATACTACCTTCTTGTTGTAAAAATCCAGTAATGTGGGCGTCAATTTCCACATCTAAAACTTCAGCCTGCATGGGTTTGTCATGAAGAACACTGCTGTGCAAAAGCTGCTTCTAGTTTCACAACCCACCTCCCCTCATATGTAGAGAAAACAGACACTTCTTAGTAGCAACGGAGGCCATATTTCATTAACCTCTTTCTTTGTCAGGGTTGCGGGGGTCCACAGCACATCCAGCAGCACCAGTGGCACCATCAGGGGCTGGAGGAGGTCGATGGAATGGCAGGCAGGTAGGGCAGCCCCACATGTGCACACAGTCTCACACTACAGGCAAACTGAAACACATCTTTGAACTGCGGGAGGAAACCAGAGCCCTGGCGGGAATGCACACAGACACAAAGAAGACGTGCAAACTCTACACAGATTGGCTGGGTTTCTATATGGTGTATAGAATTGCAAGGGTAATATTTGACTGGGATATTTTGCAGGCTCAGCTATCACAGGATAAAGTGAAATGCATAGGATGCTGTACTTTTGAATGTAACTTGTCCCTACAAATCTGCTTGTATGGAGAAATGTCGTAGGCCAAAGATATAATTGCAACTATTTTCAATCGAAAAACTCTTTAAACATTCCTGGTCGCACAAAGTCACCCCATGATGGCTCAAGTAACAATAAAACCCATCAAAATGAAGATACATAATAACATAAAGTAATTTAATAGTAATATAGATGCACTAGATGAGTTGAGATGAGATCACAAAATTGCACATGAGAATCACGTTTAACAAGCTTTTATCCAAAGTTTTTCCATAATAAAGGAAATCAAAATGCCAACAAAGATCAAATTAAATATAAAAAACTGTATGTATTGTAATAAACTCTATTGTGCACTGTTATGAGTTTATCTGAAACCAGATGTGTGCTGCAGGGGTGTTATCAGCTGTTTCCGCCTGTTTTGCTTTTTCTGAACATGTTTGCACCGCATCACCACATTTATTCTTTAAAAAATAAGTCTGTTTATTTAAATGATTGTTGTGTGAAACAAAAAGGTAGACGGCAGGTTACTTTGACACATATCTTTATTCCCCTTATTCTACGTCGCATAACACTGAACTTGAGCTGCAAACCCCATCTCATCTCCCATGTGTATATCTCAGTTTTTCTCAACTCAAAACTGAGAGCAGACATTCCTCATTGAATTCAAATTAGCACGCAGTTCAACTGTTAACTTTTCTTGCAGAAGAAGTCAAATTGTTCAACCAATTTAAATATGTAGAGTGAATTTTTAGTGTGAACTATAGCTAGAAAAAAATCCATCCATCCATCCATCAATTTTTTTTATCTGGTTTACCCTGAGCACAATCTTGATGGTCCAGACCCATTCCTACAAGAACAGAGCACCAGGCTATGGAACTACCCCCAGATGAGACATCAGTCCATCACAGGCCAGAAAAAAAAATACATTTTCTTGCAGAGTATACAGTATAACAATAATCAAGTTACTTTTTATAACTTCATCAGAAACAAAATTTGGGTTTTGGTTTAACAAGCCTATAGAAGGAGAAAGTAAAACATTTTGCAAAAGACTTTTTGAATGGTTTAATGAACACTGCTACAGTAAACTTCTACCATACCATCAGCAATGAAACACCTCATGTGTAAAACATGGCTGAGATGTTCCAGGGGATGTTCTATATACTGCAGTAAGGTAGATTCTGTGAATGAGCTTGAAGTTTTGTTCCTAGATGTGTAGGGAGGATCATATTGGGAAGATTCCAGTACATTCCATTCAAACCATTCATCACGACTAAAAGACAAGGCAAGGTCACACTCCCATGTTTCCCTCAAAGCATTATACAAACAGGTACCAACACTTGCTGAAAATACCTTTATCTACAGTGAAGATAAGAAATAAACTCCTTTATGTTCCCCAGAACTGCAGCTGCTGCTGCTTACAAGAAATTCCCAGTTTTCTTTAGAAAACACCCTTTTATCTCTTCTGACCTGTTTTTCTCTGTGAATTTTTCATGAGTTTAATTCTGGTTTTGTTTGCCCTTGTTCCACTTGGATTTGTTTTCTCTGCTTTCTTGAGTGTTTCTTTTGCGATCCATACTTCATGTTTTCACCACCGTTGTTCGCGTTATGAAAAAATTATACCAGATTTTGTACCCTAGGTCAAAAATCGAAGAAACAGAAGTTTTCAGATGTTACAAGCAGAAGAATTAAGAGCAGCATGGTGTCCTTAGGCGTAAAACAGTCGCTTTCATTGTCCCTGTGATTGAACTGATCATCCTCCTTTTCTTCCACCTTTTCCATGCATCTTTCCAGGGGCATCCAAGCCTCACATAACATCTCCAGCACCTGATACCTTCTGTGTCATCATTTGCACTTCCACTGAAATTTCTCCCTTGATTTGATCCAAGATGCATTTGTTTCCTTGATATCTTTATAAGTCTCATTCCAGCACCGGTTTGTGTTTTTCCTAACTTGTGTTTTCAGTGTCCTTCTTTCACATCTGTACAGCGGTATCAAAAAGACCATCTCCGTAGCAGATCTGAACTTCAGTCCTGTAGATATCATTGGCACATTTGAGGGTTATTTGACAAGTTCTTACTGCAAAGTCTGAGTTCACCAAGAGTTTAACAGGAAGGCAACGTACAACAGGAAACCAAGTACGAATTTCTTATTTTCAGTAATATTTCTTGCAGTTGCAAACAGTGCCAAACGTCTGTTCCTCTGTTATTTTTTGGCTAAAGGACTGGATAATGATGAAATGTAGTCTGAGAAAGACACAGAGTTGAGGAGAACAGAAAAATCTCCCCGTATCTTGTTTTATTAGCAATTAAATGAATGAATAATGTCATCACAGATTAGTGGTGGTCCAGCTTTTCTTTGTCTTTGAGAGACACTTGCTCTCTGACATCTAATGAATGTGATGTTAGCAAACAAGTTCAAAACTATGCACATTGATAAACAACTAGAGTCCCAGTTGATGAGCAGCAGGTGAAACAACAAGGAACGTTTCAGTAAAAATGATGTTGTGTTCTGTAGCAAACTATGTGCTGTATCCAGTTTTTTAATATCTGTCCAGGATCTGTCTCCTCCACCCAATTCTCAACAACTTCTAAAATTAGGTATTTCAGCTCCAAGAAAACTATGGCCATAACAGAGACGCAGCTCTTTCAGCCACTCTTAATATAACCGCTTTTCAAGAAAAAAAAATGACATGACACATGTGGGTGGATCAAAAAATACTATGAATGTTATTCTATGTTCTCAGAATTAAAGCGATTCTTAGTATTGTTTACTTGCCCCTTATAGAAGAAAAACAACAGCAAATTCAAGAAAACGTAAATTTTTCATAAAGAAGCCATAACAAATTTTCAGGTGTGCTGTCTTTACCGATACATGTCTGTATCTACAAAGCTCAATCGCTGTTTGTTTGTTTTTTTGTTTTTATGCACAGCTTTATTTTTCAAGCCTTAGGACTTTGGTACACTGGTACTTCACACTAAGTAAGTAAGTTTTTGCATAGTCTCACACACACACATACACACACACACACACACACACACACACACACACACACAGTTTTAAACACAGTGATATGTGCATCCAGGTTGCCCCCAGCTAATTTTTCAAGATGAAGACAAAAGGGTCTCATGTGAGTGTGTGTGTGTGTGTGTGTGTGTGTGTGTGTGTGTGTGTCTGTGTGTGTGTGTGTATATTTATGTGTGTGTATATACACACACACACACTGGGGGGTATGCTGGAGGAAGGAGGAAGAAAATTGGTGACAGGGAGGGGTAAGAAATTACACCTGACACATTTAAGGCAGTGCACACATTACTAACTTAATGGCAATAAAGTTTGCTCATAGGTCATATATATACCCTGGACTAGGACTGGCACAAATTTCACTCTCTGTGGGGTCCACCTGTCCGACGCTTTAAGGGTAAAAGATTTTGGTCATATTATAACGGGTTATTACTTTTCTCCTTGCGCTTTCTGACCCAGACAGCCCCAGGTAGCTCAGCTATAGGTTTGAAATTGTAACAGTACTGGCTCATACCTGAACAACACAGTCCCGAAGCTACACAGGGAGGTGAAGCAGGTCTATCAAAAACAATATAATGTCAGGCATAAAAACACAGAATTAAATTAGCATTAAAATCAGAATTATAGTAGCGCATCCTTCCACTGTCCAATATAGCTTATAGCGGCCTTCGATGTTATGTTAATGCGATATGCCGCTTAGATCACACACATAAACACAATCTTTTGTTAAACAATCGAGAAAAGTGCCAATGATATAAAAACAACGGTTCACATGCGAAATGTTTCCGCCTGAATGAGAATAAGAAGGGAGTGTCTCTTCTCATCAGGTCGACCACTACCAGAGCAGTAAGGAAGACTCAAGATGGAAATCCTGCTTATGAGTCGCTGTTTTTCTTCCCATTGCAAAAACGACCGTGGTTAATTTATGTAAAGCCTTATTATTTTAATGACCACAGTCCGTGATCAGTACTCATCAACATTAGTGCCAGTATTGTGTGGTTTGCCGATGGCCTAAG
The DNA here is from genome assembly GCA_900497675.1 of Arapaima gigas. Classification (NCBI taxonomy): domain Eukaryota; kingdom Metazoa; phylum Chordata; class Actinopteri; order Osteoglossiformes; family Osteoglossidae; genus Arapaima; species Arapaima gigas. Next base: position 910,125 of record UFQX01000170.1, on the reverse strand, counting down.
GCTTACGTTTTTACTCTTACCCCACATTCCGAGATGCGTTTTCCTTTCCGCTGCACATGTAACGTGACATTAGGATGTTAATGTATGTGGAAAAGGGCTGGAGGGAGGGAGGGAGGGAGGAAGGGAGGGAGCGCAGGGTACACGGCAACATCAGAAAAACATAAATCGTTTTTAAAGACGCTCAGCTCATAAGCATAATTGTATTGAGTGTATCTTAATGCCATAATAGGTATGTTAACAAGCTTTTCTTCCTTTCCATTTCTCCAGTTCTTCCACATATCGAGAGCCTACTGATGGCGCTCAAGATGATGAATGCAACACTGACTTCTGATGAAAGGAAAGTTTCCAGCGCAAAGTACGCAGCCCTGGCCCTTATTAGCATCGCCTGATGGTTTAAAGGCCTCTCTTGCTTTTGTTATCCACTTTGGTTTTCATGGCCAGCTGCTTATTATTTTTAATGCTTGTTTTGCCCCCATGCTAACCCAATCAGATGCGTTTTAACTAACAGCAATATAATCAGATGGAAACAGAGCAACCTTATGCGCGTGTGCATTTATACAATGCCAGCGAAATTGAGGGCAATGGGCTATAAACAGCGGGGAAAGGAGACGAGGGAAACAAAAGGGTTTCGTATTAGAGAGTATCATCTCACTGGAAAGCATTTGTGGTTTCTAATGGACCTTTTAAATTCCATTTAAACTGTTTGTTTAACCTAGACAAAGGTGAATTTGAATACATATTATTCAGTCCTCCTAGCTTTGGACCAGCGTTCGAAATCCCACAGCTGTGTTGTGTTCGCACAAGTTTCCCTGCAAGGTGAGTTTTTTGTGAAAAAAAAAACACTCTGATGTGTGTTATTGATGCCATGATTCTGGGGGGAGGGTGCTGTTAGCTACCCTGTGCTACAGGCTGGCCACCACACCCAGCGCTGACACAGTGAAAGAGGACTGTCGTCCACGGTGCCCCGAAACTCACAGCTCTGATGTCACATGCAGATATTGAATAAAAAAGACTGCAGGTTTGTATTATAAAACAGGCGGTACTATTTTTCTCATCCATCCATCCATCTTCATTAACTGTTTGTCCTGGTCAGGGTCACAGCAGTGCAGAATCTATCCCAGAATCCCAGGATGCAAAGCTGAGGGTTATTCTCTGGATGGGGCATCAGCCCATCACACATCAGGAGGTAGCTGAGTGTGTGACGTCACGCACGGGGAAGACAACGCATCTGAAACACCGAGGCTCTTAACAGCAAGTTAGGAAACTAGCAACTAGGGTCCGTCCACAGGCGGAGACATTCGCCATGTTGCGTTCTCACCTCGGCAGATGACGCAGCTGGGGGTCCGAGTCCAGGTCGAGCGGCCCATCTGGCAGTGGAAAGAGCAAGAGCGAGAGCAGTGTTACAGCAGGCAGGGTGGCAAAGGACCTTCCTGACCGGGGGAACTAATTAAGAAGTGGGAACCGTGAAAGGCGCTCGGTTGACACCCCCCGCGGCAGCCTTTGTGTTTCATGGTGCCTCAGAAAATGTGTCACCGCATCACCATCACGCCCCCTGTGCCAGGCGGCACCTGCATTTTCTCAGTCCTGCCAACATGCCAATGGCCTCGAAGGTGAGTCATATGGAAATACAGCATCGCTACGCTGGGATGTGTTAAGAACCATGAGGCTCAGACCGGATGGTAAATAACCCAGGAGAAGGGTGAATGAACAAGAAAGGAGGAGTTTTTTTTTTTTTTTTTTTTTAATCTGCCTTTGCACCTGAAAGCCATTTGTTTGGAGTTCGGCTGATCTACTACAGCAAGAAAAGCGATGTTTGGCGTTAGCTTAGTGCTGTTATCCACACACAAGAGAGGATTTCCATCATTTTTTGTGCACAGTAATAATTTCTAAAAAAAAAAAAAGGTTCCACACTGGTGAAATGCAATTCCCTCTGACAAAAATGAGTCTTCCTTTCTGTCTTTTCACCATTGTTTTTTTCCACGGCTGTTGGTGCCTCCATGCGAGGGCGCGCTTAATGCTAACATGCCGCACGGGAGATGTGGGGAATTCATCTTATCAGACCTACAAGTGGCCTCAGCCGACTCTCGCGCCGCATAAACAGAAAATGCACAGAAATTAGTATTCATCAGTGACATTTATGGATTCATTTATCACCCCATTTTATTTATTTCCGTAATACCCCCTGCAGGAGTGACAAAGGCCCAGCCAGCCACCAGTGCCGGAGTTTTTTCCCTTTTCACACAGGCCTAGTGTTAACGCCCCTGGCTGAGTTCACAGATTTGACTGACTGTAGACTTAATGCCGCTCGCCTTGTTTTCAGCACTTGTCCTTCCAGATTTGCCACCCTGGCTGCACAATTTCCACAAAGTCTAATTATTCGTCAGCTATTTATGCCCGGGTTTCCGTCTCGGCGTTAATTATACTGGATGCCGGATGTAGGCCAGGGTTGCCCCGGAGTGAGGGGACCAGTGCAGAACCAGTCCAGCGGTTATGTGGGAGTGGGTGACTCGCTACGTCTGACAGTCCGAGGGGGACGGTTGCAGCACCGAGGTGTTTCCATGGCTCCGCTTCTCCGGCCGGGGATCTGAGGTCCTGCTTCTGTTAGATACTTGAAGTTCCAGGCTGGTTTTGTAGAGCTAAGCATCCACTCCAATGCTGGGGAGAAAAAGGACTTTCACGTCCCACTCTTCTGCCCGGGGCGGGGTGGGGGTCCTGCCATTAATCGGTCTGGCAAGCTTGTGTGGCCGTCGTCGTCGTCCTTGCACGCCCGTCTCCCGACTTCATTCAGTGTAAAGAAAAACTTGAGACCAAGGGATTCACTGCACTGTGGAGGCTTGCTGTGCTGCAGTTATTACTCCACGAACATCTCCGATTCATTTTTCCACGCATGTTGAACCGTCTGCGGCCGAAATTTACAAACGTGCTCAAAACAGGCAAACTACAAAAGTCTGATGCGGTTACACTACCGATTTTACCCAGGAATAAAGACCCCCTTTAAAGACATAAGAAACAAACACACCATACATCTTTCCCCACATTTATAAATCAGAGAAGGTCTCCTTCAGGTTACACGAATGAGCCAACTAACCACCACCTGTTTCATCATCTTATTCTGTTTCCTTTTGCAGTTCACAACTTGCCGGCTTGTGTTTATTTCCTAACTGATGGTACCAGAAGACAGAACACTACAGAGGTGGGAAGTTCTCCTCTTTCTGCAAGCGGCATTTCTTCAACGGTCAGCCCCGAGTCTTGCTCTAAAGGTGAACTAAAATACTTAAATATTACTAAAGTAAGAATGAAAATATGACAGACTCCCTGCCTTCACTTATATGAAAGTCAGGTTTTGACGTCTGAAGAAAAGGTACAGGAAGCGCAGGGCTTAGAGTTTGAAAGCTCCACCTTTCATTCCTTGATCAAAGTACTTTCCCAATAAAAGATACCCAGCTGTTTAAACGGGTGAATCACTGCAAGTCTTTTTCGCAAGTAGCTGTGGAGAAATAGTGTCATAGAAACACACGTAAAGGCAAATGTAAATATAATAAAACATGGGTGCATGTGTGTCTACATGTGGCGTGTGGGTGTCAAGTCCACATTGCTTCAAATAGTTTGTGGCAGCTGTGGTGTAACTGTGACGCTCTCGATTGTTCAAACTCACTACAGTTAAACTATTACCTGTTGTGTCTTAATTTAACCACCGATTAACTAGCAGTGATCCTGAACAGTTGAAATATCAGCACCGAAAACACAGACTAGCGCAGCGACCCAAACGCATCAAGGTGGGGTTTTACAAGCAGACCACGGTCCGCTGATCTTTGGTAGATGTTGTTAAACAGTCATGTTGCCTTTGGTCTCAACACACACGTGCTGAGGGGTGGGTTTGGTTTGCGGTTAACAGCTCCAAATGGATAATCTCAGCCGGTGAAGACGATACCATCTGCAATACTTCAAGCGCTTAAAGACGAGAAGAAGCACCTTTAGGGCCAAAATCCCTGCCGAATTTCTGTGTTGACAGGTCATCACTTGCAGCAGGTCTCTTATGACTAAAAGAGGGAACAGAACTATTTACCACTGCAGACATCAACCGAGGTCACTGAAAGACTTGTGTCGATTCTTTATCACCTCAGACAATGCTGCGGGTGAATAAGTGTAAATCGGGATTTTGAACTGAGTGTCGACATATGAAAAATGCTGTCAAACGTGTTCAGATTTATTAGTCTTAAATGTGTGTTGAAGGCATGTCTTCACTTTCGTGGGTGCCTGTAACAGCTTTGATTTTGGCGTGTACGTCGGGAACAGATATAAATTAGAATATAAGGTTTACACTACAATAGAGTATCGTGTGTAAACACACACACACACACACACAGTTCTTCTCCTAGACATGTACACACTGAGACACTAATTAAAGCCTTCATTGCAGGCAAGGAGATGTGTAATGTTGACATTTCATCAGGGGAGATTTGAGGAGACGAGGAGAAATTGTATCTCGGGGGCCAAAGCGGGTCTCAGGCAGGCCCCAGGCAGGCTGGCAGAAAAGGGAGCAGCAACGCTGGGCAGGAGGGCGACTGGGCGGACAGCGCAGCAGCGGAGCAGAGGAAAGGTCATCGGCATGAAAAGGCTAATGTGTCACCATGCCTGTTCCAGTTCGCTGTGAGCATACGCCTGTCCTCTCCCCATTCTTGGACAGAACAGGACTTCTGCTTTGGAACTAAAAGCTGTTTTGGAAAATCTGGACCGTACGGTTGCTGTTTCAGGCAGGTCTAGAGGAATACCCTGGATAATTCTAATAGGCAAATAGACAAATAAAGAACATTCATGAAAAAAACACACATTTAGTAGTACAGTCGACTGCACGGTCATTGTGATCGTTCATGAAAATGAGCAAAAATTGACATAAAATGAACACGTGCAGTAGGTGACACTTTGGGCTTAAACGTATTAGAAAGCCTTATACTTAGTTACTGTTTTTTTTAATAAAATATAGCTTTCAAAATTACTGGTCCCCCATGATTAGTACTTGGTGAAGCCGACCCTGGAGTATCTTCCTGTAATGTCAAGGTAGAGGGGTCCTGGACCACTCCTCCATTTCTGTGTTGATTTGGATGTATGACTGGGGTCACTTCCTTGTTGAAAAAGGTCCCTCTACAGCCAGGTCTTAACCTCCTGGTGGAGACAACCAGGTTTTGACCCAAAATGTCTTGGGAAATAATGGCATTTATCATGCTATTGATACTAACAACAACCCCAAAGCATCAGTGGCTATATTTCATTGTAAGCACAGGTGCTTCTCCTTCTATCCTGACCTCTAATACCTTTATCTTTGTAAAGATGTCAGTGATGAAATAGTAGACAAAAGCTTTGGTCTCATCTACTCACATCGTCACAATTCCAGCTGTAGTTCCAAGGATACTTTAAGGCTGCAGTCGGTAAGGGCGTCTTCTGGGCAACCCTTCCAAAGAGCATGTAGACATGGAGGTGGCCTCTAACAGCTCATTTTGAAGCGCGATAACCACACAATTCTACTAAAGTCTGCAAACCTGAAACTGTGATCCTTGGTTTCTTGTTTGCATCCTTCACCATCTTCCTTGCTGTGCAAGAGGACAACATGAAGACGGTTCCCCTTCCTGGCAAATCTGCAACTCTTCCAGACTTTTGAGACTTTTCATTAACACCATGACTGCTTAGTGGTGTTTTCAGCTGTGTAGGTAGTTTTTTTACACATTTGTCACCTGATCTGTGTAGGTCAACAACCATCTGTCTCTGTTCAGCTGAAAGCTCTTTGGTTTTAAACACGGTGACGGACGACAAAGGGGTTTTACATGCGCGTGACCTCATATTTATACCCTGGTATTTATACCCCAGAGAAACAGGAAGTGGTGAAAGGCAGCGGTTTAGTTCCTGCAGACCGAAATCAACTAAAAAGCATAGAATTTCATAACAGGTGCCACTTTGTTTAGTCTTCTTTTAAATATTCTTCAAGGGTGACAATATTTTTTAAACCTGTTTCGCAGAAAAAAATGTACTAATGTTTTGTGTTTGAAAAATTAATGCATTAACATAAAATAAATGGCTTCCCCTTGTAGTCGAGCCAAAAATATGACTTACTATAGGCCTTATTTTGTACATTAATTTCCATTCATTGTCATGAATGGTGGAGACGGTTCTATGCAACAGTCATCAGTCTTGTGTTTTCTGACTTTGTCTGCTACTTTTTCAAAGCTTCGAGCAAAATTAAAATTAAATCAAAATTTTTGTAATTCTCTTAACATCTACAGTGGTTCAGAGATGCAGACCAATTCCTTCTATCATTACTGAAAACACAGAGTCCTGCATGTTTGTCCAGTTTCTCCAATGGTATTTAAAAGCTGAGGACAGAAATACGGTGACTGAGATAAACTAGTACATAGACGGACCAGATGAAAATAATCTCTTCATCAACACGAGGACCGACAAGGCAGTCAGTTTCCAGTAAGATGAAGACTAATAAGTGTGTTTCCTCTTGGTTTATACACACGGAGGTCATTCTGTTTATAGGTCCTGATGTACGTTCGACTTGGCAGTGATGGGACCACACTGGCGGTGGAGGGAACTGTGACTTATTATGTGAGTAGCAGCAGGGATCCATCAGGAAGAACGGGGTGGGCAGAATGAGGTAGAAACCTTGCTTCTTTCCTCTCTGTTTGTGGCTCCACACCAAAGTGGAAACTTTCTCAGACAGCAAACATATGGCACCTGATGTCCCTCTTATTCCCTAAGAAAATCGCAAGTGAGTTCCCGACCCCGTGCCCCTACTATCCCCACTCACTGCCCCGACCAGTCTGTTGAACAGAGCAGACGTGATAGTAGCAGGGTATGCTGCCATGACAACGGGGGCTTCAGCGACTTTGGGGTTGGCATTCCGAAACTGAGGACTCAGGGCTTATGACCCCATAGTGTCCTGGGCGTTGGAAACGGGGAGAGGGGCTGTCTGGTGGCTCGCATGGTGTCTGCCAACTCCCCGATGTTGCCCAAACATGTCTGGCCTGGATGTTGGAGGGTGCTGGGGACACAGGATGACAGCCTGTTTAAAGGACCTGTGTCCCAGATCTGCACACAAGTTTCCTAAGCATGGCACAGAAACAGCTTAGGTCTCTACAACCGATTGCGCTGACTCTCCCATCTCAGCCAAGGCTGCTTTAATGGGACTGACGCCCTCTTCTCAGCCAAGCCTGCATTAATTGGGCCCCATGATGCCTGAAACCATCGCCGGTCATTCTCTATCATCGCAGCCTTCGTGCTGATCTGTCAAGCAGAGCTGGTCCTGTGCTTCTGTCACACAACCCAGAGCAAAGCAAATGATGCACTCAGCTCTCCAGATTAGCATGAAACAGAGCTGACTGATAGAAAGTTGTCTGTCCCCAGTGTTGCGTACCCCCCGTCTTGTAACATATACACATCCGTCAGCATTGTGTGAAGCCATGGCCTTCACCACAGCGTTCAAGTTCTCTGTGTTGGCAGCAACCCATCGAAGCAAACACCCCGAAGCTTGGTGGTGGAACTTGCGCTTGGAGGGAACGCGGAATTCGGAGGTGTGTTGACCCCCGTAGTGAGCCCCCCCCCTTCAAACCAGCTGTAGAGAGCATCAGCGATGAACTGTATTCATGGAGTAGTGCAGCAGAAGGTAGGATGTGAACCTGCCGCCTCCAAGTCTACACACCTAATCGTCACACTGCATGCGGCATTTGTAGACCACCATACAACTGTCGGTGGTTAACAGATGCAGCGATCAAATCAGTTGAAATGTAAAATAAAAATATTTACTTTATGGCTACTGTGCTGGGTCTACAGACTGTTTCTATAAAATATTTAGACTTCAACTGTCACTGCATTAAACTCAAAAACTATTTAACGCTGGGTGTTTGCATATATTGTCTATACTGATTCTCTCTCTATGTTGCTGTGACCCACTTGTGTTCCGTTGTTAAGCATAAACAAAGAAACAAATGTTTACACACAACAAAATGTTGTCGCACATATTTTGTCCCACTTCCTGTTCCCTGGCAAAACGGTTTGAATTTCTACTGTGATCATCGACTTCCTCACAGGAGCTAATTCAGCCAAAGTGCCTAACCTGGACCTGCGATGTAAAGAAGATAGATGCTTTTCTCTGGATTAATAAGTAATGGTGAGGAGGTTCTTTCTGGCCGCAGAGAGCTTTCTGTCTTCCCCGTAGACAGCGTTCCCATAGCCTGAAGCGTCTGAGAAGCATCAGTCCATGGTGCCCTGCTGTTTTAGCCCCAGAGACAGATGGAACCGAGTAGAGACTCATTCCACCAAAGTCATTTCACTCTTCTGCCTTTAATGCTGCTTGGCAGAGTGAAAAACTAGACCTGAACGTCCGGCGGAGTCGCTCCCTTTAGACACTACGTTGTTTTTCGATTTCAACCTGGTGTTTTCTGCACAAATTCCAACCCAGTGAAGAATTTGTCTCAGCAAAGATCCTCCGCTAACATTCCCAGTACGAAACTGCATTGAAAAACACCTGAGTTGCTAGTTAACATTGACGCTGAGGAAACCTCGCAGTCGCCTTACAAATTAAAGCACTTTGCTTTGCAATGAGTTTAAGGTTAATCGCAAAGTGAAATTATGAAGAAGGTCAAACGTTAACGGAATTCTGTATTAGTGTCCTTTTGCCCTTTTTAAAAGACAAAAAATAGAAATTATTACCAGCTGAAAAAGGCTATGGTTAAGAATTGCGAAAAAAAGCAGTGTTTATAAATATAGCCTCAAAAAAATCAAAAGCTAACGGCATGTATTTTATATTCTGCATCCTTGCTTTCTACAAGGTATGATAAAACTTCGGAAAAACAATGACCTTAAGATCAGGCCGAGGCCGCTAAACCCACTTGAGAGGGGGGGCATCGTCGTGTCAAGTTAGGCGGACAGTTGTTAGCGGCCCATTACGGCCTGTGAGCTTTGTCAGCTCCCTCTGCCAGGTGGCAAGGATCCCTCGAGTAAGCGATCGCCTGGTCGATCCCTGCGGCAGCGGCCAAGGTGCGAGCCGTGGCGCTTGGGCGACGGCTCCCCGGACGGCCTGGTAGACTCCGTCTGCCCCGGGGATGGGTAGCGCTTCTCGTTCCGCTGATTCCTGCGTCAAGACGGGCAAGGAGGAAGCTGCCCGCTTTGTGTGAACAGCGCCCTTCAGCCCCACTCAAGAAAAGCTGTGAGTTTCACACACCCACGTCACAGTGTCATTAGCGCCTGTCTGGTCCGAGCTTCCGCTGCAGGTGAAAATCCAAGCTGCCTAAAAGCCAGAAAGACGCAAAGGTGGACAGCAGGGCAGTGTAAGTGACTAATGGCTACAAATGACCCCTGGGAGTAAGAAGTTGTTGGTGGGGTGGGGTGGGGTGGGGTGGGGAGGGTCTGTTACTGTTCTATTATTACCGCCTACCCTTGCTGGGGGGGTGGGGGTGTAAGTATGGCTGTATTTTGGTTGTGCTTTCCTCCTACATATGCGCACTGTGGTAAGCAATATTGTACACTGCCGGCCAGCTGGGATGACCTTCACAGAAGAGTGAAAATTCCTCAGATCTTTGCTCCAGTTGGCGGCATTGAAATGATGACATTTCAGGGACAATTTAAGGCAATCGGATACAAAAAGGAAGCTAAACAATGAGCTCTGTGTGCTCTGTGTGTTTGTGCATCAGCGCATTGAAGATATTTGCTACAAGGGAAACGGGGAGGACCGAGCTTCACCGTAGTGTGGGCATTCAGGCTTAAACCCTGGTGCCAACATTCATACTGCAGTGAGTGCAGGTAAAATGCGCCATGCAGACTTACGAGTGCAGTAACACTGCGCGGTGGCACCTTCAGTAAACACTGCAAAATAAACCACTTCTAAAACATATTAAATATTATCTACCATTATAAACATCAAGCGAGGCACTCCCTAAAGTCTCTAGACAAATTTTTAACAAATGTTTCAAATGTGAAGGTCATGGAAAGACTCGTTCAGAACTGCAGAACGTCCTCTGTTATCATCTCTGGGGCAAGGGGGAGACGTCCGTATCGCTGAACTTCACGTTACACCATTTCACAATAAAAGGTGGTGGACTGTGATCCCGTCACTTCTTTAATATTCGATTTTAATTCTTTTCCTTCTACTTACAACCTGGATCTTTGCGCTATAGAAATTCTAGTGTACAAATGAACTTCTTTGACTGGAACTGTGGTCTGGTTCCGGAACACTTTTGGAGGTTCCTTTTGGGTGGACGTAGATGTTCAAGTTTCAGGAATATCCATCGCATTTTAATCACTGTGCATTAATGTGCTGACAGGACTTGAGAAGGTGCCATTCAACTTTCGAAAGCCATTCCTGCCTTACCCAAAGGCAAAGGACCTCAGAGTTTCTTGAGTAGTATGGGGATGGAAAAGGTGTAGGTTCTCATGACAACCTGAAAGAACTGAGTCCATAACCTACTCATGTATTAGAAGGCCACTTGGTATAGTTTGGTTGTCCAGGGGAAACTGATGTAATGATGCCCATGGAGAGGCTGGGGGCACTTTCAGAAAATCAGACCATCTATTCCCAAGCAGTAACTGGCTATAAACAGTCAACTACTTATTACCCATCAGTACTAACATGAACCCAACTTTTAAGAGCAAAGTTTAGTTCTGTCTTAAAACCTAAATACAGAGGTCTCTATATTACTCAGTTGAGATGGATTAACTTCTCTCCATATCATGTGATATGATAATTATACCCAGGATGATGATATTAAACATTCATTCTAGATGTTGAGCCACTTGACCCAGAATTTCTTTAGATAGACTGTACAGTACGCACGAAGGCTTGAGTCCTTTCAAACCAAACCTCGTGAAATCTTAATCAAAATTGCCCACCACATCCTAAACTGCTCCTGGATGTCTGCTACTGTCCAGGAGCGGACTTTAAAAGCTGTGTGCACTCCTGCTCAGAGATCTCACAGAGTGCACTTTCGTTTCCCTCTCCAGAGATGATGTGGTGTCCCGCGACAAACACCAAAGAGCAAAAAGGGTGACAAGAGCTCCTTGTGCCGCACAAGTCAAGGCATAGAATCTGCAACTGCTTCCACTCTGGACATCTCTTGTCTGGTCCTCCTCAGCAGCTTATTTGACATTTAACAGTAGTCTGAAGTTGGATTTTGCTCATGAGGGGCTTGTTCTTTTTTTGCTTGGTGCGAGAGAGCAAAGTCCTTCAGCAAACATGATACGTTCAGCTGGACGACTATGTGCTTTAAACACAGGGGTTGGTATTTACAGGGTGTGATCAGAACTCTTTCTTTGCAGCCCGCATGTGATGGGATTAGATCCCATCTTTTTAAAACAACACTTACCAAATTTTCCACTGTTCCTTGTGTGAGCAGTCAAGTGGTAAAGTTGGGGCAGGTGTGGAAGAGGTTTATTGACAGCAACCTCTACTTGTCCTCTGCCAATTCGAGGTAATGATGACCAGCTGTGGACAACTGAGACAGATATGAGTGTGATTTAGAGAGTATTTGGGTACATCTGTGAATTTCCTGACAATTTTCTTGCATCCCATCAGAACTGAGGGTCAGATGATTTTTCGCAATGGAATATGACATAAATGTGACTTTGGTCCAATAAAATCAGATGGCACCCTGGTATTCCTGAGCTGAGATTTACTACTGCTGCCTGACAGACACAGACCCAGATGAAACAGCTGTTGCTAACCTGTCCAACACTAACAGTCTTCTACTATTATAGCCGAAGTGAACTAACCCAGGCTGACGTGAACGGGAAGGGAAACTCCACGGCTTGCGTCTCCAATCTCTACCGCGGGTGCGGGCCATTGGCCGCCAAAGTGCAGAGCTCTGCTAAATAATGTATGAATCCAGAGTAAAACAAGTAGGCCAGGAAAAATTAAGCAGAGTGAATTATTCAGTGGAAGCATTGGAATGGCAGGGCTGCCCTGATAAAAGGCTTTCAACTGGTTTTGCCACATCATTGTTGTGTCTTCACATACATACTTAGGGTATGACCACCAGGGGCAAGAGTGCGTGAGGATGCCGTGCAGTTCCTATTGCTGTTCTCAGTGTAGCTGAGGCCTGTACACACCTCAACTGATGTGGGCCAAACCCATTCCAGAAAGGAACACCACTGTAGCACAGATCTTCTACAGCTGCTTCACCTCAGTCACAATTTTACTGCACAGGTATCAATTGCCAATAAAGCACTGCATACCAAGGCATGACGGTAAAGATGTTAACTTGAATTTTTCCAGGTCACTTGCTAGGTTCCAGGGACCAGCCTTACTCTTGTACCTTGAAACAAGGTGGTCCATCTAAGTTGCTCATGTAAAATATCCAGCAAAGGACCTAGTTGTGCAGCAAAAAGAGGAGTAAGGGGCAGACCTGCTGTTTTAGCATATAGAACATTCATTCTTTCTTCAGGAATTCGCACTCATCGGTTCACCTGAAGTAAATGTGTCTCAGCTCTGGGAGGAAATCCACATGATCATGAAGAGAACACTGAATGTATACGCAAACTGAGCCAGATTCAAGCCTGCTCCAAAGTAGACAGCCAAGGCAATGTGTAGTATCATCTTTTCATGAAGAATTGTATTTGTTTACAAAATCATAATTCTTCTAAATATAGTCTTTAAGTATGATAAACAAGACAGGTTTTTCCAGCCAGTGAAGTGCCTGAAGAGCTGGAGCTATGTGGTGGTATTTCCGTCAGATTTTGACAATCCTGGCAGCAGTGTTCTGGATGAGTTGGAGAGGAGACATGATGTCAGCAGGGCAGCCAGACAGCAAGGAGTTGCAGTAATCAGCCCTGCTGGAAAGAAAGGTGTGAACCAGCTTCTCAGTATCTGAACGAGAGTTAACTTTTTAACTTGAAGATACTTCTCAGCTGCTGTAAGCAGTCTGCGAAACTGAGCTAAAAAGGAGCCATTAAGAAAGTTCTGAGTCAAAGAGACCTCAGACTCTTTGCAGTGACACAAGGTCGAAATAGAATCTGCAAGATTCAACTGAAGGTGTTTGCTGCTAGGGATCTCTGTTTCTTCTGGGTTCAAGGTGATCTAGTTGGCAGCTATCTAAGATTTAATGTCATCAAAACAGGTGGATAGGTGCTTGTGGCATGCACTACTGAAGGTATGATGGAGAAATAAAGTTGTCATCATCGTATGGGTGAAAGTTGTTTTTCTGATGATATTACCGTTACCATCTTATCATTTTCTGATGATGCTACTATTATATAAAGAAAAAAAACAACTGTTCCAACACAGAAATCCAAGATATTTTACACAGAACCTTGTCCTGAGAGATATCCATTTGATTTTTGACAAACTGTAGATGAGCTTTCTTATTCAGTTTAGTGAGCAGTGGTTTCACCCATCAATCCCATTTTTTCAGTGTCTTATTGTGGAATCATGAAGGCCTGTATGTAGTTCTACTTTTTTGTAAACTCATTCATGATTTTATCTCTTGCGCATGGAGGCACTTTGGCACAACAGCTACTACTAGGTAGATTCACCACAGAGCCCCAGTTTCTCCGTTTGTTGACTATGGCTGTAACCATGGTTTAACTGCATTTCGGAGTCTTAGACCCGGCCACACAGATGGACCTCAGTGATGTTTCTCTGAAGATCTTCCGAAAACTATTTTGAGCATGGCATGATGTGCCTTAGTCTATTGGTCTATTTTGGCAATTTGCTTTTGACTGGCAAGGGTTTGAACAGTTAAGAACAATATTGAACAAGACTGATCCACATCAGGTCTGGTTTTTCTCAAAGATTCCTGTCAAACTATCTGCTTAAATAGGGTGCTAGACTGTTCATGCAGTCAGGTTTCCAAACAAGAATTAAGAGTTAGAACAGTAAAAATGTGGTCTACTAAAACAAAAAGTAAAAAAAGATTCATAAGGAGGATTCAGGATGAAGGTTTAGATGAGTTCCTACCTGTAACCTATGGTGCAGGTTCAAAACCTTCCAAGTTGTACTTTGAGTAGAACAGGCTTAGGAAATTGATGGAGAGGAAGGCCAGATAATGACAGGGTGAATAATTTAAGAACAGTGTGTAGTGCACTTCCTTACTTTCAGCACTCTGTCTGTTCTCTAACCCTTGGGGGGCAATAAAAGTAATAACAAAAAGTCAATGAGCTTTTTACACGTGTGGATAGTTTTAAAATCCCACTTCCACTTCCTGGAAATTTCATCTGAAGTAAAATTTTTGTACTTCTGCATGATGTAAATCACCGTGTCCAACCATGACAAATAAATTACAGTTAAGAGCAGGATCTTCATAAACTCGCTGCTCATGCAGGGAATCTCCCACTTAGCCCTGATATTATTGTTATGAAAATAAGTTCATGTCAAATATGCTACAAGTTTGATCTACGGTCCAAGCTGTGACGTCGCGCAGACAGTGGAGATAAGCTCTCATTTAAAAATATGCAAATAACTTTGGCCAGTCCCAGCTTGAAAGATGGCTGTATGTAGTTAAATGTGGTTGAACGAGGCCTCATCCTCCATAGTTTTCTCAGCATCTCCACTGGTCTTCGGCACATTTAGTGTCCACCTGTAGACGATTCAATAATAAAAAGCCCTTAATGCCTCTTCTGGCACCAGGATCGCCTTCTTAATCCATATCCTCTTACTGCGGCCATAACTGTCCTGGTTATCTCAGTTGAGATGGTGGCCATTAAGAACAGGAAAACACCTCTGGACATAAATATTCGCACTGTTCGCATCAAGAGCCCTGGAAGAAAGTAATTGGATGGAAAATAAGAGCCAGAAGGCAAAAGACAAATAGTAGGTCCTTTGTTTAATAGTTCCGTTAATGCATTTCCTTTGCTTAGCTGTTTGTATTGGAGGAACAGGAAGCTATTTTAATGGGGTAAATTTTCTTCCAATAACAACTTTCAATGGTAATGCACTGTACATTCGCAGGCCTTTACACAGTGCTTCATGGGGATTGCATCTCTGTTATATGGCCCCCCGCACAACTTCGAACAAATTAATCTACCCGCAGTAGCTCTACATTAAACTTTCTGTACCAAGAAGGCACTGGGAAAAAGGTGTAAAAATCTTTCCGCCGCAGATCATGTCTAAGGACACAAAAAGTCTTTAAGTCTCATGACTTAACTTCGGCCTATTTTATAACTGCCTGCATCAGTTTCAGCTCTATATACATGCTAGCTGAGTTCTGGCCGGGTCTGAAAGGAGGTAGGTAAATAGTCATAATACATTATGCATGCTTGCCAAGCTGCGTTACCCTTAAAGTGCTGCATTTAGTACCTAAGTATTGCTAGTGATTTCTGGCAGGCAGAGAAAGATGGGCACCAGTCACAGGTCAGTGGAAATGAAGAAAGGAGAAAAGTAATAATAAAATATACAGTCCTGTGCAAAAGTCTTAGGCACCTGTGGGAAAAACGCTATAAAGCGAGGACAGTTCCAAAAATAATGACATGAATACTTATTAATCAATAAACCTTCTAAAAAGTGCTAGTAGACAAAAAAACCTCAATCAGATCAATATTTGGTGGGACCACCCTTTGCCTTTAAAACACCATCAACTGTCTTATGCAAACTTGCATGCAGTTTAAGGTAGAGGTTGGTAGGTTCTTCCAAACTGGCCACAGTTCTTCTGCAGACTTTGACTGTCTCTGCATGTCCTCCCAGACTGACTTGATCATGTTGAGATCAGGGCTCTGATGCAGAAGATAGTTGTGTATGACTGAGATTGGGTGTCTGAGGTCATTCTCAGGCTGCACAATGAATTTGGGACCCATCAGAAACCCCCATGATGGTAGATATGAATCTACCTGTACTTCTCAACACACATTCAAGTTGCACTTTTGCACAGTACTGTACATCAGTGACAGGGTAGCATGGTGGCTACCAAGCACCTGGGCTGCTTGGATGTGAGTGCAAATCTGGCCCCTCCTGTGTGTAGTTTGCATGTTCTCCCCATGTGTGGGTTTGTCTGGTTGCTTCCCACAGTCCAGCAACATGCATTTTAGGTTAACTGCTCACTTGAAAGTGTGTGAATGGGTGCGCGGTCACCTTGGGATGGATCAGTGTCTTATAGAGGGCATAGGTTCGTAACCTAGTGCCCACTGGTGCTGGGATATGCGCTGGGCTGCTGCAGTCCCACTCAGGATCAGCAGTTGACCAACACGAACAGATATCACTCAGCTTCATTTCATTACTAATGTGTGCAGCGCCATGTGCGTCATGTATATTTTCTTACCCTGTTTCCAGTTTAGGTCCTTCCTCCAGCATCCTGGCCTCGATCACCTCTCCTTGGTGTGTGTGTTTGACTATGCTAAAACCTCACTGAGCGTGAGAAGCACCTGAGGGACACATTTTAACAATGTGGCTTGAAAATCAAAGTTGTGTATAAAGAACAAACAAACAGAAATTGAGCATTATGGATATAATAATATAAGGCATATGACTTTACTTCTCAAAATACTTTGTATAGATACCTGTTCTATTTTTCTGTTTGTACCTGTATACTGTAGATCTTTGAAATGTTTTCAGCAAGTGTGTCTGAAAATGTGACATGAACTTTATGTTCTGCATCTCGTACTCCACTTGACCTTAGTGTCACTGGTTCCTACTTTCTGGTTCCATGTGTCCATTTTGCAGTTTAAATATAATGCTGATTCTTCACAATGCTGCTCTAGCGTTAGACCACGTAATGAAAAGACTGAAGCTTTTTTTAACACCCATCCTTCAGAAAATCAGACTTGGCTGCTTATAACATATCGCAGAGATCGTGACCCTTCAAGATCAGCTACCAGTTACCGGCTGTGTTCGGACTTTAACTAAACTGGAATGTAGCGCAAGTGAATAGGGATAAAAGGGATTAAACAGACTGATACATTCTGAAAACACGAAATATCATACAGAGGCGCTTGCTGAGGATTTAATTTAAAAAAGCTCAAACTGTGTTATTGAGCAAGATTAACTGCTTTCATACAATATTTGTATAGATAAGTATCTACTGAGAAGAAGTGATGAGCACAGATGGAGAAGAATTTGCCTGGATTCCCATGACACAGTAAATCCCGACAGTGGGCCGCATGAACGTCTATGTGTTTAATGTTGCCCGATTACACAGCTGCCTGCCTGTAGGGTCCTACTTCTTACAACTCAATTTGGTCACCTTGATGTGATTAAAATGAAACAGTTGGTATTCCGGAGATTAAACAAGCACATCTATCTAACTTATTTCTTCCTTGAAAATTTTAAATGTGATTACAAAACAAGTCCATACAGTGTTGTCACTGTATATCCACACAGATTGCGCTGGTGCGTCTCAGTTCGACCTAAACGTTCAGACAAGTCAGTCAGCATTCCCACACAGCAGAATTTCAATCCACCTCAAACTCAAGTATTTGGAAAAGTAAGTATTTGCTGGCTTTACAGTAAAATAAGGTCTGAAGCATCAGATGGTTGCTGAAAAATGTTTGACAGTTTTCTTCAGATCTATTCTTCTAGAATAACTTTTATCGGAACGCTATGGTGTTACAATAACTGTGTGATGCTTCTAAGCACTTGTTGCTGTAGTTGTCTGATGGAATGAAAATGAAGTTCCAGTTCCAATAACGTGTGCATATTTCATTGAGTTTGGGTCACGGTTAGGGTTAGGGCTTAGGGTTTGGAGTTATGGTTAGGTTTAGGGTTAGCAGTTACCGTTAGGGTTAGGGTTAGGTTTAGGGCTGCTTAGGGTTACGAGTTATGGTTAGGGGTTATTTTTTATTTAATACAGAACAAAGGTTCCTTTTACATCAATTCTGAGTTGTGACCAAGTGTAAAATTCACACAACTTGTGAACTCTCACTTAAGAGAAACACCTGAAAAGAAGAAGGCATTTCTCATCATTATGGTGACATCATGGCTTAGCTTCTCCTGTGTGTGTCAGTTGTCATATAGGTTTCCCCCATGCAACCCTACGGACTGTCACACCCCACCCTCTGTTAGTCACTAACTAACTCCTACACCAGAAGAATATCTGTCAGGTGAGGCAAACCCAGCAGAGTGGACCAAAGACATGGATGGTGATGCATATTCAAATTAAGAGAGTTTGCTGTTTCTAAACAACCAGTCAGCTGGCCAAAGGTTTTGCTTATCCTGCCACTTCCTCTTCAATGACTTGCAAACCCGCAGGTCTTGAACCCACAAGGCTTTTCCAGGCAGGTTATCAGAGTCAAACCCATTCCCATCAATCTGCTGAGAGACAGCTGTCACTCACTCTTCAAATGGGTGTCAAATTATGGTGGTCTTTCCTGGTCAGTGGCACATACACACACACCTGGCGGTGCATGATGGTGCAGGATATCACCATAATGGTTAGGTATGCCTTCTACTCTGATGGAAAGATATTATGAACAACTCTGCTTCCATTTGTCTGTCTGACTGTCTGTTTGCCTGCCTGTCAGTCTATTTATGTTTATATGGAAAAAGCTGCCTATTAAAGTAGGAAAAAATTGCAGTTGATTTTGGCCATGAATAAAATAACATTATATTGAACATTCCTGAAACTGACAAAATTGATGAGCATCACGAATGAGCTTTTTTAAATGCTTTTTATGGCATCTAAGATCACAGTGGTACTTTAAACAAGATGGTCGGTTAGAAGTGTTAGTGGCCTGAACTCCAAGTCAGCTTCCAGACATCCAACAAGCTTGCCTCAAAATGAGGATGTTAGGATGAAGACTCTGTCTCCTAGACAACTTAGGGAAGATTCTGTTTGCAGTACAGCTATATAATGTTCTTGCAAACAGGGCGGGCAGAGTCCAGAGCCCTGGGATCATTCTGCAATGATTCCAGTTGGAAACAATTCGTGACATAAGTGGAACATCACCCCACAATTCAGGAGTTTAATTTATCTTAACATTTTTCAGGGGAAAAAAGTCTATTTACAGTATTTGCTCTCCAGTTGGAAAACAGATTCAACTGACAAACCCAATTCCATTTGATCCTTGCTTTACGGCTGCATTAAAAACACCGCAGCCGAATCCCATGCCAGCCACAAACGGTTTGACTTTTTCTGTCATGTCTTAGAGAACAGACAAAGCTTTGAAAACAACAGTCTGTACTGTCGAATGCCATACTGTATTATCTAGAAGCACTAACACCAAGCTCAGCCCTGCTTCTACCGCACTGTAGTATCAGCAGCAGCAGCAGCTCCTTGTGGACTGCATCTTATTCATCTTGTCCTTGCTTAAGCGTGCTGTCCCACAGCTGTCACTGAGCAGGCCCCAGGAGATGCCAAGCAGGGTTTCCCCTAGTAATGGCCAACCTTTCCCCTGACCCCGCAGGCTACAGAGCTGGCCTCGAGGGACCATCGATCCACGACTCCCCTTCCGCTCGGCTTACGGTTAAGCATTAACGTTAATCAGACGAGGGTTAAGCGCCGCCAGGGTCCACTGTTAACATGAGATTGCAACCTTTACCGTGACCATTTTATTCCCTCCCCTTTTCACTGCAGAGATTTACAGGCTACCCACAAGCCTTAAACAAACAGACCTGATGTGTTGCTTCAGTGTAGCAGTGTTCCTCCACTGAACCCCGCTCATGCTGATCCCTGGGATGCTAGACAGCTCTGTTTTAGGCAATGGTGACATTCAGTGGCTGAAAAAGCCCAACCTCAAACTCCACTGACTGTTTATAAAAAGATTACCTGTGATAATTTGTTTTCTAGTCCGATTTGATCTGAATTTTTCAAGCAGAATGAATTAAGGCATTTCCCGGGGCAGGAGAATATGATCACATTTGTTAGGGATGGAGTTTCCCATTCAAGGGTCCAGGCCTCAAGAGTGTCCTTTCATTTTGTATTGGGGGGGGGTCTTGATGAATAACACAGCAAATCAGAACAGCACTGGGTCACAGCAACACAAACAGTATATTGAGAAACTGCCTTACAGAACATGTCCAGGCGCGTAACACCCACACCAGATATCAGAACGCTGCGATATTTATTATGTCTGCTGATAAGTTTCAAAAGGATGTCCAGACCTTCTGGAAACCGTTATGCAGATCAGACGTTTTTCCTTTCAGTTTAAATCTGAGCGATAATTCCAGTTACATGGCTAGCTCTGTTTGCCATAAGTCTCAAGGAATCTTGTAAGAAAGGAAGTTTTTTGGCTTTATGGTTGTTGTTTGTATTAGTTTTACCTTTGGCAGTATATTTTCTGTATGACTTTGCCAATAGGTCAGTCGATATGATTACAAACCTGGGAGGACAGGCACTCTAATGCAGTAAATGGAGAGAGTCTTGTCCTGTAATGGTTATCAATCCAGAGGGCTGGGAGTAGGACGTCAGTTCATTGAGCTCTTTGATCCTCGCGCATTTCAGGCCTCGGCGGAAAAAAGCCCTGCGGCAGACAGTGATACTGGGACTGCGCATTTACAACAACTCCCAGAGACAATGAATAAAGCGCTGAACTGTCGCCGCATCAATTTTTAATCGCGCCTTGCTCAACAGTAAACACAGTAAGTGTTCCCTGTAAGACGAAACTCCCAGGTACTTATGGCACTTGAGTGTGCAGTCGAGTTGATGCAGCCCCGATCGCGTCTCGATCTCCTGTCATCTGGGCCCTCCAGAGTCCTACTGCTGCACACAATGATAGGATTTTTTTTTCCCCCTTCAGAGGGGGCACAAAAAGTCAAAGGACGAGGCTTCCTCATTCACATTCTCCCCAGAGAGGAGCAAGGAGGCTGTAGAAAATTGCCAAGCTGAGCCACGCTGATCCTCTCTAACCAGATTCTCTACTCCAGAGGAGGAACATTGCAAATCCATTTGGTCAATATCATAAGACATAAATATGTGTAATCCCCACAGCAACATTGTTCATCTGGACAAAACTCAATGAACCCACCCCCCCCCCCGGCTTACAAGTCAGCAGTTCAGGTGGACCTGGCTCCTCAATTACCGTTCAGACAGTCGAGTCCCGGAGCTTCCTGACCACTCTGAACACTTGTGCAGGTTGAGGGGCTCTCAGAAAATTAATATGTGCAGCTTCCGGAAATTTAATTTACCCATCAGGGCAACGCTGTGGAAAATGAACTCATGAAAACAAAAAAAAAACCCAAGCTGGGGTAGACTCACTTTCAGGGGCAACAGATATTCAGATCGATAGAAAATTGGTTTAGATTTTTATGCAAAGTACTGGATCGCTGCAATCGATGTGTCGCAGCGCGGCAGACAAACAAGTGACAGCAATAAAAGCTGCCTGTTGCAAAACACACATATTGAGCCTCATCGTCTGCTGGAATAGTTAGAATGGAATATAAAGTAAGAACTACAGTTTGGTCCAGCACACAGCCACCACCTTGTAGTCATGAAGACCACGAGTGTATGACACGGATCACGTGGTATCTGACATCTTTTTGGCAGTAGTAAGAACTCACTGCTTTTAGCCGATTGAAGGTAATGGACTGTGAGAGGTTTTTTTGGTAAAGCCGATTTGTCTCAGCAGCTAACAGAGAACTAGCAATAAGTTTGTACAAAGAAGCCATCGAAACAGAGCACCAAACTGCTTTTCCATTCCGTTTTTTTCCCAGTTTTCACTCTTTGTTCCTATTTCATCTCATCGTGACATTTTAAATGTGTCTTGGAGTGAATTGCTCGTGTGGATTCAGTCTGTGTCAGGCTGTATGTGTAAAAATGTGAAGAAAAATCATGATCAACGCAGCAGGACTGTGCAAAATGGAATGTTCTGCCTTGTAGCAGTTGAAAAATGCATAATTTTATGCTCCTGAATTGTTTGGCTCATTCGGTGGTTCTACAGCAATGTGTTAAGCCAGTGTGAATGTGGAAAGTACAAAGGTACAAGAAAGGAACAGCAACAAGGTTGTCATTAAGACACCAGGAAGCACTGGGTTGGGTTGGATACCGCCTGTTACTTTCAGCCACAAAAACACACACACACACACACACACACACACACACACACAAAATGAGAGATCAGATGAGAGAGACTAAAACACCAGTCAGAAAATGCTATACACTTCGGCTAAGCAAGGCGCCGCAAAGAGGGAACGTGACAATGATGCTGGATTTACTCAAAGCGAAAAAAAAAACAGGGACGACAGGTGTGTCTCAAATCCTCGCTTTCTGACCCATACAAGACAGTCAAGTGTTGTTTGTGAAGCCACGAGAGGGCCTCATAAATATTGCAGAGAAGTTTCACTAACGCCCATGAAAAATGCATCAAAGCACGAGCGAGCCACTCGAACTGAAATCCAACACGAACAATGACTATTATTTCGCCGAACACAGCAGTGCCGTTCTCTGCTATCCGCTGTCACCATTCATGCTACTGAGTCACTGCAGGTTAAGAGAAATTCTCTGCCTTAATCTGCTTTCCTACTCAGTCCTGGAACTTCTGCTCACTCTCTTTAGTTTTTTGGAGTTGTAGCGTTGCAGCTCAGAAAGTACATTTACATACAAGGTGTAGTATCCAGATGTGTGTCAAAGGTGACTTTTCAAGCCGTTTTTCCAAACTTTTGTGCTCTGCGTCGCTGTATTTTGATTCAGTCAATTGTCCAATTTTGCCCTGAGAATGAAGTTGCCGTATCGGCACAAGACAAGTTTGCGTGGTGCAAAAATTCTGTGTTACGAGCAAATGTGAAATTTACACAACTTGTCAACTCCCACTTAAGAGAAACAGCTTAAAAGAAGACGCCAATATGTAACCAGTATGGTGACATCAAGCACCACACAAGGTGGAGAGAATCCCTGTGCAGCGTCGCTTCTCCTGTTCAGCTCCTTTTGTAGTGTGTCTGTCAAAAATCTCTTCTCTTTGGCTCTTTATCATTTACCCCTAAAACAAACAAAAAAAAAACAGAACCCACCCATTATTACTAACCGCTTTTCCAATGCATTGGATAAGTTCCTACATGCACACGTGAGATGGGGGGGTCCCTCTTCTACACGGAACACACGACAATAACACACACAGTCATTCTTTTATACGCACATACAGAGCAGAATTCACCTGAAATGTGTTTAGACTATAAGAGAAACTAGGGCACCCAGACGAAACCCACGCTGCATACTGTGCACAGACTAGAACTGGAATGTATTCATGCAATTCATATTAAATATTACCAAATGATTCTGAAAGAAGAGGAAAGATTTCTTGAGAGAAAGATCTGGAAGCACCATTGAGGTGGTGCTCGTAAGCAGTGCTCACGCGGGTTTGGGTTAACTAGCGAGTCCACTTTGTGTGTTTATGGACAGTATGGATTCGGTCGCCCTATTCTTGGCTTCGGAAAGAGCTCTAAAGAGGTCCTCCAGCCAGACATCGAGACAGCATCTTCAGATGCGCCGAAATGCGACGGCGGCTTAAGAACTGTCCAGAAAACTGCTACCCACACGCGGAAGAGCGTTAAACTAGGCCTGCATAACCAGTAGTGGTGACACTGCCCCTTAGAACAGGCGCACAGATACGGCAGCGATGCCATAACTAACACACGTGCTGGGCGTCGCTTAACTAAAGACAACGGGGGGGCCGGCAAAAAAGAGGGAAAAAAACACGAAAGAGGAATAAGAAAAAGGATAAAGCAGAGTGACATTCAAAAGCAACAACGGCATTTTTAAGCAGAACATTTATGCTACCGTCAGGTCTGTGGGAGTTTGTATTTATCTCTAAGAGCCCAGACAAAAAAGAGTAAAACCCCAGCCAGCCCTTAATCAGGTTATTGTCCCCTGTGATAGATGAAGCCACAGGCCAGGAGACGTGTTGTCTGTGTCGGGGTGCCTGAATTATCGGATGGAAAGCGTTTTCATTTATAGCTTTCCCTTAAATTACTGCATTAAGTTTATTAGCAGTTAGGACTCGGCAAGCACTTTAAATTAGGGTGTCTTTCTGGGGAGAGAAGATCTGCCCCTCAGCAAGTGGGCTCACCGAAGCCTCGTCTTTCACCTCTGCGCACAAGCACGTGTGTTTCATTCAAAGAGACACCCCAGCAGGACAGCGTTTGTCCTCTATCGGGGACGTGTGCCCACACGCACACTAAGAATCACTGCTGAACTCGAGCCCTCCTTCCCTACCTGTCCCACAAGCTGGAGAACAAGCAAAGCCAGCAAAACTTTTGTCTGTCAAACCGTGTTACAGTATAACGGGACCGATATCCAAGACGTACAGTAACAGTAACCACTCGCCTAATGCGGCATCTCGGTGGTCTGCAGGCTGTCCGGGAAGCACGGGGTGAAAGGAAGGGTCTATCTTGGATGAGATGCCGCCAGTCCATCAGACACACACATTCACACACACATTGACACACTGCAGACAGTTTAATCCCCAAACCACCTCCAGCTCTGCATCTCAACATGAAGCGTCCTCTATAAATGTGAAAGTCACCAGATGTTACATCACCAGTAAGGAAGCCCCTCAATATGTTGTATAGTCACGGTTTGATAAACGGCGAACGACTTTAATAAGCAGCAGAGTCCTTTTCCGGCTTGTTTCTTCTCTACAGACGCACAGACACGTCGGGTTTCCCGCACACAAACGCGCCTCAACTTCCTCACGCAGAGCTCGCTTTCGCTGAAAGTCACCCGCGCTAAACAGGGGGGACTTATATTTTACAGGTACGGCTCCAGTTTACTGCCGGGCTTCAATCTGTCACGCAGCTCTCAATAAGCTAATAGTTCTAATGTGTGAAAATTGATTTCTAGGGACCTGCAAGCCCTCCCATCGCATCCCTTTTCTCTTTCTCTCTTCCTCCTTCCCCCCCTTGTTCCTGTGATTTACACCCTGCTTGTTATTGATAAGCTGAAATTGATTTTGCTGTGTAATAAAATATTTAGCGCGTATGGGAACTAAACTTCAAAGTGGAGAAGGAGTCTGCTTGCTAGATGCTCCTCCGCACTGAGTGATGGGGCCAAGCATTGTGAGCTGTTGAAGTAAAGGGGGCCGGCGGGGAGGGGGGGCAGATTCGACAGCCGATGAAGATGAACGGCTTCCACGTGAGTGAACAGGACAGGCCTTTCAAGAAGACTCATCATTTTTCTCCCTTAAGCACTAAAGCAAGCACCTTAATCACTGCTTAGCTGTTAGTGATTAGCTTAAGTGTGCAGGCGGCTATGGCTACGGCCCCTAAAAGCCCCGCCGCCGCACAAGAGGTCCACCCAGGCGAGGCCGATCGGGGGCGTGACGCCCCGTGCCCCTCGTCATCCTTATCGTTCGCACGTGGACGCTGACAGACGTGAACCTTCGCTGCCTCGCGCCCCAAACGTTCGGTCTCGCTGCCTTATACCCAAACAGACACGTCTTCTTGCACATCGAGGGTCCTAAATTCTGCCTCTCACCCAGAGAGATACCAACGTTATCCTTGAGTCGAAGACCTCGCATGAGGTGGAGATGAGTGTGCACCTTGTTACGGGCAGCACTGCACTGAAAAAAAAACCCATATGCATAATATAAGGTGGTACATAAGGTATATGTGGATCATCGCAGCATCACCGGAGTTGAAAATGCATCACATTAGTGTAATTTTTCAGTGACACCACGGTTACCCTGAAATAATGATGTTTACGCCGCAGTTACTGGTCAGCCGATGAAGGTGACACATCGGAGGCCCTTTTTCTAAAGCCTTTGCACATAATACACCAAAGTGGCCTGGTGGAGGATTGTTTGGACCAGAAGATGATAGTGGACAATAATGCAATCAACCAAGACGGCAGACAGCAGCATCTAAACAACACGGATCGGGGAAGTCGTAGGGGCTTCGTTTCAGTGCCAACTGATCGCAGAATCAATATGTGGTCAGAAGAAGGGTCTGGACCACCCACTTAAAGGACTAGGTAAGATGACACTGATCCACAGAGAATTAGAGGACGTCAGTTGGTACAATTTCAGATTGTCTGTTTAAACCTGCTTCTCTTCTACTAAAAGCGTGTTACACTGATGAGGAACTACAGTATGTGTGTTTACTTTAGTTGAAGGAAAATTATTTTTCTAAATGCTACACATAACACACATCAATATGTCCATGCAATATTTTGCTGCTTTCAAGCTTAGCAGAAAAGCTCCTTGCTCACCCAGTTTTCCCCTGTGGGGGGTGACTTTTCTCAGACTCGGGCCTCCTACCAGGGGTGTGGGAGTTTGAGGGTACAGCACAGTATTCTTTCTGATCCTAGGATTGTGCTCTTCTCGACTGAGACCGATGTTGTCGTACCTGGGATCTGATGGAGCTCCTCCACCACCTTAGGGGTCACATCCCCAAGTGCTCCTGTCACCAATCCCCAAGAGCTGAAATCGGCAGTTGGGTGAAGCAGCCATCAAACCTGAGTGAAATGGAGTAGTTTGATCAAGAACAGTGGACCAAGCTACCAGTGGAGACATAGAATAGCTTTCACCTTCCACATTCTCTGCAGCTCTTCTTTCAATCCCTGGTGTTTCTCCAGCTTCTCATATTCCTTCATCCTGATGTTTCTGTCACTTGGAATCTCTGTATCTATCACTGCTGCCGTTTTCTCCTCCTTGTCTATCACCACTGTAGCTGGTTGGTTGGCCAGTACCTGTTTAGGTGTGTGGATGTGGACATCCCACAGGATCTTAGCTCCTTTGTTCTCCACCACTATCTGTGGTTCCTCCCATTTAGACATGCAGATGTTCCTGTATATGATCACTGCCATTTGGTCGTGCCTCTCAGTTTACTCTGTCCCATATATATATATATATATATACTGCCACCACCCTGCTCCATCCACCCATTTTTGCTTATCCTGAGCAGGGTGGTGGCAGTCCGGAGCCCAGTCCTTCACGTTTGTCATATATATGTCCTCTGGTCCACAGTGGTGCAGCATCAGACAAGTACAGGTAGTCCCTGACACGGAATAAACAAAAAAAACAATTAGCAGAATAATAAATAAACATTTGTATTAAACCCTTACAGCAGTTAGACCTTAACAACTTTGTTAATAAACACAGTGTGCTTTCAACACAGTGCCGTAGTGGAAACACAAACACTGTGAGTTACATTAAATAACTGTGAACTGTCCTTAAAAATGAAACGAGTGTCACGAATTGGCAGCGGACGCTGACGCCAACACTTTGACAATAAACTCTGAATACCTCATATACAAATGCCTAGCTGGTGCTAAATATATGTGCTGCTGACACTACAGCTGCCGTGTAAACAAACAAGGGACTGAAGAGCATTACAGCCGTCGAAACAGGCCGCTGAAGAATTTAAGGTCCATTCGTTTCACTTGATCCAAGTCGGCCGCTAAATTTGTGTTTGTTTAGAGTTTTATTGTACAGCCCACGTTTCATTAGTGCATAAAGTATGCCTACGTTTTATTTTTCAATCTTCTCCATTTTCACAGAAAACAAAATGAAGTTTTCAAAGAAGACCATCCCTACAGTGAAACACGGAGGAGCCTGGTGATGTTCTGGGGTTGCTTTGCTGCCTCTGGCACTGGGGGCCTTGAATCTGTGCAGGACAGGATGAAATCTGACAACCATCAAAGTATTTTGGAGGGAAACGTACAGCCCGGTGTCAGAAAGGGTATGTCTGAGTTGCAGGTCCTCCAGCAGGATAATAGTCTGAAGGACCTCAAACAGCATCCAGAATAAATGAGGAGAAAAAAACTAGACTGTTCTGAAGTGATCTGCTGATTCCTCATAGGAATCCCACAGAACATCTGTGGAAGGAGCTGAAACTCGCAGTTGAGAGAAGCACCATCAAGCCTGAGAGAACTGGAGCAGTTTGCTCCAGAAGTGAGGGCTAAACTACCAGTGAAGACTTGGGGTGATGAAGGCGACAGCCTGCCCCCCGTCTAATCCGACACATCAAGCGGCACGAATTTGGGAGATTAATTCATAGCTCATCTTCTCCCGTTTTCTCCTACTCTTCTTGGGACTTTCTTCAGGACTGGGCTGAGGAAGCTCATAGCGGATTAGGTGTTATTCTTCTTGCAGACAGGGAGAATAATGCCATGTTAATCCACAAATCATCCATAATCCATCTCAAAATGAAGGCCTAGGATTTGAAACAAATTAGAAATAAGAGGTGAGTTCGGGGTATCACGTCTGTGGATGCAGATTGAGGTGGCTGAGTTTGTATTACGCCTCACGTTACACTGTTGACAGGATTACGCAAAGATCTCCAAACATTTGCGACACATGGACGACAATAAACGTCGTGCGTTTGCTTGCATGTTGTTAGAAAACAGCCAAAAACAACAAGAGGATTAGGCTATAGAGTGATTATGTGGAAAATTAAATGCAATATGACAATTTTATACAACGGCGGTTTTTCTAACAGACATCGGTGTTTAAAAACAAAAAAAAAATTATCGACTGATTTTAATGCTGCCATCAGCAAACACATATAAACATGTAAAATAAAAGTGCATTGAATGCTTTACCTGCCAAGTGAGAAATTAGATTTTTGAAGTTTAGGTAATTTACAGAATTTAGTTTAGCGATGGGCAGCATGGTGGGGCAGGGAGTAGAACCTGAGTTTGGGTATGAGTTCAGATCACCAAGGACTTGTGTTTCAAGTTAGCTGGTTGGTCTAAATAAATGTGTGTGACCACTATGATGGATTGGTGTCCCATCCAATGTGTTGTTTCACAGCCCAGCGTCCAGTGATTTTGGGATAAGAGACGGACCGCCGTGAGCCCGAGCAGGATGGTTACACCCAATGGATGGATCGTTTTAGCTGTCCTTCAAATCTCGGCACACTTCATCCAGCTTTAACGCTTCCGCTTACGGCACATTGCTTACACCGGCTACATTTTTCCTCCAGGATTTTATTGACATTACTGTGTTACAAATTCACAGCTTTTAGCTAATAGCAGATATATTTTGATGTCTGGATAAAGCTGGGCTATGGCAGAGTGCTTTCTGCAAAATAATTGACTTCCACACATTGCAGTGTAAGTTTATCTCCCAAACTAATGGACATATCTTGCTGGCTTGTGAGGACCTGAGGTTCACAAATAAAAACCTTCTGCCATTTCTCCATATCTGCTTTGCAGTGGTTACAGTTTGTTAGTGATTTATCTGCATGCAGTAATTTCTTTATTTCTGCATCTGGCATGTCCACCACTATATATTCATGTCATGTCTCATGGGAGGTGACCGCTTCACTCTCTTCTCCAGCAGTAAATCACGACTCTTTACTGAAGTGCCTACACAGTCCGCTGCCAACCTTCAACCTTCCAGCACCTCATAGCCCTTCCTTTCTCCTGGTGAAACAACATTATTTTTACTGCTGCCTCGAGCCCAGATTTACAGCCACTCAGGTCTTGATTCAAACTGAGATTTCAGCTCTAGTGTTTCCTTTTGCTGAGGTGCTGAGAAGCTTTTTTCCAAACATATATTTGATCGCTTATTTTGAGATTTTTGAACAACGACCTCAAATAGTCGGACTAACTTGCAAATCACACCGTATTTATTCAACTACAGATCCTCGTGCTTAATCACGTGCTTCACTGGTGCTTCTGCACTCATCCCTCAGTTGTACTATATGGATATATTTTGCTTTTTGCATTTCTTCACGTTTTAACATATAGTTACCTTATCATTTTAATGTAGGTATATATGTTAAACATCCATCCTATCAAATTCTACACATACTTGGCCGTTAAAGTGTTACCTTATCTTCAGTACTGTAAACCATTCTTGTGCCACGTGCTACTTTAAACAGGTGGTCTGCTTAACCGATTCCTTCTGAAGTGTGAATAAATTTTCCTGTGGAAAAGGCGCGTGGAACTTAAGACGCGGTGTGAAAAGTGTGTAAAATTTAAAGCCTCCGAGACAATTAAGCACATCGACCTACACAAAGTTATCCAAAGTCTGCGTTTGCTCTCAGCGTTTAAAATGGCGTCAAAAGCTTTAACACAGGAAACCAGGATAAACAGGAAGGTTGTTGTGTCGTATCGAATTTGTCGTGATAACTTACTTACGGTAACCCAAGCCACGTAGACACGGTGGACTAAAATCCTCTCTTCTGGGCAGCCAGAGCCGGGTACGTGTCCATGGGTGGCATCTGTCCTCTCTTCTTACTGCTTTGCTCCGCCACAGACTTAGAAAATAGGACCATTTGCAGTTTCTTGCAAATCTTTACGGTTCAAAATTAATATGGCGCAAGAAGCTGTGATGATGGCAAATAATTTTCTAAATAGAGAAGTTTCTGAACTACATGCTGTCTTTGGCGCTTGTTCGTCTTCTGCTAGCAAAGAAAATGTCTTCGGAAAGCGTTTGTCTACTCATGCTCAGCTAATTACTTTAATCCTGAACATGATGTAAAATAACTTCCTTAAACCGTGTGCTTAGAGTGACCCTTGACCCCTGACCCCGGTTTCACCACACTCACCTACCATGTCCCCCCAAAAGAGGGTCATTGATGTTTTTGCTAGAGGCTTTCAAGTTTTTTTTTTTCTTCCCCAAGGGCGGCATCGGGACTATAAAAGACAAAAAGTGCAAATAAAATTGTGTTTTATGAGATGCAGGAAACTGAATGGTTTGCCATGTCGGGTCTGACCTCGTTGCTCTGTTCTGCTTCTCGGCACGGTATGAACTCAAGGTTTGCGGTAGACGCCTGTTTACTGAGTAAGTCTATAGGTGAGATAGTGTAGAACAACATGACGTGGCACCAGCTTCAAAAAAATTATTCAATTGATTTATCAAGCAGTCGATTAATTATACAGTCGTGTTATCTGCTGTCTAAAAGCAAACATTTGTTTGTTGTTTTTTTGGGCACAATAACATAAAAACAAATGACATACAAAATTCCAGACTGAGAAATGATTAAAAGTGAGGGGATTTTTTGAGGCGGTGAAATATTTATCTGCGTGACACCTTTGTCCAAAGCAACATGTTACATATGGCATAACATTAGTTTTAGAGAAGACAGAAAGGCCTGAAATGGAAAAATTCCCACAGGAACATGGTTGGCATGTTCTCAAGATTGGTGAAACTGCCATGCCAACCCTTAAAAGAGACAACGTTTAATGCCGTGTTCAATGGTGTACGTACGAAGTCCATCAAAACCCCAACCGGGCCACGTGGACTGCTTAAGAGACAAAGCAGCCTGGGTGAGGGAAAGGACAAGAGTTCTGGGTGTTTATCGATGGTTCTACCTTTCCTTTAAGGAAATCATGGCACTAAAAAAAAGAGAAAAATCTCAAAGCCTTTGTGGTCATGTGACTGAACCAGACAGGTCAATTTTTCTGTCTCACACAGTCTGAATTTTGCACATCTCTCCAAAAAAACATCCACTGGTAATCCAGTGTCACCTGTGCTGTAGATATTGTCCATAACCCTGTCCAAGGTGATAGCTGAGGCTCCATGTTCGGTGCTTAGTTACTGCCACTATGTGGCCTAAGAAAGATAAAAAGGACTTTAATGAGGTGGGATCTGTTGACTCCACTTATTGGCAGTCTGGGTAATTTGCTCGAATGGCTGAGTGAGCACCATTAGGGTTAGCAGATCAATGCCCTGAAAATACTGTACTTTCCTTTGGTATGTGAGGGCTTCTCTCTCCCAACAGCTCATATATGTCAGCTGGACTTTAGCGCTGTCCCAGAACTGCAAGGCTCAAGTACCCTGCCGGCCAGCCCTCCATCTCATCTCGCCGAACCTCAACTTTCCCATTCTTGTAAAAACAGCCACAGGGGGTCTGAACAAATGAAGAAACCAAAGCCATGAGACACAGAGCCTATAAATATAAACAAGATCACAGGCACACTTAATGCACGGCCGGTCGTTTTTACCACTGTGTCTGCACTCTCTAAACAGAGGAGCCGTCATATGAGAACAATAAATCCCTACCACTCACTCACGCAGGGAAAATGGGAACAGAGCAAAAAAGACCTGGAGGAGTCAGTGTCTGCTCGTTTTTGCATGTTCGATTCATCTACATCTGTTATTGGAGCACAAGCTTACCTGCCTCCAAAAAGTGCAGCAAAGACAAAGCGAGGCAGAACGAAAGCGCCAACAAGACGGCCAACATTTTAATGACAACAGCTCGGCCATGATCCCGAGCTAAGAGTTCGTCCACCTCCATTGCTGGAGCTGCTTGGGTGTGGCTAAAAGAGAGTTGGACCCCGGTGGTGCCTGCTGGACCCCCCAAGCCTGCATACTGTGGTACTGGGCAACTTTCAGATTGTTTCTGTCTGGTTTCACAGCTAACACTCTGTCACGAGCCAACACTGAGCTACATTTGCACGGTGTGGCATGAGAAGAGTTAGAAAACCCAAGCTAGTCGTGTCAAATGCACTCAAAGAAGCTTATTACTCATAAAATGATTTTATAACTACCTACCAGTACGTGTTACATTATACTTGACAATGGCTTTGCAGGAACCTCGAGTTGCTGTTCACGTCCAGGACGACTGACAGCAAAGGACGGGAGCTGAACCGTATTACTGAGAAGCGTCACATGTTACGACGGATTTCCAGACTCCTCAAATCTGCTCAAATTGGCTATTTCAGTCATGCGTCTCTGCAAGCTGAGAGTATTTCCAGTAATCGGTGGGACCCGCTGGATGGCACAGACCACACCGCCAACACCGCAGTAATAACTTTACAGGAAGGAAGCCGACTGAGGCCTGGGATTTGGCCGCGATGAGGCTCTCGTGTTTCCGTCCCATCCTCCAACACCGTCCCGTCGCGAAGGCTTAGCGTCCACCATTAAATCGGCTCCTTCCAATTCAAATATATATCATGTCCCATCAGGGGCAAGCAAAGGAAAAAATTAGCCTCCCATAAAATATGATTAAGGCTGCAGTAAGCGGTCTGACTGCCCAAATGGTTTCCCTTAGATGAAACACTTCAATCAGCAGCAGAACTTTTACTGTCTTTGCAGGGGAAAGAAGCAAATAGATCAGCAAACCGTGTCTCCGTGTGAAACGGCTTTGTGCAGAATAAAGAAATGTGAGCCTCATTAACCTCCTTCCACTCCCTAGTGCCGTCTTGTGCTTTTCTTCATTTGCTTGCTGGCTTGTTTATTTATTTACTTATTTATTCAGGGCTTGTTTGTGGGACGAAGTTGCTGTGTAGGGTGGTCTCACGCTGCTTGACGTGTTCTGTCATTTTCTTCAGCTTCTGGTTTTCATTTCTGGCTGACTCTCAAGGTAGGTGGTCTGAGGTCTTGTGCACATTGCCTGTGGTGTCCAGCTAACAGCAGGTCAAGGGGAAAAAGCAGCAGTACTTTGTTTTACCGCAGACACACTAAAAGTGAGCGGTCAGATTTGCAACATTATTCGTCATGTTAGGTATCAAGGCAGATATATATCCAAAGATTTTATCATGATTTCAGACTATGACTTTCTTTGTCTACTCAAATTATCGTTTTTGATATTTTTCGGTGCAGGTAAGAGACACCATTTTCACCAACACTGTAGTGTAATATTTCAGAAATGTTTCCAGGCAAAGGAATAATAACTTGCCGCTTGTCCTTGTCAGGAACATGGTGGTTCAGAGTCTATCGGGGAGGCAGTGGGGGCCAAGCCAGGCCCGGTATACACTGGGTCAACAGTCCATTGCAGGGTAACCACCCATGTACGCAGTCAGTCGGTAACACCCGGAGGCAGCCAAGTTACCATCCTTCCTTCCATTTTCATAATCCTGAGCAGAGTCACTGCAGTCCAGAGCCCAACTCAGAAGCAACGGGCGCAAGGCTACGAAACTGCTCCTGGGTGAGATGCCAGTCCGCTGCAGGGTGACCACACACACCTTAAGATTTGGGTTATTCTGAGTTGGTTTCAAACCTACACCTGAAACATCAAGGTGCTCTGAGGTAGCAACACTTCGTGGTGGGTAACCATGCCACCTACCGAGTAACAATGTCATGTCAAATTTGTTATGGCCGTATGGTACTCAGTGAGGTCCCACACGTTCCTGAATGGCCCCCAGGGATGTCCACATTGAGGGGATTGACTTTCACCAAATCAGAAAGCTTGCTTGTCACCACAAGGGACGAGCTGTGACCAAACAACAGAATGGTCTGTGAATATTCCGTAACTAAAAGTGGAATCATGTGGCACAAGGTTCTAGCTATAATGTCAAACTACAGGCGCTACAGTTTTTGCTTGATATGTTTCTTTTTTCTGTTTTCTGTTACCATGAGTTCAAAGTCCTGCTGTTTAGCTTTGTGTGACCGTGCCCTCCTTGTTACAACAGGTTCCAAGAACTGTTGCATGGTTTTAGATGAAAACCTTGTTATTTTCTCTCAGTGTGTCTATGTCATTCATGCTGCAGCAAGGACTCTGATTCAAACTGTTGTGCATTTTTGTTGCTATTCTTTCAATGCTCTATTATGTGGTCTGGCAAATAGCATCTACTTCATTGGTTATCATGAGTTCAGAGCACTGTGGTTTAGTTTGGTGGACAGTATCTGTCTCCTTTTTTTTCCTGTCCAAAGTGCTAATGTGCAATTCGGCATCTCTGTGCGCAAGTATTACCGAGATGAATCCAACGTCACTGGTGACCACTGGTGTGGTTGCTAAGGCCAGAAGAACAGAAGGGGTTTATTACCACCTGTGAATGTCTGAGGGGTGCAGTCAAAGACAGAACATGCAAAGTCCACCCCCCTCTGAACTAGAGTCAAACCTCGCAAAAGGTAAAAACCCCCTAAGTTTACCATTGGTATGTGCAATAAACCATGTTGTCAGAAATTGTATAAAGAAAACAGTTTAAAAACCAGCAATGGAGATAAACTGATGTACATTTAAAGGCCTTTATTAAAGCTACACAGCACTACAACTGCATTTCCAAACGGCTTTAAAATACTCTGAACAATCTTTGGGCGCAGACCACCTACACCTGAGTGTCATTGTACTATAAGAGGAAATCCATGAAAATATGGAGACAGCATCCAAACTCCACCAAGAGCTGAATTTCAAACACCAGCTCAAGGGCTAATATGCCACACGTTGGTATATTAGTACTCTGACTACATTTGTCTGCAACTGTGTGTGTTTCCTTCTCACCCAGTTTTCTCCTGTGGGGGGTAACTTTCCTCAGACACAAACCTACCGCCTATCAGTGGCCTGGGAGGTTGAGGGTACGATGCAGTATTTTTGCTGTTCCTGGACTGAGAACCATGTTTTCATATCTGGGGTCTGATGGAGCTTCTCCTCCAGCTTAGAGGTCATAGCCCCAAGCGCCCCACCCACCAAAGGGGCAGCCTTGGTTTTCACCTTCCACATTCTCTCCAGTTCCTCTCTCTATCCCTGATGTTTTTCCAGCTTCTCGGATTCCTCTTTCCTGATGTTTCTATCACTCAGAATCTCCACATCTATCACCGCTGCTGATTTCGCTGCTATGTCTCTTATGACAGTATCTCGCTGGGTAGCAGATTCCACCACCACTTAGCACATGGGAAACTGAGGTTCTAAAAAAAATAAATGTTTTCTTTTTTTTAGAGAAACAAGCCGTTTTTGGCTTTCTGTCCTGCCCGTCTGGCTGCACCCACCCCACAATTGGTTACAAAGAGTTTTTTCAGCAAATTGTTTCCCAGATTGCAGATAAAGTACACAACTACTATAGCAAATTAAACAAGAAAAAATAATTGGGTGAGAAGAAAAGAAAAGCAACCAGCCATTCTGGTGAAGTACTTATTGCCCGGGCTCTGCTGCACAAGTGAGGGATTTTCGTTTGCTTAACAAGCTGGGAGAAGCCTTGACAATATGCACGTCGTGCTTTCTGTTCGTGAATGGCCTGATTTGCCGTCCAGTTATTCTCCAAATGTGTGAGACATGGACGAGGGCCGGGAAAAGGGACCTTCATTAAAGAAATGGGCAAAAAACTTCCGGAGCCCCTTGAAATATTGCAAAAAAATTATTTGCGAGGGACGCAGTGACACTAACTGTGCCATAATAGCTAAGTCCACATTATGAAATTATATTGGATCATGATACAGAGGCTGTTGTTACAATGAATTAATATTTATCAGCGTGCAATTAATAATCGTAACTCTGACATCTTTATTAATTAGAGCCCAAGATCCATAAGTTGGTTAAATTCAGATGGTAAAGGAAGTATTATATGATGGGTAGGTATGGTCACCAAACCTTCAAAGGCATTCAGCCCAAGTCTTGGCAGATGATCTGCAGTTCCTTAATTGGGGACCAATGCAGCTGTAGCCAAGTTCATTCATCAGGAACACTTTGCCCTCATCCTGGCCTCTGAATAGATGACCACAAGTGCCAAAGGTAGGCTGTGTAATATTTGCTGATTTGGAGCATGAGCTCCCTTGGTGCTCTCTACTGCACCATCTTAAAGTACCCCCACGGCCTCCGCCCTCGTCATCCCTGCTTCCCTTCTGCGAGTTCTGGAGACTTGTAGCTCTCAAAAGAGACTTGCTTTCATACCGCAGCGCTTTAATCAGCCAAGAATCCTTAATGAATGGGGGTCTGAGTGTCTGTTGAGGAGAAGAAGAGGAAGGAAGATGATTTCTGGAAATGATTACTGACTCATTTCCTTGTTTATTCTGCATGTGAAAGGGAGAGCACCCTCCCCCCGAGTACAGCCCCACACCCATTATTGCCAACAGTCCTCAGTCCTGCATCGCCTCATCCGCCCTTCCACTTGCCCGCATTTTTAATGCCATTGTAGTCCTGCTTCTGAACAATGAGCCCACTAGATCAAGCCCAGGCTATTTCTTTTCCTGCCGGGCTGGCCTCCTCTGTCTGTTGTGGGGCTCAAGTAGGGGAGTATGCTTAGTCCCATGTTAATGACTGGAAAGCTCTAGCTAACCTCCCCAACAGCTGTCTCTCGAGCCGTCCTTTTCTCCTTTCTTTTTCTTGTCTTTTTATCCCCCTTCTGTTTTGTTTTCTTCCTCTCTCGGCTTCCTTCACCCAAGCCGACCCACCACTCCAACCTGAAAGCAGGATGAAGGCAGTGGTCCAGGTTGTTGATAAAACAACCACTCAAGCAAATATTTCGAAACGTGGCTTTTTCCCTAGACAAGTGCCTGGAAGGTGGAGCAGAGGGGGCTAAGAGTCCCAGTCTTATTATCCATCCTGGAGAAACAAAGTAGGAGGAAACACCAACTGCTTGTTCCTTTGTTCACTTGCAAATCAGTATCCAAAGACGGCATCCAAAACCAGGCTTTCCTAAGTTGCTGGCAGATGAAGATGGTAAAGACACCTATTGTATGCAGAGATTTCTGAATCGCCACCTAAATTATATACCTGTCCTTCCATTTGTTTACTGATTTAGGACCTACAGACAAGAAAAAGAAGGAAGGTGTGACTACAGAGACTGAAATATACTGATAACAAACGCGCTAGTCATCCACTGCTTTGCAATTTCACAAGCATGGCTGAAACTGTTCTTGCCATCGGAAAAATAACACACTGCTACCAACAGCAGAGGCTGCAGCTAACAAACGTGCGCTGCATGCAGCAGATAGCCAGGGAGTGTGTTCGCAGACATTCCTATACATGTCAGCACCACCCAATGTCACCCCAGTCATGAGACTAGAAACAGTGGCAAGAGCGATCCCTTGGGAGAAAGCATTTGTTTTCCAAGCACTTTTCACACCTACCTGTTCCGCCATGCTTGACCTCATCACCCTGTCACATCAGTCCTGAGGTGGC
This sequence comes from Arapaima gigas, assembly GCA_900497675.1. Taxonomy (NCBI): domain Eukaryota; kingdom Metazoa; phylum Chordata; class Actinopteri; order Osteoglossiformes; family Osteoglossidae; genus Arapaima; species Arapaima gigas. The sequence goes on along the minus strand of UFQX01000170.1, from coordinate 872,561 downwards.
ACAGGAACAAGACCCCAGGCAATTATGTCCTCCCATTAGTATTCCAACCACCCCCCACCACTTGTTCGCCACTACGTCCTTGCTAGACAAAGGTCTTTTCTGCACCGTCAGACCTGCCAGCCTTTCACTTGCAATTATCCTCCACCAGCATCCAGCTCATCAGTCACTGTGAGCTTAACACCCCATCATGAGAGTTGACAAATAAAGCTAAGGCAGAGTGACACTGCTGGTGTGAAAGAAGATTCTAATTCTGGATAATTAGCTGACAAGGGCAGGGATGGGAAGAGCAGCACAAGCAAGCAAGAGGAATGAGAAGAGAGGTGACAGTTCGTCTTATACACTTTGGTCTCTTGTCCGTCCATCTTGACTTGGCCTCTGTCTGTCCATATCTAGCACCCCCATCTCAGTCGGCACCACTGCCATGCTGCATTTCTGCTCAGGTTCCACGAGTGTTCCTCAGTAAAATCACTCACATCTGCAAATAACCTGCAGACCTTCAAAGCGGTGTAATAGATGGGAACCCCCAACCCATTCAAGTGGTGCTTTTGATAGAATAAAGTCAATTTTGTTTGGGAGGTTTGACAGAATCAGCATCTTCAACAAATACAGTCCTGTGAAAATGTATTTCCCTCCTTTCTGATTTCCCCTAGTAGTGCATGTGTGTCACACTGAATTGTTTCAGATCTTTAAACGAAACATAATATTAGACCGAGGGAATTTGACTGATACAGTTTTTTAAATTATTACTTATCTATCAATATCACCCATGTGAAAAAGTAATTGCCCCCTTAGTTGGCTAAATTTGATACTGATTCCGCTGAAGGAACACAGTCAGTCTTGACCGCAGCAGCCCTGACAAATGTAAATTTCACCGTATTTTGGATCTTACCATGAGAGAGTAATAGTTACCACAAATTTTCCACATAAACGCTGTGGCACAAACGAAATTCTAGACGAGATGAGAAAACAAAAAGTTGTTGAAATAGATCAGCTTGTAAAATATTACAGAACCATTTCTGAGACTTGGCGACTCCACCGAAATCACAGTGAGAGCCACAAACTCCCAGTGCAGAAGATTCGGTTCAGTGGTGAATCTTCCCATTGGTGGCCGGCCTTTCAAAAGTTTTTGACAAATGTGCCCTCTTCTCCCAACCCTAACTTCAACATCTGTTGAGAAGTACAGGTAGATTCATATCTACCATCAGGGAGGTTTCTGGTTGGTCCCAAATTCATTGTGCAGCCTGAGAATGAGCTCAAACACCCAATCTCAGTCATACACAACTATCTTCAGCAACAGGTGGTCTGGTCCCCACAGAGCCCTCATCTCAGCATGATCAAGTCAGTCTGGGAGGACATGCAGAGACAGTCAAAGTCTGCAGAAGAACTGTGGCCAGTTTGGAAGAACCTACCAACCTCCACCTTAAACTGCATGCAAGTTTGCATAAGAGAATTGATGGTGTTTTAAAGACAAAGGGTGGTCCCACCAAATATTAATCTGATGGAGGTTTTTTTTGTCTACTGCACTTTTTAGAAGGTTTATTGATTAATAAGTGTTCATGGCATTATTTTTGCAACCGTCCTCGCTTTATAGCATTTTTCCCACAGGTGCCTAAGACTTTTACACAGTGCTATATATTTGTCAAAGGACATCAGATCAAGCAGAGAGAGCTAGGGAAGCAGCAGGTGACTCATGGCCTCACACCTTGCTGTGTTAGCAGTCTGGTCCTGATAAATCGCCGTAACGAGGCCCGGCACTCGGGCTGCCACCTCACTGACCGCGTTCGGACAGGTTCCCGATTAAGCGCAGGGTGCCAGCGACGGCTTGAGCCCCTCTAATGAGTGGTCCGGGGCAGCCCTGCTAATTGCATTTTAATTACACACACATCACAGAGTGGCTTTTGGGCCTGTTGAATGTAGGTGGGTTGGAAGGACAACGAAGGGGGGTGAGCGTCCCTGCGGGGGGGGGGGGGGGGGGTGGAAAGGGNGGGGGGGGGGGGGGGGGGGGGGGGGGGGGGGGGGGGGGGGGGGGGGGGGGGGGGGGGGGGGGGGGGGGGGGGGGGGGGGGGGGGGGGGGCTGTGAAAGAGCGATGAGGTGGTGAGAGATCACAGGGCAGGTCATTAACACCCTGCTTTACTGCTGGCATCCTCACAAAGCGTGCTGACAATATCCCAAAGAGCAGATGCAGAGTATTTTTGTTTGCTCTTCCTGATCAGATCAAACTGAAGATGACAGATCAGATATGTTACACAGCGGTGGCCCGGTCACGCCATACCACCGTTTACAGTCACAGCCACGAACCCCTGCTGTCTCCTGCAAAGCTTTGTACAGTTTTGCACGGGTAATTGTTCGAGAGGTTTTTTGGTTACGCGTGGTGCAGTGGTGCTCACATCTGATTTGATGGGTAGGATTTCAGATCTCCACAGCCTTACAGCTCTGCAAGCAGTTTCCCAATAGTGATGGATGGAATTTATGGATGGATCGGTGGATGGACTGATCAAATGATTGACTAGTTGACTGACTGAGGTCCTCAATTCTTCAAATTGGCTTTACAAGATGTGGCCAAAATTATGAGTACCCTTCAACTTTTTCCAGAAAACTCACAATTTTCTCTAAAAATAAATTGAGAGTGACAAAAAGCATTTGGCATCCACCATTCTTTAGTTCACATTTAATACAACAGATGTTTCTATTTGTTTAGTCTGCCCAAAGAACCTTCTGACAGAAGGACTCTGGCTTGTCAGCATGCATTTTGCCAAACTGTATTTGGGCTTTTTCTGTTTCTCTCAGAAATGGAGTCTTCCTCAGTCTTCTGTCATGAAGCTCATTTTCATTCAGACAGTGACAGATGGTGCAACTTGAAACTGTTGCACCTTGAGCTTGAATGTCCGCTTGGATCTGTTTTGATGTTTTCCTTGGTTCTTTCTACAACATTCAAACAATCTTTCTCTGCAGTCTTGGGTCAGTTTTTGTCTTGCAGCCATATCCACAGATGTTTGCTACAGTCCCAGGGGCCTTAAACTTCTTAATAATATTGCCATTGGTGGTCACATGATCATCAAGCTCCTTGCAGACACCTTTCTGCTTCTCCTTCTCTTTTCCATGTTTAGTGAGATACACACAGTGGAACAGAAGAGCAGTGAGGACTTTTCTCCATTGAAACTGGAATGAGTGGTTATACAACTGAAGACACCTGTGGTACAAAGTAAAGGAGAACAGTCTGCTTGAAGTATCACTACAATACAACTATTTCTTCTAACTTCTAAAGGGTATCAATGATATTGTCCAGGCCAGTTTAGAATATCTTCGTAGAATAAGCAAGAATTCAGTTCTTCTCACAGCTTTTTGGGTTTTGTTCCACTGCAAAGAAAAGAAATGCATGTATGGATGACAAAAGAGCTTCCAACTCCAACACTTTCCAGGAAGAACGGTGCATTATTTGAATAACATGCAAGGGTGCCAACAATGTTGGCCACACCTGTAAAAGGTAGTCCAGTAAAAGTGGCTTAGTCATGAAGCGGTGTGACATTCCAAGTTGCTGAGATATAGTGATGCAATTGGCTACACTGAATGGCCACGTTTTTTTGCACAGTAAGTAGTTGTAACTGATGCATGAGACTTCCTACCACCCTACTGGAACACTCAAGGTGGATTCTCAGGCAAAGAAAGCCGGTGTATTTGAAATGATATCCATTACTGTTTGTGACGGGCCACTCCACTCAATGGGCTGGACACTCCCGTGGGTTGACAACAAAACTAGTGTGATGCTGATGGCTTTGGGCACCAATGAGAGTAGCTTTATTGCATGCGAGGTGCTGACGTGCTCTGCTCCACACTTGAATGAAATGCTTCCAGAGAGATTGCCATGCTGAAAGTAAGCATTAGATGCAAGTTTGCAGAGATTATAGCTTGTGAGACTAACTTCCCTCAGACCCTCCACACTGTTGTTATGCTATACAGAGGGAGCAGAAAAAACAAAAAAACCGAATTAAAAAACTAGGGTATCTGAAGGAAATGCTGAAATATTTCCACAAGTTTGTCAAAAAACAGGAACTCAGTTTTTCTGTTCCAGTTTCTCTGTTCTGTACCTTTTGCAGCTTTTGTTGCTAATACAGGTACAGCCTAAGCCGAAATGGAATTTTTCGTATCTGTACACCTTTGCTGTTAACTGCATCAGCGGCAACTCTGGATCACAGAAATTTAGAGGCAAGAGCAACAGTGTACAGACACAACAGTTTTGTCAGTTACACCATCTCCTTAAGGGATGAAGCACAACATTTCTAAGGAAGTGTGCTGAGTTCCCATGAGTTATATGGATTATTCTGCAAGTAAGAGTCATCATTTTGGTCATGCTTGTTTTTTCATGGTCCTTTGCTGTACAATATAGAAAAAACCTATGGACTGTTAAATGTAAATATTGGATTAATAGTGCAACATTGGAGTCAAATGTGAAACCAGTTTGTTCCATTTTAACGTTACTTTAGGTTTTAGTTAACCTGTTTATGTAGCCTTGCTTTAAAGGTTCTTTAGGGACTATATTTATATCACCAGATCAACATACATATGTGCTTGAAATTACAAAGTGACACATTCTTACTGCTAACAGATGAGGACATTTCATAGAGTAAGTGCTGACTGTCACCAATAATGCATCAATCCATCCATTATCAATAACCACTGGACCAGTGTAGGGTCATGGTAGTCCAGAGTTTGGAACCTCTCCTGAAACCTTTGAGTATGAGGTAGGGTACACAAGGACAGGAGCACTTGCCTGCCTGTGTGTTGAATATGCCGCACGTGAACAAGTACAATAACTGTGGACATCATGCCTATTCCTCACCGCTGCTTCCTCCACCTCACATTCATTTCTGTCCACTTCGAAATTGTTGTTTTCAAAAAGTGTTTGGTGTTTCTAGATGGCATCTGCATCTAGGGGTCTTCAGATGTGACTTTGTGCTCCATTCCCTGCTCTTGGGGTGCTGAGTCCAGGTAAACAGCCAGTCATTGGTGTCCTGGTTTCCACTGACCCCCTAGGCAGCAAGGATCTCTGAAGCCATAGTCAACCACCCTTTCCTGGTTTGTCTGCTTCTGAGCTGCTGATGCTGTAACTGCGTGTTTGTGGCACAGTTGAGATGAATGGAAAGCAAGAATTTCTATGTACAGTAGCTTGGTTTTCCTCACACTGCAGCCCACGCATTTTACAGAACCATACAGATTGTGGGCAATGCAAAAGCACTTCCTCAGTGGAAACCTACAAAGATGCCGATGAAATACATTCATTCAATTATATAGGAAGCATCACTTCTATGACTAGGAAACACATCAGAAGTACTACTTGACTTCCTCTTTGAAATTTCAGAATGAAAAAATCCATAAATGCTACTGCAGGATCATCAGCGCTTCAGTGTGTCAGGCTTAAAATGCCCAATTTTAAATGGTTGGTACAATTTAAGTCTAACCTCCACTGAAACATTAACTGCAGCAAAGAAATGCAATATTTTTAAGTAGTACATACTGTGGGCCTGTAAATAAATTACTTCTGAGCATTGGATGTATTTCTTGGTGGAATGATGTTCTTCAGACCGATATCTACATGTCAACTTATCAATCTATCAAATAGGCAGTTCTCATTCAATGAGTGGGTGGTGAGTGTGGAACTGTGATGAGTGTGTATTGACAGCTGTACTTGTCTTCATGCCCTCCTCTCCCAACCCTAAAATGTCATTGGGCGGCATCACCATGCCACTGGAACAACAGGGGATTTACGGTTATGTTTTTGCCGTTGCTTTAATCAAGGACCACCTCTTTGGTAAAAAGACATCAACGGGACCCTTCAGAGGGATTAGTCAGCATTCGCTCACTCGTGTTCTGCATGAATATCCGTTGAAAAGTTGCTGAACGCAGCAGGAACACATAGATTGAGCCACAAGAAGCAGCCCATTTCCCCAACACTCCCTGCTTCTCATTCTTTTTTGGGAAATCATTGGGTCCATTTTATGTTTTCGTTTCCTGGGAGGTTGTAAAGAGTAAATGATAGAAAACAGTGGAATAACATTGGCGCAAATAAATATATCCTATCCTATTCCGTACAAATGAGTGCAAATAAAAATAGTGCCAATAAATAACAGCAGTCTGTTCCACCCCAGACATAAGAGGTCAGTACCACCCTAATAGTGAGAAGGCCCATTATAGCCCCTTGGTAGGAAGGACCTCAAGTAACGTTCATTGGAAAAGCATAAGTGGATCAACCACCAGCTCCACTGTGACCCAAGTATCGCCAGGCAGTGGTGTACTTGAGGGAGGGGTGGAAGGTAATATGAACCTCCTTGTGTTTGAACATGGTGTTTGTTACAGACAGTCCCGCACAGAAGTCCACCTTCCCCAAGGAGGCAGTCAAAGTTTTCCTTTCTGTGTCTTTCAGCCTCATTGTGGTAACCATCTCATTCAGCAGGGAGAACTTCTGCAGCTCAACCCTTAGCCTGTCGTGAGCATGAAAAGTAAAAGATCCCACCCCCAATCGAAGAGTCTCGTTCCATAAACCAAACTATGTGTGGAGGTGAAACCAACTACAACTAGATGGTATTTCTCCACTTCCTCCACCAGAGAGGTGATAGTCCATATTCTCAGACCCACTTTCCACTGCCAAGGAGCACGCCACTCATGCCCACCCCTTGGCTGGCGTTGCACCTAACCCCCACACTTCACCTTGCAGGACGTGAGCCCACAAGATGGCTCCACACTGCCGTTTCACACTACGTGAGTCGCTGGGGCACCAGACACGCACTGACACCCACCCCCCACCCCCCGGCCTGGCAGCAGAGGTGGGTCCCAGTTATTGGTAATCAATAACAACGATGATTTCATTTCATACTAAACTAACACAGCCAGTTAACAAAACATGCTTTACAATCTGATTATAGGCATCTGCCGAAGTCGCTTTTTCGCTGTGCTGCCTGCCCTGCAGACAGTATGGTAACATCATCTGTAAATTCGTATTTTATTGATGTTTTTATGAGTCATTTTAGTGAAGCATTGTTGCTTATACAACCAAGGGTATATAACAGAACGGGCATTTTCAACTAAACTAAATATGTGCCGCTTAGATAAATGCTTCCTTTTTCAAGAATTTGTTCGTATACACAGAGACGTGGGGTTTCATATAGTTACGTCCATGTCTCTGATGTCTAATAAAACATTAACATTCCCAAATGCAAGGATACTGTAAACTATCGGACTGCTCACACTTTCATTTTCACTCTTTCTAAAACATACTGCTGCACAAGTAAATGAGAAGATTTGGATTATGTCGATTTTTTTTATTTATTACACCGTGTTGTTTAAGGACAGAAGTTAACGCGTTGCATAAAAGTATCTAATGAGAATAACAAAACCTCGGGACCTGGCGGGTGAGGGCTACCAGCACGTTTCATGTTAATGATAGACCAGGCCTTGCAAAAACATTGGTAGCGAATGGTCTCTTTTCTGTACAACTTGCTTGTAATACAAAGCAGTGGGCTGTGTGATGGATGGTATTCCAATGCTGGCTCTTCGACTTTTCAACATCAGTGAGGGACCACGAGAGTTGGGTTTTACTTGCCACAACTGAGCAAGTGAGCTCACTCAGCGCAACCCGGGCGCCAGATGTACACTGTTCTCTGCAGCAGAGAGCAACTTTATAATTTACTGTACACAAGAAAGCACCACAGCTATGAAATAATGGCGGCGTATGCATGACAAGATTTAGTGTGTTTACATTCGGAGCTCCAGGTCCTTTCATCAGCTCCATTAACCTCAGGAAACGGTTTAGGTTCAGCCAGAGCTGAAGCGCCATGCGAAGAAATACAGCGGCCTGATGAGTAGAGGTGCAACTTGTGGCCCAGGTTGAACAGGACATGGGTGATGAAGACGGGACTGGGTGGGGGGGGTCAGGGGTCGGCCATGCCCTACTTCTTAGCTTAGAAGATTTAACGCAGACTGGAAGCGCTTTGCGACATCCCGCCTCACTATAAATGATGGATACACTGACCATTTAAAAAGCTGTCAGGAGATAATGATTAAGGCTCTTTCGGCCAAAAGTTTTGTGGAACGTTTGCCCTGGCAAGGCTGAAAAAATTTTTCTCAAACAAGAAAAGAAGAAAAGGATAAATGAGAATAAGCAAGTGGCTCTAGGATGGATTTAACACAGATCGCTCTGTTCTGGTGGCTGTGAAGCTCACGATAGGATACCATCACCCACTTCCCTATGTCTCTCCTGAGAAGAGCATTTACAGAACTGTGTGGTTCTGTGTCACAGCAGAGCGGATGGTGTACGGCCGTAGCTGGGATTGGGTGGAACAGGAGGGTGGGGGTCACTGTAAGTGGGGCTTTGATGCATGGCTATAGGGGCACGTGGAGCCAGGCAAAGGTGTAGGAGCTGCACATTGTTCAGACTTCACTGTTTTGGCCTCATCGTTGACTGCCTGCTGGCCATCAACCAGCATGGACGTCTACATACATGTTTGCGTGTGTGTGGGGGGGGGCTGCTACCACCTAACCTTTGATTGTATCTAGACACCAATTTGACAGAGAGAATTTTTCCAGAGGAATATTTGAACAGGATTCATGGCGAAACTGTGACTGTGGCTTGTAAAAGTGACAATAACCAAATGTGAAGCGTGATTTCAGCTGCTTATTTTTTCCATCAGTCCTCAGGACAGCTTACGTGTAACACTATAACAAGCCTTCAATTACTAGACATGCAATGTCTTTCCTTCAAGTTTTTGAAAGAAACTAAAAGCAGTCAGTAAACTGATACAGCAGAGACAAATATCTTAATAGTTAAAAATGGCTTAGAACTTATCAGCGTGTAGTTTATATACATACATCAGTTTTTTGTGTTTGTGCAATACATAAATCATCATGTCACAATTTTCAAATATATTTCGATGAAAAACAGATTTTGTTTCTTTAACTGAATAAATAAGATGTCTACCTGTTCTTATTCACCTCATCTGGAACATTTAAAGCAGCTGGTCTAGAACAAAAACGTGTGGATCTTCTTTGTGTTGCTTTTGTGTCTTGTTGTGATTTTTTTTTTTTTTTTGTAGAGAAACCTGCTGTCTGGAGCCTTTATCCTGACAATGAGTCCTGTGCTGTATTAAAAATACTGTGTATTGTCATAAAGTGCATTTTATAGTTTTACAAATTTATCCAAAGGAAGGTGCATGTGCATGAATGTGTCCGTTCTGGTGTCTTATCAACTGTTTCCACTACTTTCACTTTGTCTGAACATGTTTATGCTGACACTGCATTTAACATTTCTTTCCCTTCACATTATATTTTTTAAATTAACATTTATTTAAATGCGGGTTCTTATGTGAAACAGAGGCAGATGGTGGGTGACTGACACATGTCTTTATTCTCTTTATTCAACAAGTCATGAGACTGAAGTAGGGCTGAGAACCTTTCACCTCTCATGTGTAATGCAGTGACTAACCTGTGAAATGTGCTGTACTAAATATACCGCACCACGGTATAAACACCACATTCATGACCACATTAAGTCTTTTCTAAAGAGGTAGCTGCTCTAAAGAGTATTTTTCAGGCTCAAGTCATGGGTTGTTAGTTATACAGGTGTTTTCCAATGGGGAGGGAGAACATTATTTATTTTTCCCCATTTAAAATATTGTGAAATAGACACTCAGTATCTGAAACATTCGGTATTTGACGTGTTTTCAGGGGTGAATTAGATTTGGATACTGAGGGATTCCTGTGCATGGATACTGTGACGCCGTTGGCAGGAAACAGATGTGTGCAGGCGCGAGTTAGCAAAGGAGGTTTATTGGCGAGAGAAGTTCCAGAATCATGGTCAACACACAGGCAAGGGTCAGATCCAGAAGTCAACGGAGTACAAGAAGTGGTCGGGCTAGATTGAAGGTCGGGGACAGGTGAGGGTCGAATACCGGAAAGGCTAACAGGAGAGATGCTCGGTACGCTCAGTAGTAACATAGGCAATATTTTGCACTGGTGTGTCGGGCTACACAGGTTTTATACCCTGTTCGGGGAAACAAGGAGCAGGTGCTGGCGACTGTGGAGCTGGGTGGAACGGCAGGCAGAGCAGGGGCGTGACAGATACCCTGATATGACCAGACTGATGCTACGAGTACACTGTACCCATGGTGCCCACAGAATCAGGGGTTCACCTGCTTTATCTGTGTCCAGGTCATCAGTTAGGAGGGAAAGTGGGGCACGGTGGCCAGGCAGTGTTCGCTCCACTGCATCCACCGTGTTTGTCAGCCACCTTGCCCCCTGGGGGTTAGTTCAAGTGGGGTGGTGGGCAGCTGTCAGGAAAGACAGATGACTGACAGCTGCCTTTGGGAGGGGGGTGAGTGGTGGCAGAGAGTCAAAGAGGATGGGCACCCCAACATGTTGAGGAGACCCTCCTGGGGCGAAGTGATGCCACTGTGAGGAAGGAGGAGAGAATTTGATGGTTCTGTGATGTATGACACAGGGACACAGGTGTGATAGGGCTGCCAACCTAGATGCACATGCACATACATACAATATCAAACATGCATGTGGATCCATGGGTACTTTAACATACACATACACATAGCACACACTGAGTTGCCTGTTTATTTGGTGTGCCTCTCTCATAGTCTGTTGTGCTTCCTTTGACCTTCAGAGCAACACAAATTAATCTGGTATGGATTCTACAAGATGTTGGATTTGTTGGGCAGGAATGTTGTACCATGTGGACATGGTTGCATTGTCTAGTTTTTGCAAGATGGACAGCTGTGAACAGCCCTTTCCACCTCATCCCAAAGTTGATCCATAGGGTTGTGACTGTGCAGCTCACTGAAGCAATGAAAACTCACTGTCATGTTCCTCAAACTATTCAATACATGTCTAGTTATAGCTACAAAGGGATGAATCTGGTCAGCAAGAATGTTCAGATACACCATCTCATTCAGACCTTCCTAATGTGTGGCAGGAGAACATTCCCTACACCATCACACTGCCATTACCAACCTATACTGTTGACCCAAACAGGACGGCTTCAGCATTGATGCAAAAGGAACCAGAATTTTTTTCAACTCTTCAACAGTCTAGTTTCCATGCTCCTGTCCCCACGGGAGATGCACTTTCTTGTTGTTCTTGTCTACTGACAACATCAACACCCAGTGTGGTTTTCTGCTGTCGTAGCCCATATAAGATGAAGTCCAGTAAGTGGTGGGTTCTGGTATGACATTCTGCACCCCAGTGTTGAATTCGGAAGTGAGTAGCCTGTCGATGCCCTATCTATTATCTTGCACGATTCTCACCGTCCTCCTTTGACCCCTCTGATTTACTAGCTGTTTTCATCCACAGGACCACTGGTACTTTTTGGTTTGAAATATTTATGCGTGAAAAGCCCAGAACATAGCTGTTTGTCAGATTTTCAAATCACAATGCCTAGCACTATCATGCCATGTTCAAAGTCACTAAGATTACTTTTCTTGCCCATTCTAACACTCAACTGAACACAAAGTGATGACAGAAATGCTGATCAGTGCGATTTATACTTTATACCCCACACCAGTCACTTGACACATGACTTGACATCATTCTGTAGAAGTGAACTCAAAAAACAAGGGCTTTTGAGAAAGTCTAATATTGTTGGCTAGTCTGCACATGCATATACACTGTCATTGTGTATGCACTACTATAATTGATATAAATAGCCAGAGGATTTAAACATTTTAGGCTTGTGTTTGTTGCAGTTATGAAAAAGTTCAAATGGAGGTCTTTGCTATAATTATGCTGGAACTAAATTTGAAGCTGCTTTTAACTCGGAAATTTGTGGTGATGTACCGCCTTCCCTCTCAGCACGTCTCTCACGCTTCGCATCCCTTTGGTCTTTTAGCCTGTATTAGATCCATAGCTCCTGGAAGAAGGGCTGACTGAGGTATCGACTGCTTGGCTGACCCACTGATGGACTCCAGAGTACAACACTGCTCCCCAGCTGTTCTGTGCACCTCCCTCTTGCCTCTCTCCATCTGAGTGTGATTCTTTAGCCTCAGTAGTGCTTGATGTTCTCCTCTCTGGAGTGTCAGCTCCAGTTGTGTCAGGGCGGTTTGTCTGCTGTGACACTAGATTGGCCCTTAACAGCAAGTCCACATAAAGAGGAATCATGGGCCACCCTGCAAACCCATATGCTTGTCATCCTTCCATACCCACAGAACATTAGGAGGAAAAGATAAAATAATGGCCTCAAAGTGCTGTCTGCTGATGCATAGGATGGCAAAAATGTGCATTTACATTTATCAGATACTTCTCTTGTTCTGGTCAGAGTCACAGAGGTCCCAAATCAATCCCAGAATCACTGGGTGTGTTTAGCTGCCAGACTATAACATGGATGGGATACCAGTTCACTGCTGGCTAGTTACACACATTCTATACACTATAAGCAATTTAGAGCAAGCAAGTGACCTGAAACACATGTCTATAGGGGGGAACCAGAGCACCCAGAAAAAAATCCTTAGAGACACAGGGAGAATGTGCAAAATCCTCGCACTGAACTGGATCTAAACGTCCATCCAAACAGACCAGTCACTGTGAGATGGCCACGCTCCTTAACATGTTAAGCTGCTTACAGTTTAAACATTTAAACAGGTCGACATTTTTAATGTGTCAGTTTAGGATTAATGTGTTCCTTTACAATAAATTCCTTACTCAAGGGTACTGCAGCAGGAGGTGGTGTTAAAACCTGGATATTTTGGGTCCAAAGGCACAAACTAATTTCCCACCTGGCAGTCCTGTGGGTTATTGGAGGTAAGGGATCAATGAGAAAGGGAACAAGGGCTGGAACACCAGACTGAGTAGTGGGAACGGACGCTCAGCCCTCAAAATTTCGTGCAGACATCTCCACATGACTGACGGCACACGTCTCAACTGTGGCAAACAGAGACATCTGCATCAGAGGACCATCTTCATCTGATCCACTGTGAGGAAATGAAGCTGAAAGGAACTGAGTTGTCGCTATGCACATACTCCTTGGTCACATTACCAACATTTGTGTACAACATAAGGAATGAGTACAAAAGCAGTCATGCTTGCATACAGCATATTACAGTAATCTCTTGGTATCCAGATCTGATTCATCCGTGAAAATCTCTTGCATACCGAATGCCTCTTTCCCGTTATTTTAAATGGGAAAATAAATTTAAAAAAATAATACTCTCCCACCCTAACTGCTTTACGCTGAGTGGGGTCCCAGTAACTGCTGGAAGCAATGGACAGAAGGCCATGAAACTGCTCTCAGATGTGACACCAGACCATTGTAGGGTAACCACACACACCATCCACACACTACAGGCAGTTTCAAGTGACCAATTAACCGGAAACACAGGTCTTCACAATGGGGGAGGAACCCAACACTGATACAGGCAGAAGATGCAAACTCAACACACAGGAGTTGAACTCACACCCAACCAGCTCAGTTGCTGTGAGGCAGCAGAACTATTCACTGAACCACTAGACCACCTATGCGCTTCCAGCCCCTCGGAAAACACCCATGTAACTATGGTTCCATCTCTTCAGCATGATAAACACTGTAAACACCACTTACCTAAAACACTTAAAAGTTTCCATTCAGATCCCAATATATAGGTATCGATAAACGCATTAAATTTCATGAGCCCCTAAAGCGAAAAATTCAGAAATGGAGAGTTCCGAGTTTCCTATGAAAGTAATGAAATTGGCACAAAAAAAGCCTTTCGTATCCACATCTTGCAGCATCAATAAGCGGAAAGGGGGACGAATTCGCCCGTGAAGAACTGCCGTGTTGCAACCACCACATAATTGCTCTTATGCAAGTGTTGCTCAGCAGAAAAGAGCTAAATTTAAGAAATGCGAATATTACACGCTGTCGTATGTTTCATCAATAAAATCAGTCTTGTGAAAAAGGCTGTGGAGCTCACAGTGGGGCACATCTGCTTAGTGTTGCATCCAGAAGTCATGCAGAATGAGCCGGTGGAGTGAGTGACAGGCGTGAGCGTGGAGCTCTGCTACCTGTCACTGTCACTCAGCTGACATGGCGACACGCTGCTCTGTTCCCCATTAACATCAACGAAAGCCTTTTCTGCTCTTCCAGTGCTTTTCTTTTAACATGATCCTCATATTAGGTTTCCCTCGCATTGAAAATATGCATATTCAGCATATTCAGGAAATTAGTCCCCGGCAAGGGAAACATGTTAGATTCAGTTTGAAACGCTTCATGAAATTATCACGGTTTTGTTCATTCACCCCATATCCATGGAATATTAGAAGCCACACCAAGAAGCAGCACAACATGCAGTTTTGTGCCCTAAATTCGTTTGACTGTTTGACACCTCAGCGGCTTTCCTCGTGCCGTTGCCTTCTGGCGCTGGGCGGTAGAGCGAGTGACAGGACCTGCCTGGATCCCTCTGTGAAGCTTGTTGTCCACCCAGCAAGTGAAGAATAACTCCCAGCAGGGACTAATGAAGAAAAGACTTTCCAAACATCTCAACTGGGAAGTGGCCAAGCTGTTGGAAAAGGGTTCATTCTGGGAGGGCAGGAGACACAGCACTAGCACTGTGCATAACATACGATAAGATGGTGATGCGAAGAGCTTACAGAGAATCCATGTGCACACATGCCTCACATACAGGGGTAACCTCAATCCTTAAGATCACCCACTTCAAATTCATATTATAGGGGGTTAAAATAACATTTTTTATGGGGGGAAAAGACAAATTATCAATTCTTGGACAAAGTATGTCCCCTAAAATGTATCCAACTTCCAAAATAAAACCTATATATAGTACCAATGCAGCTTCAACACTGTAACTACCGCAACTCTGCATTTGGGGATCACACATCTGAAAGTTGAGTATTAACCATCATAAACTACATAATGGAAAAACACCTCAAATAAGCATCATACTTTTTTGAAAACTGAGAAAGCACTAAAGATGTTTCACCTGTTGGTCAATGAACCTTGAAGTTTTCTTGAATAAGGTTAAGAGACATTCACAACGTCCAGTGGTTCTCCCATTCCTCCCATGGTAGCACAGGCTCAGCATGATGGGTGTGTCCATCAGCACCACCCGCCTGACCCCCTGACACGGCCCAGATTTGCTTGACGTCTCTGCGAGCTGAGATTGTGTGCCTGTCTGTCATCGTCCCACCTTGCCTCCTTGCCCATGCCTCTTTCACAGGAGTCCTACACAGTGCAAACCCCAAAACCCCTGCTGTCCCCACCTTGTCCTTCAGTTGGAGCCCAAAGCTATTAAAGCCAAAGATAATGAAATTTAGACATAACGTAAAATGTAATATTATTTTATTCTGTCAAAATTGCAGGCTTACAAAACTTTTCCGCAATGTGAGTCCTCCGTTATTCCTTGAGTCTCGCAGACATTATTGGAAGAGCTAAGCTGGCTTTTTGCATTTATAGGGGGATAATGTGTTTGAGAAGAATGTTTGGAATTTGCAGGGTCTTCCTTGAGAAGCTGACCTCCCAGCTCCACCCCTCCATCCCCCTTGGACCAAACCCACCAGGATCTTGGAGGCTTCGCCAGTCAGGATCCCAGCAAAGGAACAACACCTGTCGCTGTATGCATCATAATAAAATACATATAAGATGTGTTTGGGGGTTTGGGGTGGGTGGGAGTTTTCTAAACACCACTAGGATAATTCTTCGGTTGGTTAAGCTACTTGGAAGTAAGCCAGAACAACAAGGAAAACAGGAGTAGCTCCTGTTCACCCAAGGAGTGTGAAGTGCATCCCGCTGTCTCAGCTAGGAGGACAGTGTCACATAGACACAACCAAAGGACTGTTGCACAGTGGTAAATAACTGGACTAAACATGTTAATGTCCAGGTTTCCATTCCCTTATGTTAACCCAGTCCTTCATAGGACCTGCTCAGGATCATTGTGGCCCTCATCATAATGATGGCCCCTCAAAATACACAGATGGATTGTGGGAAAAGATTTTAAAGTTTCACATTGAATAAAAGTGTCGGATAATGAGAGCTGAGATACATCCTACACTTTACTGATGGGACTGTTATACTTGCTAGTCTCTGCAAACTGCATAGAAAGCAAAAGCATCCCGAGATTTGAAATCACTCGATGCGTTGCGGCAGTACTGACAGCGGCACATATGATAATATGTATAGAAGAGTAGCGCTGACTGTCCCTGACATCAGCCTGAGTCATCAGAGCTTCGCCTCGCCACTTGTATGGCATGACAAGATGTCTTCGTTTGCCCCGCTTGGCTGATGGCAAATGTTCATACAAATTGACATTCAGAATGTGCCCAGAAGCTCAGCTGTGCCTCCATCACATAAACACGACACGATTAAAACAGCGGGGCATCAAGGAACCCTGGCAAGTCCTCTCTTTGGCCATCGGTAAGCTTTACGTCCACAGGCAAAGAAAAGGTGTTACCAGTGAACAAAACAAACAAACAAACTCAACCCCTTGAGGCTTTCCTGAGACATAAAAAAATAACACACCGAAGGTTCTTCAGTGCCCGGATATTAAAATGGAAGTAGTAATGCAGGTGTTCATTCAACCAAAGCTGTTCATATGATTTAAACACCCGAGTTACGAGTTACACATTTATTCTTTATTGCTGTAAGAGCTCAGGTTTGGCACCCAGTGCTGCTCCAGTGCCTCCCCATGATGCTTGAGGAATCTAATATCCTGGAAAGGCTCTAATAGAAATCGCTTGGCTGTATGAATGGGGAAACAATTTTTAGTATAGTATCTTAATGCTCATAAGTTGTTTTGGAGAAAAGTGTCAAATAAGTGAATAATAGTAATAATTCTAGTATTGTGTCTGCTGTTTAACTGATGATGCTACATTTACCGTAACCAGTGGTTGTGATTGGTTGAGCCCGGGGGTAGGAAATGTGTGTGTAGTGATTCCTCAGCATCCAACGTGTTTTCAGGAACTCCCAAAATTTTACATGGGGGGAAATAAATAAATAATGTTCATCCAGCCCATCGGAGGCACCTGTATAACTACAAAGCCCTGAGCTGAGCAGGATAAACACGGTAAACAGCAGGTACCTCAGTAGAAAAGACTGAATGTGGTCATGAATGTGGTGTTTGTACCCCAGGTCTGTGTGTACAGTACAGTACAGCACACCTCACATGTTAGTTACTGCATTACACGGGAGGTGAGAGGTTCGTAGCCCCACCCGCCATCACCTCTGTTTCATGCAACAACCCACATTTAAATAAATAGGTTCATTTAAAAATGAAATGTACAATAAATGTGGTAAAAAACGTATCGAAATAAAGAGAAACAGGCGGAAACAACTGATAGGACACCGGTGTGGGCATCTCACGTTGTATAAATTCATTGCAGTATACAGTACCGTTTATTTTAATACATACAGTATTTTTTATTGCAGAATGCTGTATGGTATTTATTTGGTGATTTTTACATTTGTTTTGATCTTTATTTGTGTTGCTTTTTTTATTATGTATAAGCTTTGGATTAGAAGTCGTAATAGCAGAATTTTTCATTCAGACACCGATATTTAGGTTTTAATTTTCAAGAGCCGTTATAAAAAAATGGAATATGGAGAGTTTGGATACCGAAGGATTGCTGTGGCTGGATTGGTTATAGAAGATCTGTAGCGTTTGGGTGTTGTGCAGAGCGAAAGACAAGCAGGCAGTAAAAATACTTAAAATGACCGTGTAACTGGACAAAAATACGGTTTTGCCGAATAATAAGCATGTCATGCGAAAATGCTACATATGATCATAATCCCTTTGGCAGTTTTTCATTATAGTGGTGTGTGTTATATGAGGGGTGAGTGGCCTATCAAACAAAGAAAAGCACATCTCTTGTTCCTTACAAATACATCACTATTCGGCATGAAAACGAATGTTCTGGTTGTCAGAAGAAATTCATTTCGATTCAAAGAAGTTTAGAGGTTAATCCAGTAGAATTTCATTGAAGGTTTACCGCAGTTGCTGTTTTTAGGGGCAGCTTCAGAGGAAGGTGGTGTGCTGCTACGCGCTGCTGGAGTTGATGGCCCACACAGATTTCACAGTTGATTTATCTGTTGGAAGGAATTCTGATGAGGGGCTCCGATCCATAGTGTAACCTTTTACCTTCACCACATGGTCCTTCAGAAAACACGATAATGTTCATCCCTAAATCTCTATCCAAATATATCAAGTGGCCACAATGTGTTGCCAGAATGAAGGGAAAAAAATCTCAGCGGTGGTGAACCTTCATCTTTCAGGAGGTCCGTGACCCCATACAGTCAGAAATAAAGACAGGCGTTGAAATTACTTGACACTGAAGATCCACAAAAATACTTAAAAAAAATTATTTTGTTGTTTAGCTAATGGGTTTATCCACAGTGACATTTTTAGATACTACGGTGTGTTACTAGTTTAATTCAGGTTTGGTAACTTGCTCAAAAGTGTTGCCACAGAGCCGTTCCTTAGGACACGAACAAGCTTCTTGCCTATCTTCAGACCCTCCATGACGCCTGGTGCCCAACAGACATGAAGGATATTAAAGACACTAATAGCAATAACATCAGCAAGTCCTGGACAAGTGAAATTTCTAGATGAAAACAGCAGAGCAGAGCTTTACGCTCAAGAATGGAAAACGCTGCGGTTTCACTGTCGCTCTCAATAACGGATATTATTATCATTTCGATATTTAAACTGTATTTAGCATAACAACATTAAAATATCCCGGAAGATAAAAGTGTGAGTGCAGTCGCTCAGAATGGAAATTTCACTTTGAACTGATTAGATCTGAAATTCCACCACGAATTTGTTTGCTCTTGAAAGATCTGTTGCTTCAGAACACTGCTGAAACTTTTCTGCCAGAGCGGCTCGTGGTCCGGGATTCCGAGGCTGTGGCGTCCAGCTGACAGCTTTGACAGCTCCCGCCAATATTTGTCACCATTGGAGTGTATGAGTTCCTGATTCGATGCGCCTTAATCGATTTCCCTGCACTCAGCATTTGCTGTCTGTCAGCAGGGGGTCCCATCCGCGCTGCCGGTGAGCATCGCCTTACACGTCCAACATCTTGCTGGAGGGGCGGCAGCGGATGGTGACCCCGCGCTGACCTTCGACACCCTGAGGACAACACTGCATGCATGTGAAAGACTGAGGGCTTCAAACTGCTGTAAACCAGGACACCGGCATATTCACAAGATTAAAAATATTTTTTTCTCGCAAAAATGAACTATTGTTCCTCTCTTTGTTCCACAATTTCATGTCCTGCACTGTAATTTGCCTGATATATATCGTATACATGTATACGGTTAAAATTAGACTTTGGGAAGTATGATGCAAAGACAAAACAAAACAAAACATTGCAAGAACTGTAACACAGTTGAAATGAAAGAAATGCCACTTCCGTTCTGTTGCTGTTTGTTCGACGAGGCAGGAATTCAGGCGAAAATGATGGTTAACTCCCGCTGAAGTATTTATGTGCTTTTTATACATCATGCATGACCAACGGTTGTAACTTCAGACTGCGGCACTTTAATGAACCGTAATGTTGTTACGAAGATTTACTGTGCCAAGCACCCCCCCCCCCCGCCCCCGAGTTCAACACAAAGAGCGACAAGACGTTCGACTGCCAACGTTTCCGTGCTCAGTTGACATGTTTCTCCAAAGCAACTTACAACATTAAGATGCTTACAGTGATCCGCCCTTTTACACCGGTATCATTTTAGCGTGTTTACTTCGCCTACTTCGGACTACAGCAAAAGGAGGGATTTGACCTTGGGGCAGGCAAATCCAGAGGCGGCAGCACTAACCCTACACCACCTGCTGCCTTTTGCATTCTTTGCTGAAATACCTCTTGACTTCGCAGAAACATCTGAGGCCTGTGATTAATGCAATATAGTCTTCCACCCCAACGTGAGCAGCTCGGCTCAGCGTCACTTTTTGGACCTCGCACCCAGCTTCACGCACGGTGGGAAAGATTCACACAAACCCAAGCATGTGCAGAGATGCTCCAAACACCCTTGAACGCTGCAAATGTCCCCACACTGTCCACCTGGCAACAAGGGGATAGTGACAGCAAATCCATACAAGGTGTGTATGTCGAGGACTTTACAGAAAAGATATTTGCGTAACAAAATATGTTGAGCCGTAGAAAGGTGGGAGAAGGGTTCTTTGTGACTGTCACGCTTTGCTTCAGAAGGCAAGAAGGATGTGAATATTTCTAGGGGAGGATTAGCACTCGTGGTCTGGCGAAAGAAATTCAGTATTGGTGGCATGTTCATGTACCCTCAACAAACAGGGGAAGTTTTTCCCCCCTACTGGAAACACATCCTCCTGTAGAGCATGGCAGACGAATGGAAAGGAATCTTCCGGAAAAAAAAAAGACTTTTTCCTCCACAGAACTGCAGAGATGTATGTTCGATCGTATGTGTCTCTTCGTACCGCGTCGGCAAGGACATAGCTTTGCTGGGCACGGGTTCAGATCCAAGGTACAAGCCGCGGGCTGGTTTTGGTGGTGCTGAAGGGTATGTCATTGTCTCGTATTTCTTTTCATAAACCTCATTGGTATTGTCTTGTGCAGAAAATGGTGTTCCAATAAAAGAAGTGCAGCTGCTATTTCTCTGCTTCATTCACACAGTACGGCATCATCACATTTGTAGAACAGTCCTCAAAATTACATCCCTAAAAGGACAAGCTTCTGTGGCTTTACACCAAGGTTAGCAACAATGCCCGTTCGCCCATATCCTTCAATGCAGAGGATGGCATTTTTCCTCTCCATTGTTACAGGTAATAAAGGTAGAACTCAAGATTTACCTTGGTCTTGCTTTGGAACTTGAGTACAGCCCGGAGACCCTAACTAAAATTGATTTTATTATTTAGGGAGTTAAGGGAATAAAGAAACAATTCAGCTAAACAGATTCACCGAACAGTGGTGCCTTATCCTCCAAACACCCATTATCATGCCCTTCACAACCCGCGCTGCAGCCCAGCTGAAAAGAGCAGGAAGGACACGTTACTGAAAGCTGTTTTTATGCTCTTGCTTAAGTGTTTTGTGGTTTAGAAAATTGCGTTCGGTTGCTAAAGAAATTATTGAACATAACCTTTTCATTTAAGTAGAATCCATCCATAATAATTCATTCTATTTTGCCTCCTTAGCTTATCACTTCCAATATTGTGTGTGTGTGTGTGTGTGTGTGTGTGTGTGTGTGTGTGTGTGTTCTGCTTCACCTCACACTTCTGCTTGAGCAGCAGAGACCACAGTGGTTAGGGCTGTCACCTTGCAAGCCCAAAGTTCCCAATTCATATCCCATCTCATGCGGTACTTCAGCGCAGTACTTGTCTAACATTACTGTGGTAAAAACACTGCAGCACAGATTTATGCATTATTGTAAGAAGAGCTGCTTTGTCACATGAGCTAAACTGCCTTGGATAGTAAAAACTAATAAATTTAAGTAAAAATGATGTATTGCTCTATCAATGGAGTTTTTTGATTTCCATTTTTTTCAGAAATGCTTCTTCTCCTTCTTCTTCTCCTTCTTCTCCTCCACCTCCTCCTGTTATCCTCTGTATTAATCAAAGTCTCCGGCCGGAATCATTGTTCTCAGCTCCGCTTTTGTTTGGCGAAAGTGGAGCGGAGAACATGCTGACAACATCTTCTACAGAACGCATTAACGCAAAGTTTGCGGGAGGAGCACTTAGGAGTCTCTGAAACGGCAGAGTGCCGAGGGAGCGCTTGTCACCCAGTCTTCTCCCAAGCCGAGCTCCTCGGTGTGGTGTTTGCGCTTGTGTCGCATTAATCTTGCCGATGACAAACAACCAGCACCGGGGACGTGGAACCCGTCCATCACGGTTCTGAAGGGACACATAGGCGCTCCACTAAAAGCTGACTTTACTGCGTTTGCCGCAGTTTTAAACCATTCGCCACATAACACGCCTCCCTCCCAAGGCCCTCCTGACCCACATTTTCAAACACGTTTCCCCATATGAATCACTTTTCGCTGTTCCTGCCCCTCCTGACATCACTATTTACTAACATACTAGTAAAATATCGCCAATCTGTCCTTGGCCCCCTGTCTCCCTACAAGGATCATGCTTTGTGGAAAACTCCAGGGCTTCTACAGAATGATCTCAGAAATGTTATCGGCACCTAGCTGTGCAACACAGAAGCATGTGTTAACAAAAACAGCCCGATTCTGTAACTTTGTTAAAATACACTGTGAAGTTTATAAAACATTACCGCTTTTGCATTCCTTGTTGGGGCCAAATTGCAGTTTCATAATAGAATTAATAGTCCTGCTTATCCATTAGAGCTCTGTGATACTAAAGCATTCCAAACATGGGCTTATTATTTTTATTTATGGTTTTAGTAGACGCCTTCACCCATAACAGTTTATACAGTTTCAGTTTTACACTTCACTAACTTATACAGCTGGACAGCTTCTTTTTCAAGGGCAAAGCCGCAGTTTGAACCTGCAGCGCTCGGACTCTAAGCCACGTTCCTTAAATACAGGCTGTTAAAAGAGACATCTCTACCAACAGCCATTTTGCAATATTGATAGCCGAGCAGCAAACCACGGAGGAAAGCAGGAGTTCGACTGCAACGTTTCGAAGTTCTGCTGGTCTTCTGCCGCCCCCCTCACGGTGATCGGGCTGTGTCTGATGCCGGTGCGTCCGTCTGCCGAGGAGACGAGGAGGTGATGCTGGGCCGAGCTCCGGGTAACTGCGACCAGAGGGCCGGCGTTGAGCAAAGGAGGCTTTCGGTCTCAATAGTCAAATCGTAAATCCAAACTGTTTAAATAACAACACGACGTAAAATGGGCTGGTCGGCGCTGTGGAGCTGAAGATGCATTTATTGAACTTATTAAAAAAAAAACAACTTATTAGGATACACATACACAACACTGTTGAAAACCGGCAGATTTATTTTACATTTTTAGTGTAGAATATTTAATTTACAATTCTAAGAATTGGAACAGGAATATGCGGATGCTGGGAGGTAAGCAGAATAGGTGTTTGTAACAATAATAAATGGAGGTTTCAGAGAAAAGTAAGTCTTACGTGCAAAACTGGCCATCTTTAAATGGTGGATGGTAAATCTGGGTGGACTTTTGAGCAGAGCGGCTGGGATCGCAGGGGTTCTGTGTGCTGGGGCTGGTGGAGGTCACAGACCATTTGGGGCTCGGGGGAGGGGCAGTTGTAGATTTTTGGAGTTTAGGAGCTTGAATTACAGAGCCAGCATCTGCCATCCGGCTATCAGACAGTGAGATTCATCACTGGCCAAAGCCAAGACCCGGCTCGCAAAAACAGCCCGAGGAAATGGGGTTTCAGACAAGAATAAAATTAGCCTGATGACTAAGTTCCTCCTTGGCTCCACAGGGGAATAAAACCCACTATTTGTTTTCATTACTTCCCCTGACTGTGGAGCTAACTGTTGTGGCTCTCAATCCATTCTGTGGCACTTACGTTTCAGTGCTCCGCTCTCCAAAAAGGGGGAGCATCTGGTTTGAAGCTTCTTTGTTTGCTTCAGTCTGCAGAATGGTCTGTGTGAACTGCATTCAGCTGGGACACTACTGCAACAGACATCCGAAGCTGTGAGGCCGCATCCAGCGTGGAAAGGGTAATGTGTAGGGTGGGAAATGGTGGGAAATGCAGAAACTCCATCGCACTGCTCTTTCTTAATGTTGCCTTCGTATTTTTCACCTCTGTACTATTACGACTGCAACAAGTTACCTTTTAAATAACTGAAAGTGAAGTTAACTCGGACACCGTGCAGGATTTTTCTCACCAACATCTCCAGAAGTGACAGCAGCCGCCCACTGCACAGTCCGCTGGGGATAGACGTCTCTTTCCGCTGGTGGGGGTCACCATTAAAGGAGCTGAATTGTCTCTGAAGGAGCTGAATTGCAGTGATTTGGAAGTAAAAGTCCCTTCAGTGACGTAAATGTATTCAACCCACTCATATATAAAACAGCCTCACACACACACACACACACACACACACACACACACACACACACACACACACAGATAAACTAGCAACACTTGCCCACAAGTAATCACACAAAGCGACTGCTGCAGGAGCATAAAGCTGCACGGCAACTGAGGACCCAACAGGGTTTTTGTTCTTCTTCTCAGGAATACAGTGAGATTAAAGTGAACACCTGGCAGGTTATTCAGGTTTTTAAGAAAGTTCTGTTTTTTTCCCTCTCATTTCCTTATTCTGGAGCGAAGGATAAAGCGGCTCCCCCAAGGTTTCCGATGTCCTTTCACTTGCCTTCAGCTCCGTACTGTGCCAAGGCAACAGACCAAAAGAGCACATTAAGCTCCCTTTGCTGGTAACACATTTGCTGGAGGCACTGATGTAACGGCCAGCCAGGAAACTCTGGCTGACTTAAGTCTTCCCTCACCCTCGGAGAAAGTTCGGAACCTCAGACCCCCAGCTGACAAGTGAAATAACACATAATCGTACTGTGGTTCTCTGACTAATAGGGGAGACCGTGTCTGCACAAAACGACGCACTGAACATCAGCATCTAAAGCCATTACAGGGCGGTTAAGCTGTGTAAAGTGCTGAGATGGACCGTACCCAACAGGTTTAGCAAAGAAAAGGGAAGGAAAAAACTCCTAATTCCTGGTTATTTTGGCCTTCAACAAGTTTAATTATAAATCCTAAGCATTTAGACAACAGGATGTCAAAAGCATGAGCAGAAAACAGAGCAAACTGGACCTAAAAATGTGTGCACCGCAGCAGATCGGTGTAATTCACCTAAACTGGAAGTGTGCATGAATACAAACCAACTAGGTGTCAGAAGCATTGTTCTCCAACGCATGAACGTATAGCAACCGGTCCTGAAAAATACAACAGCCACAGTGGGACGTTATGTTCTGACTCCGCCCTCCAACTCCTCTGCCTCTCCTTGTTCACGCAACAAAGTTGACCCGCTTATCCTCGTCCACACGGTTGGTGAGATGAGAGCCAGGTTGATTCCTGTTGGCAGGGAAGGAGAGCTGCGCTTCCAAGGCTGGTGTAGGACACCAAACAGGTTCCAGCAGCCGAGCAGACACATGTAAGAGAGATCATTTGATCACCTCAGAACATCAGGACAACTTTATACCAACTTGGCGCCTCTCACCACTGCAAAAACATCTACAAGTATCACATATGCTGCAGCATCACCATGGAAGAGACCTCAGTGGCAATAAACCTCTCCGAATATGAGCAGAACTGTAGCCGTGAGGGCAGCTTTCCATGGTGCATCACCGTGTTACCAGGACTCGTGGCGTGATGGCAGTGAAGGGCTTGATCGTGGAAGTTTGCTGGGAGCAAGAGCTGTCAAATAAAGGGAAGAAAAGCTTCATTTCCCCTGGCTAAAGGTACCCCTGGGAGGTGTAAGCAGGAGGAAGTCTTAGTGCAGGGGAAAGGTTACTGACTGTGTGTTTAGCAGAGTCTGGGGCTGCTGCCATCTGGGCCACGGATCTGCTGCTTATTTCCACTGCCAGTTAAAACAAATCACTGTCACGGTTCAATTTCATCACTTTTACCCCCTTCCCAGTATGCCTGGGGCCCCCACCATGCCCCCCCACCCACTTTTCTTTTGTTCTTTGTTTTTTTATCCTCATAATCTTCTTAATTAAGCCAAAATAAATACTGTATTTAGAAAAAAAATACATTTCTTAATTTAAAGTCTTCCAAAAGGACCAAAAAACAATGATACTCTCTTTGCAGGAAAACCCGAAGAATATTTTCATACAACATCAGACCATCTCAGTTTCTCTCTTTTCTAACCACTGTAGTTTGCCAGGTTATTGAAAGGCAACTTCGCTGCTATCTTCTGGACTTTCCGTTGCTGTGTAACATTTTATGCACGGCGCAACAAAAAAATAACAAAACTGTTTTTTTTTGTTTGTTTGTTTTCAAACCGTGATTCTTCACAGCTCAGATCTGGTTCCACTTTGCAATAATTAAATACTGACATTCGGACCACGTCCGACCGCTGCGCACAATCCGGAGATGTTCGGTGGCTGAATCTCTGTGAAGTCCGTGTGAGAAATATTCTGAACTAGTGCAGAGCACCGGAATATAAATCCACTCAATGGCTCACTTTTGTGTGCTCATTTCAGGAGTGCTGCATCAAGAAATTCACAAAAATTGACTACATTTTATGAGTTTGTTTTTCTATGCAGTGGAAGTGCTTTTTCTCAATTGCCAATTAACATATTGCAGGTTTATTGATTCACTTGGGTATTCGGATAAGGGGTTTTGTATATCTGTGCCCCAGAAAACCAGCTTGGCCAGTTATAGTGAGCAGTATATGGGAAATGCATGGTCCACTAGTGCAGATGATGGCCAGATATGTGTCATCGACATATTAAACTCTAAAGCATTTTGTTAAAGTGCTTCATTAAATTAAATGATATCAAACCTCATGTAAAATCAGGCTGCAATTTTTGGTTCCATGAAAAATTTTCACAGTTGTTTATGTACATGGAACCAAACCCACCGCATCACAAAATGTCTGGTGGTCCCCCTAAGAGTTGGGTTATGCAGGACCGGTTCCATCTCAATAAGTACGACACTTAATGTCAAGAGTTACCGGATAAACAGCAAAGAAACTACATGATTAAAAGCTTGTTAAACACGGGAGGCTTAGAATCTATCGCTCTGCAATCACGTAATAAATTGTCAGCAACATTCTTTTATAAGCTGCTGTCATGTCTCCAGTGATTCTGCACGTCTTCTGGCGTAGTAAAGCGAAGACACTACCGTGGTAAAGCATTTTCCCCTTTCCACTGTTCTATTTCCCAGCTTTTTGAGGTTAAATTTGATCAGCTCATTGAGCAGCTCCTACTAGTGCGAGAACGGAGCCTGAGAGAGAAAGATTTTGTTTTTACGGCCACCTTCTTGGTGTGGAAAATAATAAATTATGGGTGTGAAAAAATCATTTCCTCCCATGTTTAACCAGCCTCACTAAGGGAGTGATGAGAATCATCTGTTTGAATACAATCCACCCAAACTTGGTCCAGCCCTCTCCAATATAATTTTCAACAAATTAAACTATTGCCCACGGAAGTTGATTTGGCGACAAAATAAAGAGAGATTCACTGAGGCACATCATGTCGGGCTCAAAGGAAATGTCTCAAGAACTCTGGAGAAAAGTTGCGGAATCCTAACTGAGGACAGGGTTACACAACCAGTGTAAGGCACAATGTGAACCTCAATAAATAAAGGGTCAGAGCCATAGAAAAGGGACAGAAATGTGGTGAATCTACCAAGCAGTGGCTGTCCTGCCAAAATGTCTTCACAGCCAAAGCATAAAATCAATAAAGAGCTCAAAAAGAGCTCTTTCTCACCTCAGCTCAAGTCTTTATTCACAACTCCAGACTAGGAGAGAGACACAGTGAACGTTTCTGCTCACAGGAAAAAATAGAACATGACAACTCATCTACAGTTTGCCAAAAGGTACCTGGATTTCCTTCAAGACCTTTGGAGCATGTTTTGTGGACAGATGAATCAAAAGTACAAACTTTGTGGACAAAATGGGTCCCATGGCACCTGCCAGAAAACCAAATTCGGCATCTCATTGTACGAACCATCTACCTACAGTCAGACATGATGGTAGCAGCGTGCTGTTGTTGACGTGAGCATGGATTCTTCTTTGCATCATAAAATTCATTTGACCTTTACTGAGAGATCATGGGCCAGGAAAAATTACAGAGCCAAGAGAGATGTTACAAACTCAAAACTTATTATCAAAATGCAGGGATGAGGCAAAAAGGCCATCGCACTCCTGTTCATTCTGATGAAACAAGTACCAGACTAGAGACCAAAATTGTTTCCCAATTTGATTCATTTTAAAAACTGAATATATAGACAAGACTCTTTGAAAATTCCGGAGCAAGAATTTGGACTTTTCACCAACGTGATGAAACCCAGACATTGAACCTGGGGCAAACCTGGGGGATGTACTTTGAGAATTTGACCCTCAGATGGGATGCTGGGTACCTGACAGGGCTCAACAGCAAATCTCTGAATGTGTCTTTATCCTCAAGGTCAACAGGGAGTAGATACATGAGAGCCTCTTAAAGTTTGCTTCTTCCGGTGTCCCAGCTGCCCCACTAGAGCTGACCCCATCCGCTCCATTGCACAGCTTATTGGAAACAGATGGATGAAGATCTGTGGCCGTTGTCATCACTCAAGCTGCACCTCCCCTTCATCTCCTGCTCCTGGTACGCATCCACCTGCTGATTGTCTCAAAAACCACATCTCAGGATCATCACACAAACTGTGACGGCACCAGAAAGAGACTCAAATTGACTCAAACTTGTATCCTGCCAATGGCGGTTGGCATATTCTGGAAAAAGTAGTTTCTTCTGTAAAACTTTCTCTCCTTGATTCGGCTACCATAAGATTCTTAGATGAAATAAACATCTCAGTTTTTATTGCAAATGTATCTGTTGTACATGTATCTGGTGTGATATCTTAAGACTGGGTTATATCAGAAATGCAACGGTATATCTTGATTTTTCTTCTTTGAAAACAACTTGACAAAATGTAGGCAGTAAGAATGTTGATAGAACTATGGCACAGAAGGAGAGGCTGAAGGTAAGGATGGGTTCTTGCTGGGGTAGTCGGGGTATCGGACTGCTGGAGCACGACAAAACATGTCCTCAGCATTTCTTTCCCCCCAGCAGTCAGAGCGGAGCCAGGAGTAAAAGCCGTGCCAAGCCGCAGCAAATGTGGCACAGCGGGGGTCCCACGTTCTTGACCCCTGTCCCTCCTTCCCCACCTCTGATTGGCTGGGGAAACTGTGACAAATCACATGATGTAGAGGTCACTAATGGCAGGGCATACTGGGAGGGTGGCGAAGTCTGAGGTGAGAGGTCCAGCATGCAAACCCATTGTGCAGAGGGCCGAGTCACCAGAGGTGTCACGGGTACAGTGCCCCAGCCTCGATGGCAAACCGGGGGGTTGGGGGAGAACTGGATTCCGACTTGAGCTGACAGTTGGGCACTCCGAGGACGGCCGCTGTCACACAGCAACGTGGGCAGAGCTCACAGTTTATTACTGGTGACAGGTTTCACAATTGGGCCGCGTCAAAATTCACAGCTCGTAAATAACGGTCCCGCCATTTTGGGGTTCCTTTTTAAGCCTGTCTCAGATGACAGTTTTCTCTTCTGAAGTGGGCTGACAGATGACGTGGGATCCCCTGTTCCAGTCCGCTTGCCAAAAGCCACAGGTCAACAACCAAGAGCAGGATGAGCGCTTGTTATTGGCACTATTTATAATAGTAATCTAACCCTTTCGGTAAACTTTACTGGCCCGGCCAGAGCTGATTTCTCCGTGTGGGGAACCGATTCCGGAATTTGGCCGGCTCTCAACCGTTATAACAAACTCAACACGTCAGCGAGTCGCAGTCATGGCAAAACACTGCAAGGAGAACAAAATGCAGTTTAGATGGTTGTCAAGTTGAGTATTTAGTGTCAGTTTCAAAGCTTTTAAAAGCATTTTAAGCCATCATTACTTAAACTCATATATATATATATATATATATATATATATATATATATATATATATATATATATATATAAACTCACATGCCATACCCACACTCTCGCCTGGAGGAACTCTGCTCCCTCAGAAGGAGCTCGGCTTTGGAGCCTGTTTATATATGCATATTTGCAATATGCACTATATGCATATTTTGTATTCACTGGAATAATTATTTCAGGTTTTAGGGAGAAACACCAGCCAATCAGAATGAACCGAAATGGGGCCCATGTCTGTTTAAATGTGATATCAGTAAACAACTGTCAGCATATGACAGACTCTTCATGCTGTTTATCCTGGTTTCTATTTAGATTTCTGAGAATCGTCTCTCCCATTATCTCCTGCGCTTAACTGGCATGCTCTTTGTGTGAGA
The DNA here is from genome assembly GCA_900497675.1 of Arapaima gigas. Classification (NCBI taxonomy): domain Eukaryota; kingdom Metazoa; phylum Chordata; class Actinopteri; order Osteoglossiformes; family Osteoglossidae; genus Arapaima; species Arapaima gigas. The sequence continues at coordinate 842,664 of UFQX01000170.1, read as the reverse complement.
CCACTGCAAGTCTGACGTATTGATCACAAGTGTTTTCTGAGAACGGGCCAAGAGTTCCAAGAGCATCCTTACGCACCCGGCTGGTTATGCTCTTGACCCGGGAGGAGCCTAACCTCTCAGAGCAAAAGCACGGTACGCCACAGAATACAGAGACACACGTGTGTGTATTTCCAGCACTTCGATAACTGCAGGGCACCCATCACCAACCACTTCTGCTGCCAAACGTGTTAGAGAAACAGGCTCCAAAGCCGAGCTCCTTTTGAGGGAGCAGAGCTCCTCCAGGCGAGAGCGTGGATATGGCATGTCAGGTTGTACACACCCATGACAGGCAGACACGTCAGCAGCCGCCTCTGTTCTCCCAAAGATCTGCTGCATTTTCCACCCATTTGGCAAACATGACTGTCAGGGACTGTCTCATATTATTCAGTGGTGCCGATTGAAAGAGTTCTCCATGGGGTCAGAAGTGTCGCAGTCACCATACAACATGGCGCAGCACAACTCGAAGGTTTTCATTAGCAAAGCGGCACACTTCCAGCTCTCCAACAACTTGTGGAAGAGCTGAAAAAAGTGATGAACCGATGAACACGTGACTTCCACCTACAATCCGTTCTTTTCATTTGCAAGCAGCGCGGTAGAGGGAAAACATAGTAAACGGCCTTCGAGTGGCATTATATCATAGTATCCGCGTGGTTTTATTATGATGGATTTGGACAGAGAAACATTTGTCCAAGGAAGTTATTGCTCTGCCGTCACTTCAGATGTGAGTTATGGAACAGGTCTTTCCACCCCCGACACCGTCGCCGCCGGAGGATCTGAGGATCCGGAGAGCAGTTGTGCCGCAGCGCTCTGATTTACGCTGCCGCCAGTCCCTCGCTAACATCGGAACTACTAAACGTTTGCATGTTTGCGATTGTGAATAACCTGGATGAAATTGAGTACGCGGTCCTCTCGGTGTTTCTTTCCCCTTTTCCGCTCGTCCTCAATGTAACTTTTCAGCAATTGAAATCAGGGTAATGACTGCGAAGAGAAGAAGAATGTTCTTTCAATAGATAATTAGGGAGATTGGTTTACCAGGCCTACTCAAAGCCCATTCAGCGATTGAGTTGGGCCCCATGTCTGAGGGCTTAAAGAGCTCCCCGGAGAGACATTCCCCGCGTTTCATTTCTCAGAGCAGGTGCCTGGCAGGTAGTCAATTGGGCAACTTTGCCTGGACTCCAGAGGCCCTGAGGAAAGGTCAAAACCAGAGTTCAAAGGTCAGCGTCGCCCAACCATTAGGTCAACGGCCCCGGCGGTGATGAATAACTTGAAATGCATCTTGTACCTGCTTTGCCAGAATGACTCTTTTGTCTAAAGAAATGAAGTCATTGCTTCAGGGACAGTCAGATTCTGTCTGTCTCAGTCCTGCACACACACACACACACACACACACACACACAAATACGCACTGGGTGCTTTAGTGCATAGCAGAGTAATTAAGAGGAATTGTTTCCAAACTCCTCCTCTGGCTGAAATTATTTAATCCTTTGTTACCTTTTCATGTCATTATCCTGCGTTCATGTAATTCGTGATCATCTGGTTTCATCTTCGCACCACCTCATTATCCAGCATCATGAGCAGACCTCTGACTTGTGATGTAGCCACACAGTAGATGGATATTATGGAGCGCGAAAGGTGCGAAAACAGGGGTCGCAGCTCAGAGGCCTCATACCTGCTCGACCAGGGAGTTTAGACAACGCTGCTGCTCTAGCTAAACAAGCAAAAGCTAAAATTTTGGGTCACCAAACAAATCCCACCAAAACCACACGGGTGAATGTGCGACACAAATGTGGAATCAAATTTTTTTGACAGGATTTTTACACAATAATCTGCTTAAACATCCACGGAAGTGGAAGTGTCCAAGGAAGTGCAGGAACGAGTCCAAGTCCGTTGGACGACTTGAATCAAGACGGACAAATCCATCTTTATCTCGCATTTCAATGAATTGCGAGCACAGTCATACGCACAGTGAAAGTAAACTGTCCTCTCGTATGCAATCTGTAAAAAAGGTGGACATTTGTCTTGAGTACTTGTGAACTGTATTTATAATTCATTTAAAAAAATATATACATTACTTCCAGCTAAACTGCCTCACAATGACAGACCACCTGGTTTGGGCCTACAAACATCCCGCTATATTTTCATTTGCAGCCCCGGGGGCTGGAATGTCATGATCACAGGAGGTACTTGTAAACACCCGCATGACAAAAAGACAATAAAAGTGAATGGAAAGGTAATCTGTTCGTCTACATATTGTCCGTGTCATCTTTACTACGTCACAGCTGCTGTCCGTACATCACGACCAGTCGACGCACAAGGACACGAAGATGGATTAAGAAATCATTCTGCCTTTCTGTGATTTTATTCAAAGATCTGAAATTGCTGTGCAATTTCCACACTTTTCCAATACTGGATTAGCAGTGATATTTTACCAGTTTTGTTTTTTATCGCAATTTATGAAAGCGTGGAAATGCTCTGTTGGATACTGAATACATGATTTGAAAATGTATTTTTATTAGTAGCCTTACAAAGGGTCCAGTGTCTTTCAAAGTGCTGGGTTAATAATGGTCAGTTCATAAGGGACCAGGTGAATGGGGGGGGTTTCATTTTGATGGGGAAGCAACACACCCCTCCAGAGCTCAGTCTGTCTGTACTCTGAGTTGCCTAAATGTCTCCCATCCTCCATAGTCTCCCCAAAGTCCATCACAACCTCATATATCTTCAAACAAATGTTGTGAAATTGTTTCCCCGGGCCATGTGTCTCCCAAACAACCGTGACCCCTTAAGAAGTCGTGGCATTTGCCGTCTCTGCTGGACGACAAACCTGGGCAGCAGAGTCCTTCATATTTTCGAGGAGCTAAAACTAAATCAATACTTGTGTTTGGGAATATTACAGATTCTGGTTGTGCTTTTTTCATTTATTTATTTGTTCAATTCCCTTTTGGGAAATTTAATACCAATTTACTGGGAATATTTAAAAGTGAACGTATTACACCTAAGAATTATTTTTAGACAGTGGCATTGCGCATCCTAGCTTGATCGTTCAGGTTTTTTGGTTCTTCCCTAAGTATTGAGAAGAGATTTGTGAATCAGCATCTAAATGTCATTTAAAATAAATTAAAAACATCGCTGAACATGGAGGGTCTGTGTTGTAGCCACCATGAACCCAGAGTATCACTTTTGGGCAGCCTTCTCAAACACAACAAAGAGTCCACTATAGTTTGCTTGGGTTCACCCGGGTGATTAAAGACTTCATTGATAGTGTAAGAACGTGAGGAATTTCTCTTCACTTTGCTGACCTGCCAACACATGGCAATTACTGGAAAGTCTTACGGTGGCCATTGTTACGCACCGAAGGCAAGGGAAGGCAACTTTGCCCTGAGTTGACATCAAAACCTCACAGACTAGATCAGGACCATACCATGACATCTGATCACAAAGACGTGAGAATAAAATTTGCTGGACTAGTGCAAAATGTAAGGACAAAAGACTGCTTTCAGGAGAATTATTGAACCTTTCTGAAGGCCTTTGTAGAAACACACACACACACACACACACACACACACACACAGAGGAAAATCTGTGAAAGCAATACAAAGTGCTCCAGCTCATCATCCCTGCACAGAGACCTTGAGCTTGAAGCCCAGTGTGAACCTGCTGCTCTCACTCAGCGCGATGTAAATCACAGTGGTTTCATAGCAATATCCCCAGTCTGCCACATAGTGCTCAACTTGACTCCATGGCAATAAAGCCTGTAAGAGGATACACAAACTAATCCAGGTCTGACCAAGTGCTCGCATACTTCAGCCTGCTGCTACAGAGTCTCACTAGCTGGAGGGGGGGGTTGGCTGGGTTTTCAGAGTAAGACGTAACCCGTCGGTGTTGGGCTTCCCCTTCTTACTCAAGTTGCAGAGAAACGTTAACGTCTAACTGAAGTATGAGGCGCGAGGTCTACCAAACCCCGAATTCAAAAACGTAAACAAACTATGAGAAGCCAAAGGACACTAGAACACAGATGAGACCTGAAGAATGGAGCCGCCAGTTGACGAAGGACCAGTCAGAAGGAGTAACATCACCTGAATTTTTGTACAAAGTGATGGCCACTATGAATTAAGTCTTGTCCCAGCTGTATTGGGGATTTTAACCCCTTTGTCACTTTAGACTTCCACCGGTGTTCCTTCCCATAGCTGAAGTAGTCGCAACCCACACCTGCGCCGAGAAATCTCCAGACTGTGGCATATTGCTTAGGTAGCTGCAACCAAGTGGATAAGATCAGTCAGCGGGGCCACGCATCCCTGGACATGAGGCAGCCATTTATGGAATGGACTTTTACAGCTTGCGTCTGTAGCTTTTTATCTGAAGCTCCTCTTGTCTCACGGCAAGCCAAACTGTTCATCTTGCCAGACTAACCGTCTCCAGCCATGTCACTTGAGAGCTCTTGTCCAGCCTAGGTAATTGATCATACTAAATTACTTTACTTGAGCGGGCTCCTAATTCCTGCAGCGTACCTCACATACAGCGCATCGAAGTATGCTCCTTATCTCCCTCTTTGACAGCCTGTTGTGCCCAGGGCAAAAACAAGATGAGTTTTTGTGGGAGTGCGGTTAATAAAATAAGAGTTGCCATGGAGGATGGGTGCAGCGAGGCTTCCAGAAGAATGGGGTTGCTTTGGCAGCCTTTGCCTCTTTTAGCTGCAGCAGCATATTTCTTTGAGTAGGGCCACCTTCGCAGGCAGACGTTAGGGTTCTCTATACATTAACGCGACTGCCGCCACAGTACATTACTGTTGGAGCCCATGGTTGGAATTGTGCTCCATGTTAATATTCCCCTAACAGTGCTTTTGATTTTATTTCATTTTTCTTTTCCTCGTCCCAGAATGAAATTAGGATTGATTCCCAGGGCAGGGACACGCAAGCAGAATTGTCCTGTATGCGATTGTGTGAACCCACCTTTGAGCATTCAGGCGAGTAAATAGAATGATTTGCCCTTAGATGTCAAATTTCCTCTGAGACACACATGTCAATACCAATTAGATTGGAGCCCCCGCTTTTGGTATTTTGTCTGCCCAGACAGGAGGAGGGGTTGGTTCTCTGCTAAACCTTTGGCTCCAAATCAGGTTTATACTTGCACAGCACAGACATTACACTAACCCCATTAAGATCTCTTGAGTGCATTGAGAGAGGGCTTGGGGGGGGGGGGGTGACTGGGATGACACTGCCTTTGACGGTCTCCTACTATCAGCTGAGAGGTCAGCATCTGCCGGCAAAACATCAGCCAGAGAAAACTGTGGCGCTAATTCAAAAACAAAAGAAGAAAAGCAAGAGACATGAGGGAAAAAAATGGAATAATCAAATGAGAAGGAAGGAAAGACTGATGGGGGGCCAACGTGCAGTTAACTGTGTTCTCCCTGCAGGGGCTGATATGTTCGCATGAAAAACAGATGTGACCTTGTTTAGGCCCATAGCGCATTTGTTGGAGTTGAGGAGTCAGGTCTGTGCAACGGTCAAAGTTCAGGACTCCAACTATCTTCTCCAACTGTCACGTGATGCTCACTTATTGTGACAAATAAAAAATGGGATTTGATGCATTTATATGCAGTCACGTGAACAATAAAGTGCGCCTTCATTCAGCTCAGTGGTTTTACATATCAGGGCATAAATAATAATTGTCTGGACGTCACCACCTTGTATAATTTGGCAAATTCAACCTGCAGATAACAGACAACACCTAACAAATTTCACTATGTCCTTGTTTTTTCAATAAAAATGCAGGAACTCTGTGGGAAAGAAAAAATACACCTTATGAATACTACTTCCGTAGAACTTAAAGAAGTAGTAAGGAGCTAGGTGTTGCCGATCAAATTCAGTTGACTAGCTGACCATCGGGAAGCATGAGAACCTCGACAGAAGCAGAACTTTTGCTCTGAAGTGTTCATATGAGCCTCAGTGCCACCACCAAGGAGAATAGACGTCAGCGATGAACTTAGAGAAGCAATAGTTGCTGCTTATCAGTCTGGGAAGAATTATTTGGAGATTTAAGATCCATTAGTCAAGAGTAAGAAAGATTATTTACAAATGGGGAAACTTAGACAGTTTCCAGTCATACCAACAAATTCAACCTAAGGCCAGACCATATAATGCTCAGAGACACCGCAAAGAATTCAAGAGTTACATCTAAAGACCATGAGAACATGTTGAATGTTAAAATTCATCACCCTACAATCAGAGGTAGACCGAAAAAGTATGACTTCTATGGAAGGATATGTAGGCGAAAGCTCCTTCTCCACCAAAATAACAACATTTAAGATTGCACAGTTGCATCTGAACCTACCACAAGTCTTCTGAAATGACATCCTTTGGACAGATGAGTGGAGATGTTTGGTCATGATGTACAATGCCATGTTTGGAGAAGACCAAATTATCACCAGAAGACCTCGTTTTCTGCCTTTCCAAGAATGATTTCTCAAATCCCTGCTTGGACGACTGACGACCATCCACAGCTTGCGCTGTCCGAGAAGGGGACCCTTCATCACCCAATAGGTCTGTCCACTTGTCTGGAACTTTCCATCAAGCTGGACAATCAACTCATTTCATCTGCTTCAATGGTCAACAGCCTTGAACAGCTGAATTCTCTGCTTCTCTAAACACATCAACGCCATAATCGGGTCCCGCACGTATGGCCTTTATGACATCTGTGCAGACGTGCAGGCTCTACACTTATCTCATGCTACCCTTTACACAAGTTCTGGCTCAGGCCATGATGATAACTTGTCAAGCCTTTCCACAAGGTCCAGAATGCTGTGGCACAAATTATATTTGACCTGCCAAAGTCTTACCATGTATCTCTCTTTGTTGTGTGCCTCCCATGGCTCCAAGTAGCTGCCCGTTCCAGACTGGTTATGACCCTCAATACCTCCTGCACTCAAGAAGGGCTTTAAAATGTGTCTCCTACCTGTCCTGATCCCGCTACTAAAAGTCTATTTGTCTCAGTCATCTTTATATTTCCTATCAAATCTGTCGGCAGCTTACTACTTGTTTAACGTGGTAATGTGGTAAAAAAAAGCAGTCGTGTTGGACACATTAACTGTGCCTTGAAACAACCGTGTCTGTTTCTAAAGCTCTTTTTCTGTTGGTGAAATGTTTACTCTGAGCTGAACATCACTTTGGATAAAAATGGCAGGTAAATGTAAACATAAATGGTGAACTAAGCTTTAAACTTGTAGTATACTATGCAAGTCCATGTCATATCAGGTCACATATCACCTCTGTCCTGTAGTGTGTGCCAGGAAGAACTTACTGGACAAGGTTGTTCCGTTTATTAAAATCAGTGTCAACACAGGGCAAAAAACAGCAGCTTTTCCGGTTCAATTCCACTTCCGATAGCCACAGTGCCTGAGGAGGCTGAGCATTCTCTGGCTGCAGGCTGTTCCACTCCTCACAGGGAATTTAAAAGGAGATTAAAGCTCAAACTGGCATGTCCTGGTAGAACAGCAGCCCTGCCACAGATTCTCAATGGGATTGAGGTCAGGACTTTGAGCCACTGTAGGACATTTGCTTTTTTTTTGGCCTCTCCAGTGTTGCTTGAGATCTATGAGGGCTTCGACTGCCCACTCTGATTTACCAAACCTTCCCCACGCTGCGTTTGTGGGAGCTCACATCACCACCGTTATTCAGTCTGTGTTCAGTTCCAGTTAACATTCCTCTAATGATGTTTGTTTGTTTGTTGTACTGCAGGACTCACTATTTCTTCTTCCATTAAACCCTCAGTTGTTCCTGCTGGTTCTCCGCTGTTCATTCCTACTCCTCCTTCAACACAATGTGTGAACCTGGTGGGAGGTGTGTAGCTGTACAGCCATGTACATTGTGTTCTATGTTATAGATGTAATTCTGTGAACCTGTAAGTAGTATCATGTACTGACATTCAAGAGCCTTCGTCAATTGAATTCTTTGCTTTTCCCAAACACGTCAAAGCCATAACCTGGTCCTGCACACATGTCCTATATGATGTCTGCAGGCACTGCATTTATCTCATGATACATTTTACACAACTTCAGGCCCAGGGCATGATGATCACATGATCCTACCACCTCTATACTTCACCAAATGGACGGTGTTTCTTCAGGCATGGGCAGGTTCAGGATTGTGTGGCCGTTTTTTGGCAAAAAACGATCCATCTTTGTTTCATCCAAACACAAATCATTTTCCCACAACTTAGCTGGGAGGTTCACATGCTTTCTAGCAAACGCCAGACATTCTTTGGTAGGATTCTATTTGAATCACGGGCCTCTTTCTTACAGCCAGTTTTATGCAGGGTTCTTCATATTCCTGACTGGTGCTTCTTTCCTCCACCTTCAACCACTGACCTCTGACAGTTGGCCTCCCTGTAGCTTCCCACACAAGTCTAAGCCTTGCTCAGATGCTGAGTTTTGAGGGACAGCCTTGCCTAGGCAGGGTCGGTTGTTATGATGGAGCTTCTAACTCCTGACAGTGGATCCAGCACTGCTGACTGAGAAATCCAAACACTCGGAAATAATTTTACACCCTTTTCCTAATTTATGCACTTCTCTGACTTTATTTCTAACATGTGTAATATTTGCTTTAATCTTCTTTCTCACAGCTTTCCTTATGGTTCACGGCCTCATCAATGATCCTTGAAACAAGTGTTTTTTTTAGATCTGGAAAATGCAGTCATTGTTCTATTGGTTCGCAGGTAGAAACCAACGTCGTCCGATTAAGAGACAATCGTGTCCTTGTTAGGGTTCAGTTTTTAACTGGTGTAAACGTGGAGTTTCCAGATCTCAGGGGTTTGAATACGTATGCAAGCAGCACATTTCAATTTTGTTAAAACATCTGCAAAGAGCTTGTTTTTGTTCTGACAATGTAGTGTTAACGCATGTGAGTTCATGATAAAAGCACTGGTTGGAAAAATATATGCAAGTATAATGTGTGACCCGGAGAATGTTGACAACTTTCGAGGGGTTTGAATACTTCTGCAAGGCGCTGTAGGCATTTAGCACAAATCGCACTGAATGACTAAATGAAAGTTCGCGATGATGCGTTAAATCTCAGGATTTACAGCGAATATCGGCGATAATGAAACAGCGCTAAACAGAGCTGCGTTGAGTAGGGTGTTGCTCTGCAATTTTCATATTAAGTAAGAGTTTTGCTGCATTAGGACTCGATCTCTATATAACACAACAATATATAACATAATGTAATATAATATTTTGGCAATCATCCCGCTGAAGCTGCAGGGGCTGTAAAATTTGACTACAACAGGCCAACATGGACAATATTGTACTCATACAAGACAAATTGCTCAAAATGATGAATTAAATGCGACCAACAAGCATTCTTCATCTCTGGGAACTGCTTCGGGAGAGCTGGGAAGACAGGTCAGCTCATTTTCTATTCAAACCTGTTAGCCGTAAAGGAGGATAATTTCCGACAGATAAACTTTATACTGTTCCCATATCGTACATCCATACTGACCGTGATCTGCTGACTCAGCCCCCCTCCAGAAAAGCACTGTATACGTATGAACATGAATATGATGACATTTGCCGGTATCTTATATGAATTCTTCCAGCATTATGCAGAAACTGGATTTCAGCGTTGCAGGATCACACCCATTATTACACAGTTATGCTGAGCATTTATCCGATAGGTGACAGAGTATAAGAACTTTGAATGACATTAATACTACATTAAGACTAATTAAATTATGCGTCAAAATAAGATGTTTGGAGCACCAGGCATTTCCTGTGGATTAAACATGATTATACTGTGGTTTAGCATAGTGTTCCCCAAACACACACACACACACACACACACACACACACACACACAGTATGAGCCACAGCCTGTCTAATGCATCTCCGGCATCCTGATTCAGAAAGGGGAAGCCTGCCTCTTATTAGTGAAGAAATAACTCAAAATGTCTGCTGAAAGCTGGAAAGAAGTGGGGGGGTTGTGCACTCTCTCAGGGGACTACCTAGATGTCCACAATCAACAGACATTTCCAAAAAAGTACACTTGGTACACCCCGGTAGTACAAGGTGGACTCCAACCTGGTGGCACCAGAGCAGACTCTACGCTCATGCTGCTGGAGGTGCTCCATCAGGGGCACATGCGTGAGGAATTTGTCCGTCATCTTCTACTTTTCACTGAATTGTCAGCACGACTCCAGAGGCCTTCTGGGAACAGCTGTGGTCTTTCTTTGCTCGCCCTCCAGCAAGGTAACTCAGGTGAGCCTAGAGCTGATCTTCACTGTCATCTTCCTATTCCCTTCTGCCATTTCGCTTTAAATCTGATTGATGCTCATTAACTGTGCTGAAGAACCACTTCTCCGGTACAAAGTGTAACATACAGATGGGTTACAAGCTGCCTTGTTCATCAATAGCAAAAGTAAACGGTTGATGATCTTTTTTTTTGAAAATTCTGTTCTAAGGAAACAAGAGGAATGATGTGATTTCCGGTAGCGGAGCAGTTTGCTACGTCACATCGAACCAGTCATGGAACAAAAACATTGGTGTGCCCTGTCAACCAGCTTTGGAGAGGTAACACGGTGCAGTTTCTGCAGTCAGATGCACATCTGCAGCTGGTCCCCTCCAGCCAACTCCACCACCCAGTTCCACATTGCTTCTGCTCTCATTTAAGCAATCAGATCGATTTCTTCTGGATCATCTCAGCAGAGGAGGGGCTGAAAAGAAGAGAGCAGGAAGCAGAGGAAAAACAAGAATATAATTCCACGAACCTTTGATTTATGACTCTGTCACGTGTGTTCAGCAGCAAACAACCCAGATTATTTCAGATCGACTTTAAAAAGGAAATCGAGGAGTTTTTTTTTAAACCCAGACCTTGATTTTGCTCCACTTTTTTTCTTTGTCTTCCACCTGAAATCATATTCAAATAAAGACGCTTAGCAACAGAATATAGTTGGTGGATCTTCTGAAACGTGGCTTGTGTTGCGCTCTTCCTTTCGCCCTACAATGACATTGTGAAGCCTATGATGCATGGAGACACGAACGGAAAGCGACGCTGGATCTCTGTGTTTGGAGCTGATAGCTGTTGTTCTGGCCTCTGTGTGTCATACCCCAGGCAGGGAGAGAGGAATATGGAACACAGCCCAGTTATCCTGGCATTGTGGTGACATAAGGTGTCCATAGCTTCATTTCTGACCGACAAATGCATTCAATCCTCTCTTCCTTTATTGTGGGAGTTAGCACCTTTCATCCAAATGAGAGCAATGTGACAGTTGGATATATTGCTGACGGGTGCAGTTGTACAATGTATGCCTTATTAAATGACCTTTTGCTCAATTGTCACGTCAGGGAGTTTTGATTTTTTCAAATTAGCTGTACGTTTTCTTCCTTGGTTTCATCATAAATGTGTGAGAGGAATGTGGATGTCTTCTAGAGCCCCAAATCGAGATTTTCTGTGGCGTGCATGAGACCTTCAAAGTCTTTCAGACCTTTCAAAATCAGATTTTCGTTTTCTCCGCTCCTTTCAACTGCAGCCTAATTTTGCGATCTTACTAGTATTAATGTTTCTTCAGCAAGGAAACTATTGACAGTTCCAGTGGCCACATTGTCCATCAGCAATATGTTATACTGCAATACTTGACAGCGGCTGAAGAGTCACAAAACTGTAAACGTGCTTATTGTCCAGAAGCTGGCAGTCAGTCTGTCTGTTGCCAGTAGGTGAAACTTATACTTCACACCGGCTTTTGACTTGAGCAAAACCAGAAGGACACGATTCTGAACAACGCAGGTGTGATTATTAACGTGTTTAGTGTTCAGGAGAACCTTGCTGTAGCCAAAGTCAGATGGAATCCCCATGGCTGTGCTACACTTGGTAGCGATCAGGTATGACCTCTGTCCAGGAGTGAGCTCCACGACGCCCGCTTACCGTGTGTCTCTCCAGTATTACTTATGGAACAAGGGAACGGGGTAATGTTCTGCCTGCTCGCCAAAGGACCAGCTCTGATTTGAGACCCACAACATAAAACAACCTTTCTGTAGGTATACCCATGCAACTCTCCCGTCTGCTCCAGTCTTGCATGTTTTATTAATTCTTTTGATCACTTAGGTGTTGCTTTCAGCCCCAAAGTAAGCGACAGATTTTAACTTCTTTCAACTTGTAAGCTGAGGTTTTGTATCTGAATCATTTCACAGTAAATCTCAAGAGAACTATAGCAGTGATGGAAGTGAGCATCAGATGAACATTCATCAGGTTATAAGACTGCTTCCTTAGTAGTAGCACCTTCGACAATCACATGTTTTATGTGGGTTCCCCTGGAGAATGTGTATCTGCATAAGAAGGGTTAAAAATAGACCCAGTTCTCCATCATAAACATATGTGGGTTCTCATGTCAGCACACAGGAATCCACATGCAGGATGACCCAAGCCCACTCCCATGACAGCTGTTTGAGATCACTGGTCACCTATTTTCCAATTCTCCTCTGAACCTTCAACCTGACATGAGGTGCACCATCTGAGGGTCTTTGAGCTATATGGTCCTCAGCTCCTGTCTTGAGGAGGGCCCGGGAAAAGCAGCTGTGCCGCAGCATTAATGAGGGAGAACGTGCGTATCCATCCATAAAAAGGCTGCATCAAAGAGCTGCCATTCTCCATCAGGTTAGGTGCTTACAGAACCTCAACCTTTTTGGAGGCCTGTTCTTGGAAGGTGCATTTCTGCTTTCATTTGGTTTTGTTGCTCACTATAGGAAGCTGTAACTAAAATTCATGAATGACCTTTGAAAACGTTCACAAAGGAGCGAAGAAGAATGTAAACGTCAATCGCATACATATCTAAGACATCGAAGGCTTTCCAGCGGATTTGTAGTCATGGCATCTGCCAGGTACAGATGACGTGACCCCACTTTGCAGAACAATATGATTCAGCTTCCCCACAACCTATTGCTTAGCTGGAAGCACAACATTGCTTATTCCTCCAGAATGCGACACCAAGTATCTTTATCAATAATAAGTAAAGTTTTCAAGTTTCCAGAGTGCAGTGGGAACAGTACAATATTAGCCAAAAACAGTCAAGTAAAACCACAGAATTTGTTCCCCGTGACTTGAACAAATAAATGACACAATGTTGCCAAGGTTAAAAAGTAAAATGTTTGCACAGAACAGCCATGAAATATAACCTTAGAACTGATGAACATGAACCAGAGCCTGGATCACAGACACACTCTCACATACGCAGACACAGAAACACGAGCCGTTCGTAGCCAAATTCATCATGCTTGCAGGGGGTCAGCATGTTTACAGGAGCGAATGGTGGCCCGTCACAATTTTTGCACAGCCGAAACTGGATCTTGAGAGGTCGTTTATCTGCCACATAGTGATGTCACAGTATTGAACGGTAATATTTTGAGATCATGCTGCCCCGTGAGAGCCTAAACAAAATTTTGTCGAATTTGAGCCACGCGGCTCAGACTGAAACATCCCCTTTGCCTTCTCACAGCTTCCAGTCTGTATTAAACAGTGTGAGAAAATGACGACTTGATGTGTGATACCAGGTAATTTGCTTCGAGAAGCAAAATGGTTTATAAGGAGTTGATTTTGAATGTTAATGTTTGAGGGCATCTGTGTGTTTTGTTTGTTTGCACACCTGTGTGTGTGTGAGTGTGTGTATGTATATGTACTTGCATTGTTTTGTATTTATTTACTATACATTTCTTTATCTTTAATCCATCTACAGTACTGTGCAAAAGTGTTAGGCAGGCAACTTGAATGTGTGTTGAGAAGTACAGGTAGATTCTTGTCTACCATCAGGGAGGTTTCTGGTTGGTCCCAAATTCATTGTGCAGCCTGAGAATGACCTCAAACACCCAATCTCAGTCATACACAACTATCTTCAGCAACAGATGGTCTGGTCCCCACAGAGCCCTCATCTCAACATGATCGAGTCAGTCTGGGAGGACATGCAGAGACAGTCAAAGTCTGCAGAAGAACTGTGGCCAGTTTGGAAGAACCTACCAACCTCTACCTCAAACTGCATGCAAGTTTGCATAAGAGAAGTGATGGTGTTTTAAAGGCAAAGGGTGGTCCCAGAAAATATTGATCTGATGGAGGTTTTTTTTGTCTACTGCGCTTTTTAGAAGGTTTATTCATGGCATTATTTTTGGAACCATCCTCACTTTATAGCGTTTTTCCCACACGTGCCTCACACTTTTGCACAGTACTGTATATTTGTATGATCCTTTGTTATCCCTCCTCTAAATATTCTGTCCCCCTGTTCCGTGCTCCATGAGCCAGAAGATCTTCGTTTCATGCTTCTTTGTACACCTGCCATCTCAGGGTGTTGGACAATGAACGATTCTTGATTCTTTCTTCTTGATTCTTGCTGATACTTTAGCGATGTTGTTATGAGGACTAGACAGTAAATGGGAAGCATTATTTGGTTTTAATTTGGGGGGATTTTATCTCAAAAAACAAAGATTGATGTCATTCCAAAAACTGTTGCATTGGTGTCCACTGGGTTTATCATCATGCTTTTTAGGTTTTATTTCAAAGTGCTTAAATGGGCATAATATAAAAATGCAATATTTTTAAAATAAAAAATGCAAGTGACTTGCTGCTTTTAAATTGAACATAAAAAATTTATATTTTTTTTAACAATTAAACCACATTTTATCACCATAGCAACAGCACACGTGTATCGCTTTACACACGTTTGCCGAACTGATGGCCTTATCCAGAGAAATCGCATTAGAGAGAGGAAATCCGAGAACAAAATCACAGGGCGCAAGTTGGCCTTTAAACTTAAGGATAATTTCAGAAGGCGTGTGACACTGAACAGTCACCTGCCGTCCTTCTGCAAGCCAGCTATTCTCACCGACATCCTGGGCCAGAGGCTGAGGCCCGGAATGGTGCTTCTCTGCTCTCTTGAAACACTGACCTGAGCACACAAGACACAAAACATATTTTCTAACGTCTCTGAAGACACATCTCCACAGACTGTGCTAAGTGCCAGAACAGAATCACTTGCACGTTCTAAACACCCTCCGTTGTAATTCACGCTTTTACCACGGTGTACATCTGGCTGTTACTCTGTTTTTCTCACGCGTATTTCTGTTTTTGTAATATGAATCCACGGACAAGCATTTCCATGGCTCAACTGATCAGTGGTGATCCATTCTCTTTTCTGACAGGGAGAAGATGGTGAGATGTTTCTCACAACTTCAGTAAAGTCTTTCCCTTTCTTTTCCCCTCTACACATAGCTGGCATGAGTCTTAAGCATGAAAACCTCCCCAGTTCCCACAGCCCCCTCATTCCCAAACCCTCCAGGTACCAGAGGCTGAAAGTCATAATGATCGCAGACGTAAATAAAAGTATTGCCTGGCATTCCAGGAATAATGCAACCCAGTTGTTTCCCTCAAAGCACTTGCCCTTTTCACGAAGTTTGCCGAAACATGGGTGGACACAAATGAAATCGGGGGGAAAAAAACGAAGGCTGGGGGGGGGACAGCAAAGAGTAAGTAAATGGTTATCAATGGAGTCTGTCGTCACAGTAGGAAGTGTGTTTACTTACACAGACAGAGTCGGGTATCATCAGGAGAAGGGAAATGGCAACCTGGACCTGGGGGCACACTGGTATCTCAGTGTGTGTCTCACAAACCATTTCCTACAGCTTCTTCTCGCACACACTTCTTATAAAGCAGAGGCCCTCGGAAGTCCCCCGATTTGTTGGCGGAATCAACGAAATGACAAAACGATGAAGGTGCTGCTTTACTTGAAAGTTCATACTGTTGGCCCTGCATTGGCATGCGGCAGAGAAGCTCCTCTGAAATGGCGTCAGCAACACCAGTGCAGCGAAACCAAAAAAGAATCGGTGGGCCTGATGGTATCGGCTGTCATGTGGAATTCTTACCTGCCCTTCATACATAAGTTGCTGAAAAACCAATTCAAAGTACCAGAATTTTTTTTAAGACATTAATTTTTATGTGAAAAAAGACTGTTTGGCAAAAACTAAGGACTAAGGATTGCAGAGAAACCCTCACAGGCTTTTTTTGCTTAATTTTGCAAATGCTCAATACACCACGTTTCATATGATACTTACTTTATGAAAGCGTTTGGTTCTTTTTTTAATCACCGTGTGTTTCACCACGTCTTTACTGTCACCACAGACACATCTCAGGCGTAACCTTACACCAACATGACGTAATAAAAGGCAGCAGACATTTTTGTCAGCGAGAGAAAAAAAAGCGAAAAAGTTTACATTTCAGTGCGAATCGCATACGTTTAGTTTTTGTGACAAACTACAGGTAAGCCTCTGAGGCTCGGAGTCTCATTGCTCCTACTGAGCTGTGAATTCGTCCTGCTGTGAGGTTCACCATTTTGGGTCTTGCTGGGAGAGATGGCAGCGGCAGCGTGGCTGTTGTGTGTTTCCGCCTGGTTGGCACAGCTCGCCTCTCATGCACGTTCCCACCAGCAGAGGCAGACCTTGCTCCAGATTCCCCTCGAGTCGCAGCACAGCCCTCTTTCCCAGCCTGCCTTCGAAGCATGTGCTTTTCAAGAAAAAATAATCCCCCCCCAAGCAACACATATCCCCCCTTCTGAGGAAACGCACAGCAGTCTTTCGTGCGGAAGAGACCCCCTTTGTCCTGCCGTGACAGTGACGGTGGAAGGAAATGTCATTCGGACAACACAAGTGGCCCTGCAGTGGTTTACCTCAGCCGGAGCTGCTGGGACGAAAATGGAGAAACGTCCTTATCTGGATCAGCTTTTGCCGGCACCTTCCGGCTTTCTTTGCTTCTGGAACTTTCCCGAGCCATCATTTTCCTCGAGGCCCGGCTCAGTGCAACAGAGGCACGGTAGTTTCCGCCCTCCGATGAAGTGTGCTGCTGAAGGCCATTAGAAAAGCATTAGGGGAATTACGAAAAGGTCAACTGTGGAATATTTATTTATTTAACGCGCACAGATCGTGTGTTGTGCTCGGCATCTCAACAGCAGGTGTGTCCAAAGCAAGCCGTTCAGGAGCTCCAGCTGGAGCTCAGATTCCAGAGCACCTCGCAGTAGGAGGACAGTGTTGTCACCACACCTTTAGCAAGATGTCAATGTTCGCCTTTCGTAAGGGTTTTATTATATTGCTGGAAATGCATTACAGTTCAGTAAGAGCCGTGTAAGCAGTGAGCGGGAGTGGCAAAGGAAATGTGGCTTCTGGTGTCAGAAGACTGTGAAACTTGGATGAAAAAGAAGGAACATGTTCACAGTTTGGTAGAAGGTGCAGCAACAGGTTGCTCACCTAAGAATGGCGGCGGTTTTTTTGGTCAGCGCTCAATCGCTTCGCTGACATCCTACCCGGGATCTGGACGGAGGCTGGGCATGACGGATGTCCACCTCAGACCCGGCCTTCAGCCCAGTCCTGTGGGAACGTGGCCGGCAAAGACACACCAGCTTGAGATGTCAGGATCGGTTTTCACTGGAACCCTGAATATTTAATGCATCAGATGGGTTCTGAAGCACTGTCACTCTGCACTCCTGCTCCTCTCCAGCTGCCCCCCCCCTCCCTTGACCCCCCCAGATGTCACAGCCCAGTTTCACTCCTGGAAACGCTTAAGCATCCAACCAAATAGTCTGCACTCAATTTTAAACAACTTTGAACAATACAGACAGATTTTTATGTGAAACAGAAAAACACTTTGATATGAAAATGAAGAGCGGATAAAAGTTAATATTGAAAATAAAAGCTAAGGATTCAGCACAAGCACGACATGTAATTGTGATGTTTGTATGTTTTGGAAATGCTGAAACACACAGCTGAGCTGAACATGCGGCGCATCCATAAACACCGTCTCAGAAACACAGACATCTTCTCACATAATGGGGGTCCTGCCAGTCTCCTCCTCCAGCGTCAAAACAGCACGATGCTTCAATTCTTTAACAGGACAGTTGTGCTTCATCTTGGATATGTTTCCAACCCTTCTTTTGGATTCAGTCAAAATGTGTGTGTGTGTGTGTGTGTGTGTGTGTGTGTGTGTGTGCGCGTGTGATGGATTGCATATGTTTCCAAGCCGACGGCAATGTATAATTCATGAGAATTAATTTCTGTTAACATTTCCATTGTCAAAGGTTATTAAAATGTTAACGGATAACAACGGTTGCCGAATGTTGACTTATTTTATTTTATTTTATTTTATGCTTCTGTCTATAGACCATAGGCTCCGGGAGACTGCACTAGACAAGCGCCTGTTTCAATATTTTATTTTGATTTCAGTAACTGCTGTTAAAAATGTGTGTCTTTCCTATTACCCCCAACGTCGAGCAGACTGCTGTGGAAAGGGGGGGGGGGGTTTCTCGGCTCTGACCAACTCCCACAGCGGCTGTACTGCAAATAATGTGTGTTCTTGTCGGGCATTAAGGGCAGCTGCCCACCGTGAATAATTAATCCGCAGGGTCTCAGTGCGGCGGCTGGGGGTGAGTCGGAGGCTGCAGGGGGTCTTCGGGGAAAAGATTTATACAGCAGAAATCAAATGACATCACGATATTTTTTTTTTCTTTTTTTACCTATTCACACAGAAGATGACACTGCTAAGGTAAGATAGAGCCTATAGATAAACCCCAAGAAAAACCATGTGTGTTTATTTAAAAAAAGGGAGAAAAAAAAGAAAAAACAGTCGCGGTGAAAAGTGTCTGTATTTACACACTGCGCACGTTTTTATTTAATAACAGCGCGTGACGTCAGTGCACGCGCGCGTATCGACTGCTTATTCCGTTAATAAATGAAACACGTTTCTTTATTTATTTATTTAGTCTTCGTTTAATTGATCTCTCTTTGGCGCCAACATTTCACAGCCTGACAGCGTTTGTTTAGCGGGCGAATCCAACAGTGAATGGAGGAGTTGTCTTTCTTACAGGGGGGTGAATGTAAACATTTCCTCACCTATTACATTCATCCATTCGTTTCCTCGCAGAGCTTGAATTCTTCTTCTTATTATTATTATTATTATTATTATTATTATTATTATTATTATTGCTGTCGTTGTGCATTATTAGTTTGTGTTTCATCAGACGGCCGTCATTTCTTCTCCTCCATTTCTGGCGCTTCTCGGGGAGACGCACAGACACGAGGATTTTATCGGATTACCCTAAATATTACACATTTCTACCACTCTCACAAAAATATGCCTTTACATCATCAACATACCTGACACCTTGCAGGTGAACCAGGTGGCGGCGCTTATGCTGCATTAGTGCGGCCAGCTCGGTCCTGGGACGCGGCGCCCGACCCCTCAGAGGCGACATTCAATTTAGCATCGACTTCCTGGCAGATTTTGCGACAAATTTCATTTTCTCCCCTGTCTTTTTTCCCGCAGCCGGCGGGCCAGTGGGCCTGGGGATCGTCAGCCAACTGCAGGCCCCTCGGCGCGATCTGTGCGCTCTTTGTGCTCCTCGGCCTCCCCTAAATTGTTCCCCCCGACGGCTCCATGTGATGGATTTACTTCCTTTCATAATTTCCAACTTATGTTTGCGGCTTTTTTCCTTCTCCTGCCTGCAGTGTGGGAAAAAAAGACTCCCCAGCAAAAGTATCTAGACAGCGGCACGGTTGTCCTCTATTCCTGTACAACAACATCAAAAACAGCAGCAATAATAATAATAATAATGATAATAATAAATGTCGTCACGAATTTAACATTTTCTACAATTTTACAACAGTCTAAGACTTCAGGTGATGGGTTTGAGAGTACGGACATGCGCAGTTTGTCTCCGACGCCGATCAGAACAAACTATTTCCGGTCAGTTTAAGAATATGAACATTTATGAGAATAATTCGTTCTTTTTATTAAAATCAACAGGACCCTTCTTGGCAGCAGTGTTTATGTCTCCCGTTTTAACCCAGTTTTTAAGACAGAAGAGCGTCGGAACATTCTGGAAGTGTGTTCATTGGCTCCTATGAAGGTGATGGCAGCAGATGGAGGAATGAAAGCGTTAATAATTTCTGTAAATGTCGCCGAGGTCCTGCAAGTGTGTGCTGAGCACGCTGAGATTTTCGAAAGGAGAAAAGCTCTCCTGGAACCTTGGAAAACGCCGTGTTCCACCGGCTGACGGAGGCAGATTATTTGACGGACAGCGGCAATAATCCGCGTTTGAAAATAGGAGGAAATGAAGAAATAAAAGTCGGGATACGTCAGTTTCTTCTCAGCCTGTGAAATATTTATTGCGAAACGTCCGGCAAACGGGCAGAAAAAGAAGGAGAAGCGGAGAAAATGATCCGCAAATGGAAAACAGTAAACCTGCAACCGAGTTTAACCCATTTTCTCATGTTTGAATTATTCAGGACACCCTGTTTCAAATATTTTGTGCAAAGTGTTGACGGAGTGAAAACAATTTTAAGGAAATGTCATTATTTTCAAATTTTAAAATAAACACTGACGACTCGCCTCCGTTTATTCTGGATTCGGCTCCGGACCGCTGACCAGGATACAGTGGTTATAGGGATGGATGGATGGATGGATGGATGGATGGATGGATGGATGGATGGATGGATGGATGGATGGATGGATGGATGGATGGATGGATGGATCCAGGAAAATATCCTTTCCCATTTGTTGCCATTTGATGCTTTAGACGTTTGCGAAGTCAGAGAATAAGCGAGGACTCGTTATCTGAACGTTTACGGACAGCGGGGGGGGGGTTGAATCGGTGTCTTCTTCCGTCCTGCCCTTGACGTTGAGGAGGAGAAGAATTGTACTGTTAACGTGTATGTTTTATTGGCCTGTCTTCAGTGACTGGGTTGGTGCTGTCATTGCAATGTGTAAAATGTGTATCTAATAATTTTAAAATGAATTATTTATCATTTTGTTGTTTTTCTCCTGTTGTAAAGTCTTGCATTGGAAGCAGAGTAATATAATGGTGGAAACTGCTCTGCAAACTCAACAGAACAGAATGCAAATGGCTTTGTGTGGGATTGGGACACTAGTGAAACAGGGACAACAGGGATGGAGAAGTGGCAAAGGGATGTAGGGGGTACAGGAGGGATGGAGAGGTGACAGTGATACAGGGACAGGAGGGATGAGGATAAGGACCGATTGAGCAGGGGTGGAGGGATGAATTCAATGTAGATTTTCTCTGCTACACAATATGTTCTGATTTCCATCGTTTGTTTTTTTATGCCCGACTAAATTTCAGTCCAAAACAGCGTTTGATGCGTCTTGACTGCCACTGGAGGTGCTTTTTCGCCCACTGAGGGAGTTCTCTTTTAAACAAAATTCAAAACAATATTCATCACTGAAGATCCTGCGATTTCTCTATATTCCCTTCATTCTCCTTCTTAAAGGGCGCCGGTCTCCTATCAAAAAAAGAAATTGTCCGTGTCCTGTCGGTTATTTAAGGACATTCGTGAAAAAAAACCCGCATTTCTATACAGGTGTTCAAAGGCACCGGGAGAAAAATCTGAAACGTTTTAAGAACGTGTGTGTGTGTGTGTGTGTGTGTGTGTGTGTGTGTGTGTGTGTGTGTGTGTTTAAACTGATGCCCATGAAGAACTTCAGTGCGAATCTGAGATTGTCACGGCTATTTTGCGCGACGAGAGGGAGGGATGCGCGTCTTTCACATTTACCACGAACCACATTTGTACATTTTTCCACGTTTCACATTTATTACTCACAAACTAGACCCACTAAATCGACGAGTCGTCCACCCTTTGCTATTATTACACAATACAGGACCATTTCAGAATATTTGTATCAATTATTTTAACAAATCGATCCAAAACTACACATAATACATCACAAACATGTTTGGAAAGCGAAGTAAAAGCAAACGCCACATAATAAGACACATTACAACGTAAGTAACGCGATGCTAAACACTGGGGAGGAATGTTGAAACATTTAAATATTTAATTTTCCCTGCGAAATAAAAATGTTTCAACATAAATGCTAAAAGAAAAGTCGAATGTGAGGGAAAGAATATATAATCGGGTTTCTGCCTACTGCTTCTTTTTCTGTGACATGAAAGAAACGTACTTGTGAAAATGTGAATTATGCTCATTGAAATGGAATAATTTGAATGTTTGTTTTTAACCACTTAAATTGTGCACTTTGTGGCGACGGAGTCAAGAGAGAGACGATTTTAGCGCAAAACAGTTGCGGACAACGACAAACAGCAGTTGAACGCGGAAAACAATGTAGAAAACAGCTATTTTTTTATCTTGCATATAACCAGTTTAAAATAAGGAACAACTTGTAAAATCGCAAATAATTTTTTTTTATTCTTCTTCTTCATTTTGTCTTTGATTCTTTGATTTGCCATTTTGTTGATTCTTTTTGGTTTAAAATTGTACCCACACCTTACTATCACTATAGGTTTTATAGTTGAGCTAAGATATATTGCAGAAGTTATTCAAACAAATAAAAAAGGTTTATTTAGAAAACCAGTCTGATTCATATTTGAGTGGATTTGTGGACCGGGAGCAACAGGAGGCCATAGTGCTGGCCGTGGGGATCCCAGGTCTCTCCTAACGTTCTCTCCAAACTGAAAGAGTGGTGCCTACAACAAAATTATGGTTAAACATGGAATTTTTGGAAAATTCTGAATGAAACACAAACATTTTTACAGTCGGGTCCAGCAGGAGGCTGGAAATCATTCTGGATTTGCCAACAAAGGCATCTATAAATACCTGCGGCTACACTATTTTATTACAGCCTAGATAAGGCAGGTAGACTTTTCACAGAATTAAGTGAAGCGGAGAGACAGCTGGTGGCCCTGAACGATTCTAGGGCCTGGATTTCTGCATTTTATCCCATTTTAACAAGTGTTGGCAGGAATTCCTGCGATGCTCTGAGGAGCACATGGCAACAGAACTCGTCTTTCTATGATTATGAACAGTCAGCTGTATGAGGCAAAGTTTTCTGCATCCAGGAGCAAAGCTCATTCACAGAATCTGTCTTGGGCCAAAAGCCTCTTCTGACCCTCACCCTGGTGGACTTGTCTCTGCCTGTATGATGCTGTCATCTAGTGCTGCTCATAAGCGTAGAAAGAATCATAATAATAAATAGTGAAACATTTATTTAATGAAGAGTGTCGGCTGTGATTAATCCAGACCGATGAAACCACACCTTGGTGTAGATGGGACTGCGGTGTCTTTCACCTCTTGTGCTCAGGATGTCCCCAAACTGACTGTCCAGTGTGTCCTGCAGAAAGTGCTAAAGAAGCCTCACCTACCACCCTCCCCTCCTCAGCTTCCAGATATCCAGAACAATCCACTGGAGAGGGTTGCTCTATTTACGATGTTTTCATCTTCTTCTCCGACATCCGTACATCTGCCGGCCCTGCTGCTTCTGGTCAGCCAGGTTTGCGCAGTATTATTCTCAGTTGCAACACTTTCACTAGAGTTCATCTTCAGCTAAGCAACTTAAAATGTTTCCTAACACAGGGCTTTATCACTGCGTGCTTAGATCCACACAGCACAGGATTATCAGCAACAGAAAACTTCAGATGCCGAGAAAAAAGGAAATAAGCAATATAACGGTACACCTGTTAGTCACATATCCAATAAAATGTGTTTGATCTTCACTAAATCATTAGATGTTCGATATCTGGGAAGGGGGGGAGGGGTTACACATTTTTCTTCCATTGTTCAATGTTAGGTTGTGACCCTGTCTATTGTTTCAGAAAAAAAGGCCCCGTTAACATTAACTGCAGTTTCGCTACCAGTAAACTTGGCCAAAATGATACAAATACGTAGAACAATGGACTGTAAAACATCTTTAAAAATGGTAAAAAAATGTGGTTTATTCTCAGTATTTTCTACGTCTTGAGCTGCACCCCCATATTCCCTTCAGGTGATCTGATGTGTCACGTGGACGGAGTGTGACGAAGAGGTCAGTCGGCCACCATGAAAACCTGGGGTATTAACAAGTGAAAGGCTGAGCAGTATCTACAAGTCTTAAAAGCTTTCAAATAAAAGGTTTGACTTGAGGAATAATGTGATGTCTTTTGAGCTTTCTGGGAGTCGCTGACCCGAAACAGATCGGGTCCCCTTTAATGGAGTCAGACTCCTAAGCTTGTTAGAAGGCAGCTGAGACAAGGTCCTGCCTCCACCGAGGAGATAGTGATGCTGTTAAAAATGTATGTCTGTCAACACAACTTCTCGGTGTGCAAATAAGCCCAACCAGTCCTCCTGGCGGGGCGGCTTTCAGGGGGGTCGCCGTGATATATTGGGCTTCTGGCACATATCTGTTGACATGGGAACCATGGAAAACACATACAAGCTGTAGCCGTGCCACGCTGAACGTTTAATCATCTGACATAAAGGCCGTTTTTACTACAGTAATTCAGGGCAGGTGTGTGGGACAGGGGTATTGGACTCGTGGGGGGGGGATTCGAACACACGTTCTTCCTAGAAGGTGGCAGCTTTAACCAGTACGCCCCCCCTGCTACCTGACCGATCGAGGTAAACAGCTGTGTCAGAGGTCATGTGCAAAACGGGCGATGGACAACTAATGAAGAAACAGTGAAATTCATGTTTTTTCCTCAGCAGCAAAAACACCGTCATCTTTTTTGCGAATGTGATGGATAAACAATCACATTATAGACAGAGCAGATGCATCCAGCTCTCTGAAGGCGTCTGGGTGAATCAGTTTTATTCAATTTCGGGTAGAAAGCTGCACTATATGTTCTTCTGCGCTGTGGATGTACGCTGTACCCCCTGCGAAGTGTTTTTTTTTCCTTCTCACATTTCAAAAATCTCTGCTGACGGCAAGTAGGACTTCTACCTTACAACGCTTGAACTGTTCGGCTGTGGGTTCAAATCCAGTCCGGCCTGTGCGGCGCTCTGGTTTCTTCCCACAGTCCAAAGATGTGTTTCAGGTAAACTGATCACATGAATGTAGTGTGTGTGTGTGTGTGGGGGTCACCCTCCTACCATAGGGCTCAGTGGGCTTTGGACTAATTTCTGATTTCCACCTTGTACAGGTGTTTAACAAAATACTCCCGTTCAATTTCTGTCCCAACATCCTTTTACATTTTTTCTCTCTCTCTCCAGGGGTTCTTTTGTGTTTCTAGTGCAGCTGGTCTTGTTGCCCCAAACGGTACCATGTTATGTTTTGTGTGGCCCAGCAAGCAACTTATGAGTAAGCATTTTTCAGCTTTATCATCTACATGGGGTGATCAAAAAATGTGACAGTTTTTTTTTTCAGTTCTGAGAAGGGAGTAAAGTTCTGAAGATTTTCCGATCAGCCCTCATTTAAAAATGTCCCTCTGTTCACCAGCTCTGTGTGGATGTGTACACAGTTCTGCAGTGGCAGCCCACCCAGCTGGGACATGAATTAATCAATAGAAAAAGATTTTAAGGACCAGTGGAAAAGGGCCACTTCACTTGACGCCTCTGCTACTGTGATGATACTCCCATTCACACAAGGGAGCAGTGTAACACCTCCGATTCACCTGGAACAGGTGTCCCCCACGCAGACAAGGGCAAACAGGCACGTTCCTGCCACACTGAGCAGAGACTGAAGCCACGTCAGAACCGCACAGTGCGGCAGATGCGGAGCACCGGCGCTCCCCGCTGCGCCGTTAGACGTACAAGGAAATAGCGGTGATTTATTTCTAGTGAATAATCTGGAAGAGCGACGTCATCGCCGATTAATAACCCGAATCAATTTGGCTGAAACACAGTTCGAAACGAGGGGAAAACATTCCATTATGGCGAAACTGAAGTTTTCACCGAGGTTCGGTTTTTTTTGTACTTAATACATAAATTTTAGCTTAGCAGCTCCTAATACGGCGCAGGTTTATGGTCAAGGGTTCATAGCCGCATTTGCCAGCGCCAAACCGCAAAATGTGAAAGGTGATACAGTTCATATAATTTTTGAAAATATGTTTAGTGATACGATTATGGACGATGCGGACACATCGGTAAGATGAGTAACATGGCTGAAAATGGGAATAAAAACTACGCATGAAGGTGAAAAAAAACTGAATTGCGGTGATTCAGCTGCAGGTGGGCGGTCTTGCTTTACCGGCTGCGGCACTTATTTCTTCTGAGAGCCGCTAAGGAGCGCCAGCCGGTCCTCTTACATGGGGAGGGTCCACCTCAAGTGTTGTGTATCGTATTTACTCATTTACTTACTTACGATAAGGATAATCGTGGATTAACCTGGAACTTTATGACTTTGATGATTTTATCTGCACACTTTTCGAGTTGCGGTCCAAGCACTGGAAACCGCCAGAAAACAGCAGGTCTTCGTTTCTGCGCTTCGCTGCTCTCATCCAGCGCGGACACAACAAAAGCCCCAAAAACCACATAGTAAAGGCTTATAGATATTATGTAGATATTATACTACTACACAGATATAGATGTTGTGGGGAAATTCGCACAGGTTTTGCAAAGCTGACGCTAAGATGAGAACGTTTGTTTAAACCCTGTTTGATGTGGTTGAGTTCCTCAAGTCATGAACACGTTGGTGATGACGACGGTTGTGTGTGTGTGTGTGTGTGTGTGTGTGTGTGTGTGTGTGTGTGTGTGTGTGAGAGAGAGAGAGAGAGAGAGAGAGAGAGAGCGGTTTTATCAAGGAGGTCAATGATGGCAGAAGGACACTTCTTCTTTCCCAGGCAGTGAAATGCAGTGAGACTCTCGGGCCTCAGTGGGGCCCTCCCACTCCCTATTAGACTTTCCAAATTAGTCCAACCAGGTTCAGCTAACGTCCACACACACACACACACACACACACACACACACACACACACACAGAGAGAGAGAGAGAGACCACTCATTAAACTCAGAGTGGGTTCATGCAAAACATCTGTAAGTGAACCAGGATAAATGACAATTCTTCTGCCCACCGCTTCCTATTCTCTCTTTCATGTGGCTCACTTCTATTTTACATGTCTTTTAAAGTTTGGGGGCCTTCCTGGTGTTTCAAATGTCATAGGACTATCTTAACACTAAGCACATGTAGCTTAAACGGAACTTACATTTGAGAAAAACGCAAGTTCAACATCAGGTCCACTTTCATACAATCCTTTCGTTCAGCCTCCTTATAAATACTGTATTATTATTATTATTATTATTATTATTATTATTGACTTGATTTCGTTTTTACACAAAATCTTGCTTTCCACGACTGAACATGACATTGAAGTTATGGAGCGTGAAAAATGTGTCGCTGAATGAAAGCAGCTGCCGCGCCAAAATGTATCGTGAACTCTGCATAAATGTTTTTTTTTTTTTGTTCCATAACCAAATAAATGTCAAAGCACGTCCTCAATCAGCGAAATACTAAAGCTTTTCAGGCAACGTGAGTACTTTAACTGCACAAGCCCCAAACACGCACTTTTGCAACTTTTTACAACGTTTTCGTCACTTCCATTAAATACATACACAATTGTCATGCAACAGGTCCTTACTAAATTCAGAAAATGGTTACATTTCAGCGACACTACAAGATTTAAGCAGCGCCAACGCTTGTCTCTTCTGCTGACATATTTTCTTCTAACGCTTAAATTATAATCCATTCTTCATCTAAATGACCTGGACGTCTGATCTGGTGTGGAGGAGATCTGAAGGGTGAAAACAGCGTGACTCAGAGCACCGCAGAAAGTTGTGTTCTTTCTCCTCACTGCAGCAAAAAAATTTTTTAAAAATGGAAGAATTTCCATTTTCTCTTAGCACAGATTTACAACCGGCGCATCGTGAGAATGATTTAAATATGTAGTGATTTCCAGGTGAATTTTCTGCATCGGTGAAACTGCAATATTCGCCATTTTTTGTCTAAAGCAACAAAGGGAGCCCACGGTGTGACACATCGGTGAATCATAGTCCAAAATCAATAATTTACAGAGGAAAATTAAAGCTGACCGCACGTGCGGCAATGTTTTCTAAAATAACGCATTTCAGAAACACGGAGGATTATAATCGTCAGAATAAAGCGGAAGACTTGGAATACAGAAGTATCGATATAAAACAGTGGTATTATTCACATTTGTTTCCACATTACAACAGATCGTATCACAAAACTGTTTCGGGGGGGGGGCGGCGTTTTAAATCAGTTACCCCCCTTGTTCGGGCTACAGGCATTTTGAATTTATTGGATTTATTAATGATCTCAGTACAATCGAACACGTCCATACATTTATTACTCAGCCACTAAGTATCATATGCAGTAAATTTCAGAGTCAAGCTTTCTCACGTTTTTGCGTGATGACACGCATTTCTTCCACTCGGTCCGGAATGAGTGAGCAATGAATTTATGGTGTTCGGTCCTTTTGGATTAACCGTGTATCACAGTGCTGGTGAAGCCGGTTGACCAGAAAATGGAAGCAAACCTGTCAGCAGATTGTTTTAATTCTTCTGTATCTGCGGGAAAATGCGGGCCTAATTCTGAAAGATTATCTCCTCGATTTGGTGTTTGAACGCTGGTCCAGGAGAACCTGCTTCGCCAAATTCAATCGATCCCCCGAAAGGACACACACCTAAAGTCTGTATAATATCGAGCTGAATTGATTTCACCCTTTGGGATCAGCTTAGTTTTCAGCCAGTTTCAGCTGCTCAGCGATACAGACCCCGCAACCATCGACCTGAGCGGCGTGTTGAAAAATGAGCGTTTGTTCGAGTGTCGGGGCTGTTTGGGAATTCCTCCTGCCATTTTTCATCTTGTTTTGTGCACCAAAAGACAAAACACAACATCAGTGCACAGACGCCCAGATGTTTGCTGTCTTCCCTTTTTCCTGGGTGTTAATATATAATGACTTATATATAAGATGATGCCGCTTCATTCAATAAACATTTAGGAAATGTAGTCGCACAGTCCACTGCAGCCAGAATTATTGCTATTTTTATTGTTCGCAGCAACTTATTTTCAGCTCAGCAGAAATATCGCCGCATCTGTTTCACATTTATTTATTTAAAAGACGCTTTTATCCAGGATAGTTAATGGTTAGTTAATATTTAGCTGAACTCCCTATAGCCATTTACACCGCAGCCTGAACAGTTAACACAGCATGTTCAGTATTTCCCTCTTTAAAACCTTCAGTCTAGAACCACATCGATACTTTCAATAGGAATAAAATGTTTTTGTAAACATAGCATCAAATAATGCCATTTATTTTGGCAACCTTTTGCAGAAGGGGCATTTTTTCTAAATATGTTTTTTTTTGCGTTTATGGTACTTTATGATATTGTTTGGGAGTAACATGTATCTGCACAACTTGCAAAATGCTTGTAAGAAACAGCGAACGAAGTGAGATCCGTGTCGGTTTGATACGGGCTGTTTATTTGCCTTTTATGAATATCGTGTTTACTGTACGCCTAGTTTATGGTCGTTCTTTGTCATCCCTCAAAGTAAAAGGAGTCAAAAAGTGAGCATTTTTGCTAACCATCTTGCGCCAGAGCAGGTCTGTGCAATACAGTGATTTTGCAGCGCGTTGATCCTTCGTAACGAAGTAACCCTAAAATAAACATTGTTCGTTTGAGGGTTGAATCTATTGAAATCCGACACAAATTCGAATAACTGGGTATTACAAGTCGAGAGGGGGCTCTGTTAAGGAGGCAGGTTGTTAAACAGGGAGGGAAAGACTCGAAAAACGGCACGCAAATAAATAAATAGATAGGTAGGTAGATAAATAGATAAATGGGGCATAAAGTTGAATTTGTGGCTATGGTTCGTTTTGACGGATGTTTCATTACATTTTACCAGCTGCAGCTTATGAGAGATTCGCACTACCTTTAGGATTTCAAAATGAGTTTGGAATTAGTTGACACACAGCCCGGTTTTATACATACATTTTCTAAAATGACTTAAAACGCGGTTTAGCTTATATTACATGTGAGCCTGCTGCTACACATACTACGTCTTGCTGTAAAACAAAAAATGCAGGTTAATTTTTTATTTCTTTTCTCCATCCAACAGTGTCTCGCTTGACTTACTGAGACGAAGTAAAGAAAGCTTTACACATTTCAAATCCCAAGATTTAACCGGACTATCTGATCCTGGATTTCAAGCCAAGATGAAGGTATTTGAGCATGAACACAATTTTCACAAACCCATAACATTTTAGAATGACATCCTTCGCAATGTTTATTGTGCAACTATCTAAACATCCTACTTAGAGCGTCCGATAATATCGCAGTAAGATTTTGTTGTTCTGTCATCCATCCGTTCATACGTGGCGCACTGAAATTCACCTGGATTC
Organism: Arapaima gigas; assembly: GCA_900497675.1. Classification (NCBI taxonomy): domain Eukaryota; kingdom Metazoa; phylum Chordata; class Actinopteri; order Osteoglossiformes; family Osteoglossidae; genus Arapaima; species Arapaima gigas. The sequence goes on along the minus strand of UFQX01000170.1, from coordinate 812,478 downwards.
CCGTCGAACTAAGGAGGCCTTTTTGAAACTTTTCCGTTGTCTCTTTTGAATGAAATGGACACTCAAAAGCCTCCAGTTTTCAAACGTTTCTTTGTATATCTGGGGAAAGCAGCAGACATTCAAGGTCCTGCTTTTAAATGTGCTCTTTAACACTTAATCCATAGTAACAAGGTAATATGAAGGTACAGCCGAGCAGCTAAAGAGTGAGGACTTCATACACATGTGCGTCAAAAGAGGACAGCAGTATTAATAATATACGTTAGGTATTTTGCTAATGTGTATCTATGCCTGTGTTTCAAACTTTATTGGAAAAATAAAGTGTTTGTCTTGAGTCTGATGGAAAATACACGAGGCAGCATTTTAAACGATATGTGACCTAAAATATAAAAAGGATAGGAGAGGAAAATTGCCATGGAGCAAATGCATTTTTTCGGCCACGCGACTCTCCTGGAGCACCAACCCAGTAAAAGTTTATATGGTGTCCTGAGCGCAGCTCTCCGAGGGACCGGACCGGGGGCCGCGCACTAGATTCACCCCGGGGGGCATCAAACGGCGAGGGCGCCGCTATGTCAACACTATTTGCTCCTATTTGGTGACACCTCCTGCTAAATTGAGAAGCGCTGCAAAACAGGGGCGAAAGTTTAAAGTAGAATATGCGTGTAACCCGCACAGGCCCCGGCGCGCACGTGCAGCGCAGAATATTTGCGCAAAACCTGTCAAAATAAACGCTCGCACCCACTCAGTTCGCCGCGCAAACAGGTTATGTCAGGGAGAATTGGGGGGGGGGCGCTCCAAACTGGCACTATTAAATGATTCCCGTATTTAAAATTCCACCTTCTGCAAGACTAAATCCAAACAAATCCAAGAAAATGCGTTAAATAAAAAAAGATTTGGCTCTTACAAGATTTCACATCGGTGTAAAAATAACGGTTTGTGTGAAATCCGTGTAAATCAAAACAGCCTTATTCGTACAAACAGGACTGATAGTTTTGCAGTCCCGTGGCGTCACAGAGCCCGTACCGCATATCAGACTGTGGACCATTAGGTGGCCGTCGTCCGTGGGGGAGTAAACATGTCCCCCATCGGCCATGCAAGCGCCACCGTCGTGCCACTAAAGAGAGAGAGACTCCTGCTGGAGGAGCTGCTATCTGCTCAATGTTTAACCGAGACGCCGGAGGTCTGTTGTTGACCTGCAAATGAAGCTCCAGCGCTCGGCTGGCGCCACTGCACATTTATCACGTACATGGCGCAGCTGGACAGACTCGAACCCCGACACGATCGAACGGCCACAGCGCCTGCGTCCATCTCCTCCTAACAAAGCATCTTCCAATATCTTATAAAACATACTTGGAGAAAATACAGATGTTGCCCAAACGTTGCGTCAGGATTACATATAAAATCAAACGCTGAAAGCCGCTGCCAAACAGACTTAAGACCTCGATTTGTTGGTATCAGATCAACCTGCGTCATCAACAGTCCGTGTCCCCAGGGGGTGTCACTTTATCACTGGAAATTATCACAAAGCACTGGAATGTTGAAACAGAAAATGAATACAGTCCATCCTTCTGTTCCGGACTCTGTGAGGGGAGGAGGTGTCCGGATATGGCGAAAGTCCGGAAAATCGGAAGCATAATTCAAGCGCCACTTTTACTTACAGAGGTGTATAGTACCGCGCCGTGTTGCTACCACAGCAACAATTTTGTAACCCAATTTAATGTGTAATGAAAATGTAACGTGCGTAATAAAATAAAATAAAGTCAGTGCTGTAATTGAAATATAGAAAAATATAGTAGAGTGAATTATGCGCAAAAACAACGAATAAGGCGCCGGTATCACTGGATCAGAACGCCGTTACAGGGGGACGAGGGGGCACTGCAGCCCTTCATGACGATAACCATGGAGACAGTTGGATGGCTCTTTCGTGACACATGGAGTTTCAACTATGATTTTATGCAAATGAGTTATTTTTAAAAAAGTCAAAAATCGGTGAAATATGTATATCTTCCCCATATTATTTTTAAATAGTTTTTAAACAGTTTTCTTTTTCTGTCTCAATATTTATGATACATTTGGAAGATTTTTGCGAGGGTCCGAAAAATCTTAAATCGAGGATGGACTGCAGATAAAACTAAAATAGTCAGCGACCTTGTTCTCCTGCGGTGTTCAACAGGCTGCTAACAACACACCCCCAATGTGAATTAAAAAAACCTGTTTAAAACAATCATAACGTAATCCGTCTCCATAGTTACGCCAGGCCCAGTTCTCGTGGGCAGAACACGGACGTGGTAAACTGTCCCGGTGCGAAGTGTCTGCTGTCAGTCAGAGATGCACCCGGTGCTACGGCGTCACCACCGCCTCGCGCACCTCTGCAGGACACTGCAGGTTGGGATTCGAACCCGTCCCTCTGTCCCTCCCTCACCAGGTCAGTGACTCCAGTGGCAGAGCGCGCGCGTCTCCGCTCCGCCACGTTTGCGTTTATTGCCTTCCGCGCCGTTCCGGTCGCGACATCTGACACAGGCGCTTGGTGGGGGGTGGGGGGGGGGTGACAGCCCGACACTGATTTTTTCCCCCATTCCCTTCGGCACGCTAAACCTCAGATGGGTACAGGAAAAAAGTTCTGCCTCATAATCGTGATCAGCATGTCGTCGTCTACCAGGCGCCGCGCGCCGCTCCCATAATTCAATCCGAAGGAACGAAACAAACACGATCAAAATAACTCCTTCCCAGAAAGCAGAGGTTCAGAACAAACGTCGACAGTGTAGATGCCCAGATGTGATTCACGCTACAAAAAAAAAACAATCGAAGGTCTCAGATTTCTGTCAAAAGCGCAGCAACTGCAACTATTTACGTGTCGCGCGCGGGCGGCTCGATGTTGTTTGCAGGTGCTGATCGAGCGCCGCTTCAAAATACCAGCTTTTATTATTATAAGTACAACAAACATGGATGCTAAATTGCGCGAAATTGAAAGGATTAAGGTACAGTGTGTTTCGTATGAATAAGTTTGTCTCGCGTTATTATACACGCCCTTCACCTTCCACACTAAGGCGATTTACACGCGTTTGCGTGGACGTGCGCGTCTCGGTCAAGGGGCGCGCTCCCCGGCTATGTGCTTCCCTGTTAACACGGCCGATCGGCCGGGGCTCACAGGCCGTCCGTCCGTCCGTCCGTCCGTCCGTCCGTCCGGGCGGGCGGCCGGCCGATCGACCCGACCCGCCCTGCCCTCACCCTCTGCCGCCCCCGCAGCAATGTTGACATACTCACGCGGGCTCGCGCTGGAGCGGCGTTCCCGCTTCCGACACCTTCTTTTTTATAACCAAGCGCTGCCCCTCCACCCAACCTGTGAAAACCACGCCTCCGGAGCCACACAATTGGTTCGAAAGCGTGAAAGAGCCAATCAACGGGGTCCTGCTTCTCGCGACGCGCACACACATCCCGTCCGGCGCGGCGCAGATGGGACACAGTAGCGCCGAGAATCGCTGGGCGCCGGGATCGCGCCTCCGCTCTGTCCGCGTCGGACCCGTCCTTTCCCCGGCGAGTCTCTGCTGCCTCTTTTTTTTTTTTTTTTTTTTTTTTTTTTTTTTGAGACGCGTGGGTGTGTTTGTGCGTGCGCGCCCGTGCGCGTGAGCGAGACCGAGGATGGGAGCGTGCGCGTGTCGGTGATCGCGCGCGCCCTGCCGCGGAGGGAAAAGAGACGATTTATTCCGACTAAATCGAAACATCTCGACACTCCCGACTTTTTCCCCTCGCACGGCAAAAGCTTCAGCCAGGAAGACACCAAACAGTCTGCATGTAAAAGGATACAGAATTTTTTGCAGCTTTTACAGGAAAGAAAATAACTACAAAACGAAATAACCGTCACGTTTATCGTTTGACTTTAAAGGTCCGTGGGGGGTCGTGACAGCCCTCAGAAGCAGAACTGTTGCGCTGCTTAGAGCGGCGGGAATATTTACATATATTTTGTGAACGAGCCTGAAGAGCGAGGGATCGGTAAAAACGTAATGGCAGTTATCTGGCTGGAACTCAACAAACGGCAATAAAAAAAGTGTTCTGGCGGCAGGAATGTGTTTGGTATCAAGGTGAGGAATTTTTCACGCTCGATCTACGTGCAGAAAATGCGGCGCTGAAGTGAAGAGCTTCTCCCTCTCGCCTCACACGCCTCGGGAATCGGACAAGCGTGCAGTGAAGTGGATGAGCTTCCCGATGAGAGACCCGGTTATTCCAGGAACGAGCATGGCTTACCACCCGTTCCTGCCCCACCGGGCGCCGGACTTCGCCATGAGCGCAATGCTGGGCCACCAGCCGCCCTTCTTCCCGGCCCTTGCGCTGCCGCCCAACGGCTCGCTGTCTCTCCCCGGTGCGCTCGGCAAACCCATCATGGAGCAGCTGGTGGGAGCAGCAGAAGGCAGCCTGCACTTCTCCTCGCTGGGCCACCAGGCTGCGGCCGCGCACCTCAGGCCTCTGAAGGCGCTGGAGCCCGAGGAGGACGTGGAGGATGACCCCAAAGTTCACCTGGAAGCCAAGGAGCTGTGGGAGCAGTTCCACAAGCGCGGCACCGAAATGGTCATCACGAAGTCGGGAAGGTAAAGTCACAGCAGCCGTGTGTTCATGTCCCCCTCGTACTTTCACTATTCATCACCTTAACCAGAGTTCATGCGATCCTTCCTGCTGCTGAAAGCGCGGCGTGGCCATCGTCCCATTTCCAAAGGAGCAAATCGGGCCCTTTTCACTGGTGTCTTATTCTGCGCAAATATTATTTATAGTGCGCTTCGCCAGGTCTCTTCCCACCCTACGATCCTATACGCCGATTTCATCTTTACTAGAGGTAACATATGCAATTTATTGTAACACCAACTTTAACTGGTTTTACCTCCGATTATGAAAAACGCAACATGGCGATTGTAAAAATATAACAGCAGAATCAGTGTCGTGCAGATAACGACTATTCTCAAGCACACTTCGGAATTTGCTATTATTATTATTATCGAAAAATAAGTATATAGGCCACTTAATTCACACTAGTTACTTAAGACTTGAGGTTATTGAAATTACTGTTAAGCTTTTTACAGTCATCTTGGGTTCCATGTTTTCTTGTGTTTGGATGCGCGAAAGCAGTTTTCTCTAAGTCTCTCGCCGCGTTTTAAGGAAATACTCTTATGTAAAAATAACCGTAAGTATTTCGGGGTTTTGCGGTTGGAGGGGGACGACGACGGGTGAACTTACAAGGTTCTTTGTCACCTTTGTTCAAGGCGGATGTTTCCCCCGTTTAAAGTGAGATGCACTGGTCTGGACAAGAAAGCCAAGTACATCCTGCTGATGGACATCGTGGCCGCGGACGACTGCAGGTACAAGTTCCACAACTCGCGCTGGATGGTGGCGGGGAAGGCCGACCCCGAAATGCCAAAGAGGATGTACATCCACCCGGACAGTCCGGCTACGGGAGAGCAGTGGATGTCCAAAGTGGTCAACTTCCACAAGCTTAAACTGACCAACAACATCTCAGACAAGCACGGATTTGTAAGTGTGTTTAATGTTGTGCGTCTTGCTCTTCGCTTTGATTTTTAAAATATAGTTAATAATTTGTGCTTGACAGCGGTGGGGGGGGGGGGGGGACGAGAGGAAAAGCCGAGTAGCTCTGAATGCGTTTCAGTGGCTTGACTGCNGGGGGGGGGGGGGGGGGGGGGGGGGGGGGGGGGGGGGGGGGGGGGGGGGGGGGGGGACGAGAGGAAAAGCCGAGTAGCTCTGAATGCGTTTCAGTGGCTTGACTGCTGTCACTTTGGTGGATGTCAATGAAGTTCTCCACTGTCTCTTAAGGAAAACAACGTTGCAGCGCGTTTTTTCCCGTTCTATTATTTAGTAATAAATACTTGAGAAATGAGGGTGAATCGAAATTGAAATATGGATGAGGTGTGAAGGCTCCACCAAAATAGTTGCCAAATATTAAACTTTAAATTATGTTCAGTTAGTGTTTCTTCAGATCAGGATTTTGACTTACATTTAGAATGAGTGATTTGTTTTATTTCATGTTTAATCGTTTGTTTTGTTTGCATGAGGTTGCGCCAGTGGGATCGCAGGTTTTATTTTTTGCTGTGAAAGGTCGTGAAAATGCCAGCTCGTGATAACATCCCACATTTAAAAAAAATTATTTATGTCAAATTGAGGAGGGTTAAAACGAGCGAACGTCATATATGGCTATAAATGCGGTGCTGAAATCGTGATGGAATAGTTTCTGCGTGAAAGATGCTCACCGCAGTGTGCGGGAAGCGGATCGTTTATTTTCTGACACGAAGAGGAGAGAAATGACGTTTGTTCGTATTGCAGACAATTCTGAATTCCATGCACAAATACCAGCCGAGGTTTCACATCGTAAGAGCCAACGACATCCTCAAGCTCCCGTACAGCACCTTCAGGACGTACGTGTTCCCCGAGACGGAGTTCATCGCGGTCACCGCCTACCAAAATGACAAGGTGACACTTCCCTGCATCATTTCTGTCTGTGACACAGTTATTTTGGGTTTTCCACGCAGCCCTCAGTCGCGGTAATAACACACGACAAGCAAAGTGGATTATTTTATTTTTTTTCTGCCCTAATTTCTATTTATTTCTCGAAATGTCTCGAATTAGTTAGTTTCACCTCACGAGGTGGTTTATATAATTCAAATAAAATGCGAGAATAACTGGGCAGACATCTCAGCCTTCTAAAGAGAATTATGTTGGTGAAGAATGGATTCTATTTTGTCATGATAGTTGTGTGCGGTCAGGAGTGTTTGCGTGAGAAGGTTTTGCTGTGAAGTGTGGTACGTACCGTGGTACAGTTACATGTTTACAGCTTCGAGCGGCCTGCTGTTATAATAAGGAGGGAATTTGCTGTCATATTAGTAACTGAGTCATTAGTTAGTAGTTGAGGTGTAATTTTGCACATTTATTTCAAAAAGTGCCCATTATGACGGCTAATCCGTCTTGTGAGGTGTGAAGGAAATATGATATTTGTTTTTGGAAATTTTGCTTCGAAATGTTTGCGTCTGGACGCGGAGAAACTATTTGGTGGAAAATGTGATTTTTTTTGTTTGGTTATGTGTGTTCAGCGATGGTGCTGTTTAGACTGTCTTATACCCAACACATGCAACAGAAAGTGTTTGTTTTTTTTGTTTTTTCTTTTAGGGAAAACTATACGGATCGGATTTTGTAGCTTGTTGCTACAAACCTGTTTACTGAGTTATTCATCAGTAGTAAATATGGGTCGACAGCGTATTGTTTTCTGTGCTTTTCGTAGAAATACAACAAAATGCAACTCAGTTATAGTTGCTGTTGATTTCTGAGGGATTTTTTAAAATTTACGTTAAAAATTCCAGCAGCCAAGCTGGGTTAACATCTCCTGCGGTGAAACACCTATGAAGATGAGGCGTGAACGTCTCACACAGTACGATCCCCATAGTCGCTGTCATCTGGCTTTTATCGTGCAAGTTCTCCACAAAAAGGGGGAAAATATAAAATGGAAATACTGTTACCGTTACTTTGAACTATTTGGTACTTTGCCGAATTTAAAAATGACCTGTAAGTCTTAAAATGAAAATAACATTGTTAAATCTGTGACGTGTGAGACCGAGCCCTGGGGGGTCCATATAGAGGTCCGAACCATATAGACTCCCAGTTTGGATTCGACATCGCTGATTTTACTGTGCTCTCCCTCGATTTTACCGCGGTAAAGAATGAAATACTGGGAACTGTTGCATCTGTTATGTATTAAGTCTCAATATCGGACAGAACAATTTATAACAAAGGTTGCATTGACCGGGACTCCATTTCCAAAAAAAAAAAAAAAAAAAAATCGCTGCAGAGCCACAGTTACCCGGAGTTTATTGACTCTGTCGAGCAGCGATCAGTGAGACGCCGCGGGGTTTTTTTTTTTAGGTAACGGAGCGAAAGCGGCTTCTTTTCACATGAAAAGCAGCACTTGGAAATTCTCACCTGTTCTCCTGCATTTGCAGATCACGCAGCTGAAAATAGACAACAACCCGTTCGCCAAGGGATTCCGTGACACCGGCAACGGCAGGCGGGAGAAGAGGTGGGACCGTCACCAAAATTAATGAATTAATTCAATTTAAAATTTGAAAAAACAACAACAACAACAATTACGCCGCTAAAAGCGCTTCAAAGTATTTCAATCACTGCTGCAGCTTCATTAGAAATGCAGGGACGTCTAAATACAGCCCATTCAACAAAGCTGAATATTTGCTTTGCATTTAAGATAAAATACACATCATTTAAATAAAACAAGTGGCAAGGTGGGGGGGGGGGAGCAGGAGGGACACCGGGGCGCTTCTGCAAATCCACTTTGAATTAGAACTCAGGACTTAATAACTATCTCAGGTAGTTGATATGACAAAACCTACAACTTCTGTGATTATATTAAAGCTGCAGGTAGATTTGGGTTCACAAGTGGAAGATTACAGAGCAGAAAAGGGCAGAAAAGCTCATTTAGACTCATTGAAACCATACAGGTACTTTGCAGACTTTAGGTTGTTAGCTGTACTGATATTACTGTGTGTGTGTGTGTGTGTGTGTGTGTGTGTGTGTGGTTGGCCATACTTATAAGATTGCAGAGGTAAATCACAGTTAAATCACAGTACGCTGCATTTATATTAGTTATACTTGATTATTTGTGAGAAAAGCTGTACTTGTCTTGTTTGCGCGGCTGAGGATGTGTTTCCCTGCCCAGAAAGCAGCTGGCTCTACAGTCCATGAGATCCTACGAGGAGCAACAGAAGAAGGACAGCGGGGTACCCGAGGACTTGGAGCCAGCTTCTCTCAAGTGCTTCGGTTCCGTGTCAGCAGTCGGCGGCTCTGCATTAAAAGGTGATTTCGGACGCTCTGCTTCGTTCCTGTCGACGTGCCTTGCAGGCGTTTGGTCAGATATTTCACGGACACCTTATCATAGCTTATATTTGCCGTGGGTGAGCTGTTGGTGTAGCAACAGTTGTCGAAGGATGCGCACTGTGAGAATTCTGGACATTTTTTTTGGTTTGTACATGAAAGAAACTGCCAGCGGTTTATTGCTTAAAGGTTGACATAACTGTGCCAGTCAAGAGCGGATATTTTATGACTCATAGCTGAGGACAAACGCCCATGTGGTCCGACTGAATCGGTGATTTATTCCGCTAGTAAAGGCAGAGGGTGTTTTGTTACACTGTGGAAATGTTCTTCCACTTGTCAAAAGTCTCAAAGAGGACCTTGTAGGGCAATAGGAGCGATAACTGTTTATTTAGGCTAGACTGAGGCCTGCATTTGTAGCTGCTGGAAAGCAATTTAGCGCTTAAATTTTATTAGTGTGCCCAGTTTATTGGACAGCAGAATATTTTTAGATATGTCATCTAGTCATATGATTAAAACGTGTGGTTTATACCAACTTTGCTCAGGTGTAGCTGTACGAATCCGAGGCCTACAGCACACAAACTGTTGCCTGTTCCACACGTTAAAACCCAGGTTGAAGTTAAGCGTGGTTTCTTTCGACGTATTTTGCGGGCGAGACTGCTCAGGTGTGTCACTTTGTACGTCAGCGAATCCGCCGTGTCGCCGACGTGGTTTCCTCACAAACACGCTCATTCAGTGCGACACAGATATTAACGGTGGCGTTGAACTTTCGACAGAGATTTGCGAAAGCGATGAAGACAGCGACGAGGAGAGCAAGGACGACAGCCCGCCGGACGGACAGGACTCCGGCAAGATCACGACGACGACAGAGGAGGTGCGGGACGATGGGGCGCTCTCCGCCAAAGCGCACTTGCTCGCCAACAGCGTCGCCGTGGGCCGAGAGCGAGACAAACCCACCCGGACTGAGAAAAGCCAAGCGGATTCCAGACAGAGCCCGGTCACCATCACCTCAAGCACCATGAGATCTTTAGGTGGGGATGAACTGAAGAGCCCAACACGAGAGCCACCCAAGGCGGATGACTGCAGGTCCATGAGCAAGGAGAACTACGTGCCCTTGACTGTTCAAACGGACAACAGTGCTCAAATCAGCCAGGGTCATTTGCATAATTTTGGATTTCCTCCAGGTTTGGCAGGACAGCAGTTTTTCAACCCTCTGGGAGGTGCTCATCCTTTCCTCCTGCACCCCAGTCAGTTTAACATGGGAGGAGCGTTCTCCAACATGGCGGCTGCCAGCATGGGCCCCTTGCTGGCAGCCGTGTCTTCCGGGGGGGTCAACAGCATGGACTCCACAAGCATAACGTCTCCACCGCAGGGCCTGGCAGGGACACCCGGGCTGCCGTTTCACCTCCAGCAGCACGTTCTGGCGTCGCAGGTGAGAATCCGTTCCGTTTCGTTCACGCACTCAACGGGTACGTGTGCACCGTCTCGGAGGCTGGCGGAATCTGGAGAGAAGATTATAGGGAAGAATTAATGTCCAGCTGTTTGGTTTTCATGCCGACGTGCTGAAATCAATTTCCAGCAGCCTGTCGGCAAACATTTCTGACGCTGCAGCTCTATGTGAAACATGATTTTTTTTTTTCTCCTCAAACATCCGGATAATGAATTGCAACAGCACTGCGAGATGCTGTATGTAAATATGCGAGTTTCACAGTTGTTTACATATGTGCGCTGCCATGCAGTTTACTATAACGGGACGCGTAAAGTACGTTTTGTGTATTTTTAAATGACGGGGACGTCAGCGAAAAGGAAACATAAATGTTTAAGACGCAGCAAGGAGCACACTTGTCAAACTTATATGAAAACGTAAAACAACCGCGGATGGCAGCGGGCGCAAAATATGGGAAGTTGCCTGGGGGTTATTTGTACCAGGAAATATATATTTTCATACAAATTTCAGATTAAATCTGTGCGCCACACAACCAGGCTGGTTCTTCTGCGCTGGTCCTATAGCGTTTATATATGATTCGGCCTGTTTTGGTGACTGATGTTTCTTGAGGGGGTTCCTCTGTCCGAGGGCTGTGAAGGTGCTTTTCGGGGTCAGTGTGCTTCACGTTAGACTGACGGATAACAAATGCCGGCGGTAGAGGACGAGTAGTAGAGGTTACGCCCAGTGCGAAATTAGTCATCTGCAGTGATGACCGGTCATCCCGGCCGCGGTGTCACCAGATTGCAGGTTTTAACCGCCATACAAGCCAGCGGGGTTAATCAGTTTGCACTCTTTCCAGGGACTCGCCATGTCTCCCTTCGGGGGTCTTATCCCCTACCCATACAACTACATGGCGGCAGCTGCTGCTGCGTCCACTGCGGCCTCCTCCTCCATGCACCGCCACCCTTTTCTGAACGCCGTGCGCCCCCGCCTGCGGTACAGCCCCTACTCCCTGCCCGTGGGGGCGCCGGACAGCAGCTCTCTGCTCACCACAGGCCTCCCCTCAGTGACTGGCACCTCCATTGACCTGAAAGGCGGCGGCGGTGGCGGCGGCGGCACGAGTCCAGCGTCCGGCGGCCTCGACTCCACCTGCGAGGTCAACGGCAGGTCGTCCACCGTGTCGTCAGGCTCCGTGTCCATTTCACCCAAAGCTGGACTTCAGAAGGACACTGCAAATGAACTGCAAAGTATCCAACGCCTGGTCAGCGGACTGGACTCGCAACAGGACAGGCCTCAAAGCATGTCTCCTTAGAAAACAACCACAAGTGTCACAAAATGTCAACAATAATAATAATAACGACCTATTATTATTATTATTATTATTATTATTATTATTATTATTATTATGATTGCAGCAGGCTAATTTCTATCCGATACGAGGCTGGTTTACTGACCTGTCAGACCGTTACTTCTTATTGCACTTTCTTAAGGAGATGTGTGTACTTTACTGTAAACCACGCAAGTATTGACACGGTTGGTAATAGTTACAGATTAAGCTGCTAAGTCCATCTTCTGTTTTATATTTCACGGTGTCGGGGGTGAAAAAGAGCGGACTGGGTCTGCGGCGATGGTTTTATTCTTCTCCGGCATCAAGCTTGAAACACGACGAAAATCCCCGGATATAATTTTGCAGATGGAGAAAAGGAAAGAATGTGCATGTCTAGTTTACGACTTAAAAAATGTGTTATTTTATCAGGCCAAAAAAAGGAGATTGTGTGTAATGAAATTATGCGTTAAGACCATCGTTGATCATTCGTTAAGAAGCGCGCGGGCGACCCCCCCCCCCCGCGTTTGCGCACTTTCCCGCGGCTGCACAATTTCAGTCTCGCTTTCTTTACGAAATCGGAACGGAATCCAGAAGACATTGACTATACGTATAAATATCTATATATGAAAGTATTTATGTAATTATTTGACACCACGTGTAAATACGCCGAATCTGAGGTCTCGAGGTTTTGCCCTTAATTTATTGTGGTTGTATATATAGCTGTGTACGGACGATTTGTGAGCAGTTTTGTTTCACTCGTGCACATTTCATGTTCCTCTCCGTGGGGAGATGCCCACTTTCCCAGCCCGTGTCTCTCGTCTCTCTCTCTGCGCTCCGGTGGCGAAGACGATCTTTCTTCGCGCGTCCACGCGACTTTCTTACGATCTTTTCCCGCAGCTTGAACGTGAAAAGTGCCGAATCCTGAAAGAAGGTTTCTTTTGTGTTCTTGTCCTTTAGATTCTGTAGAAATAAATTTTCTTTTGTCTGTTTCTGTTTTGTTAAGAGCATACAATGTTCATCGGAAGTTTCAATAAAACATTCAAACGTACCGCGTGGCTGAATGACGGCGGGCTGCGGGTCCCACGCCGATCCGTCCGCTTTGCTCTTGGGTTTTTCAGAAATGGTCATGTTTTACTACAGCAGTGGAATTATTCCGCAGGTTGGGAGGGTGCGAACGCGTCGCTTGGTCGCCTTATTTTTATTTTTTTTTGTATTCGGGAGGTTAGAAAGTTCGCGTAGAAAATCAGTGTTACTAAGTCAGATGTATACAGATTTACTACGCAATGTGCTGTTTTTTTCATCGTGTAAAAAAAGAAAAAGAAAGAAAGAAACGGCACGCGCAGAACCCCGTAACAGAATTTAACAACAAAAAAAACTTCTTTTGTTACCTTTCTGTTCGCATTTGTTTCTGGGTGTAAATGTTTACATGTGATAACTTAGTTTTCCCAAACAAACCTGCACTACGTCTAACACTCACTAGCACTGCGTCCAAAACTATTATTATTATTATTATTATTATTATTATTATTATTATTACTCCAAATAACGCAAGTAAAAGTACGCGTCAGGCGCATTTGTTTCACACCTTTGCATATCTTCAACAAAAGTCAGCTGACAGCAAAACTCCCACATCTGCATCCCGCCACCTTCACACGAGTTTACCGACAACATACCTTCATATAAAAGATATTTAAACATCATCTGTGGTTCTACTGAAAAGCAGCAGCTGTACCCGCGCGTGAAAGACGCAAGAGATACTGGTTATTATTATTATTATTATTATTATTATTATTATGTAAGGCGCTGGGTTTGTATAGCAACAAGCTGCTTGCAGGGATTTTTCACTGGAGTTTTTCGCGGTAAATATCCCGCTCGCGGGTTCAACCGCAGGAGTCGAACTCCCACACGACCGCTGGAAGCTCCAGGGCCACCTATCTGCCCATCACTGTGTTACCTGGTGCAGAGAAGAACCGTTAAGAAGCGTCTCTCCGCACCAAGCCCGCGACTCGTCGCCACCCTCTGGCTCCGCTCTCAGTGTGGTAAATGTACTGTGTTTTACACTGTGTTCGGTTTGGTGGATCAACTGCTGAGCGAAGCGCGTCTTATGTTGAAACGCGACGGAGAAGCTGTGGGGTCCTGTACACACAGCAACCTTCACACGGCTTTCCCGACATTAACAGTCAGTTAAAAGCACAAAGTGTCACGCAAACGCGCTTCTACAGTAAAATGTTCTGTCCCACGTCCACAGCCACGCGTCAAATTCCTCTTCAATCGGATGTCTCTTTTACTGAAAAAAGAAACAGAAACGTCTATACTTAACACTCACCCAGTCACTCTCTCACCTGCACTCACTCATTCACTCACCCACCCACCCACTGACTTATTCACTCGCTCACTCACCCACGCACAGACTCACCCACTTACACACTCGCTAACTCACTTACTCACCCACACACTGACTCATTTACTCACTCACTCACCCACACACTCTTGCTAACTCACTTACTCACCCACACACTGACTCATTTACTCACTCACTCACCCACACACTCTTGCTAACTCACTTACTCACCCACACACTGACTCATTTACTCACTCACTCACCCACACACTCTTGCTAACTCACTTACTCACCCACACACTGACTCATTTACTCACTCACTCACCCACACACTCTTGCTAACTCACTTACTCACCCACCCACTGACTCATTTACTCACCCACCAACTGACTCATTCACTCACTCACCCACCCACACCGACTTACCCACTCACACATTCTTGCTAACTCACTTACTTATCTGCCCACTGACTTATTCACTCACTCATCCACCCACACATACACTCACCCACACACTGACTCACTAACTCACTCACTCCACCCGTTCCTCACTCACTCACTCACTCACTCACAATCTCTAGCCGCCTGTGGAAGTCAGGGGTCCAGGCTGGCAGCGCCATGCTGGGCAGGCGAGGGGACAGACAGTAAAGTGCAGAAATGAACAGAAATGAATTTGACTGAAATGAAGTTTTTTTAATTAAGTTTCTGCACAGACGGTGTGTTGATGGTAAAAATCCATGTACATCAGAAATAAAACACTGTTATTACTGTAGTGATGTGAAATCACACTCTAAGGCATTACTGAAGTGCACATTTATTACATTCAGCTTATATATAGTTTAACCAATATTGTTTGCTTTGGGACCCTTTAAATATTTTTACTGTTCTGCCCTAATTTTACAAATACCATCAAGTTAACGTCAAATATCAAATTATTATCAAATTTGATACAGTAACTGCAGGTTACTTAGCTGGATATTGAGAGAACATTTTAAAGCACGAGTACCTTGTAAAGAACCTTATGAATAGCCATTACTGTAAAGTACATTTTAACAACGTATCCTGACTTTTAGAAACTTAATGCATATTTTTCTGCAAATTTTGAAATTTCCTGGAATTCTGTAATAGAGACGGAAAAGCCAGATAAACGTGTGGTTAGAGCGCCCCTTTGTGGCAAATCCGAGAAATACAGCTCCAGTACAGACCAGATGAGGTTCTGCTCTGGCGCCATCAGCCGGGTCTTTCTGTCAGCAGAACTTTGGTTCTTGAGCCCAGTACTTCTTGAGGGCCACAGTGGTGACCAACGACCACAGAGGCTCCCTCTGCACCACCTGTTGGACCCCAGTTCTCCAAAGTGACCACGTCACCCCCCCCCAACCTGGCTTTCCATCCGCTGCTTCTCATATTGTCCATCAGCTCTTCATACTTTGCCTTCTTTCTTCCAAAAGCATCTCAGCACCTCTCCTCCCAGGAAGCCCCAGTTCCATGATGATTACAGCCCTTGTTTGGGGACCACGGGCTAGATCGAACCCCAGGCTTGTCTGGACCACGTCTGGGACGACGAGTCGCTTGTCCTCCACTGTCCAGCCTGTGCTGAAGGGGCTTTGGAGGAAGCAGTTGTCATACATGTGCTGCCATGTGACATACATGTAACACTAGTGAAGTAAAATTCTGCTCCTAACAAATAACTGACTGATCACAATGGTGTGAGTAACTAAACTAAAGACATTCAGGTGAACTGTGGGAGTACAGATAAGACCCCAGGCTGAGATCCCAGATAAAAAAAATGTACACGTAAGGAAAGTTTAAAAAAAGCGGATATAAATTCATACTTGTCAAAAGGTAATTATCAACCAAATAAAGTAGTTAAAAGACCAAGGATTCATATGTAAGCTGTGGGCCACAGTGACCCTGACCAGGAAAAGCGGTTAAGGGTAATGGATGGATGGCTGGAAAGATGGATGGATTAAAAGGTAACCAGCTGGGTTGAAAGAAGCAACACTGAGGCCATCTAGTGGTGTTAAAGTGTACTACAAAAATCTTGCTTTCCACTGTAGTAGTAGTAGTAATAATAATAATAATAATAATAAAACCTATTGTGCCGGATGGTCCAAACCAGCCTCCATTGAAGGTAGCACAGCCCCTGTCTGGGAGTCAAAGCAAAGGACAGCTGAGGCATGAGATGCCATGTCACCAGAGGGTGTGTGGGTCCTTGCTACTAATCCCAGTGCAGGGCAGAGGACCACCGCCCCCCTGCTGCCCCCAGTGGAGGCCCTCTAAGGCTGGGGAGGTCACAGTGGTAGAGGAGAGTGGGGGGGACGTTGCAGATGAGAGAGGGTGAGGGACAGGGGACCGAGGACTGTGACCAGCGGAGGGTGACACTCTCTGCTTGTGTGTCTGAGTGGGGTGGCATCTGCTGCCCCTGGTCCTGAGGTCCAGAACAACGGTGCGAGTAAGAGGAACAGGGGTGATGACGTCAGAAAGGACACGTCACCCTCTCCCCCCAGAAGATGAGAAAACGGGAAACGAGACAATTTAATCCGAAATTACAGGCGGGAAATAATCCGAGATGGAAACTAATAATCGCAAAACACAGTGAAAATACGGAAACAGCGCCATCCAGCGGTACTTCCTGACATTCCGTTCCCGGCAGTGTGTCGAGCTGGTTTTAAACATCTAAAATAAGTTTTTGAAAGCAGCAGAGTTGCGATTTTGAAAATAAGCTAAACTCCACCATCTAGAAAATGAATCATTTTAATCTTTTCACCTTCCGTGCGACAGGAGTTTCACTGGCTGCTCTCGGCTTTGACCCGCATTGAAATATTCCCACATAGCAGCAGAATCTGCATGACCGCAAGGAGCAAACAGAAAAAAAAACAAAAAGAAAATAGTGAAATAAACAGTGCAAATGATGGTCTTGTAACACGTCGCTTAGCTGTTTAGCTGAGCGATTTATCACAGTAATTTACATCAGAAATCTCTGAAATATATTTAAATGACGTTGTTAGAATTCTGCATTTCCCTAAAACAGACGGTTTTCTGCGTTTATTTGTTTTTATTAAATGTATAACTATTTAATTTTGTACCACATTGCAAATGCACAGTTTTAAAGCTCCATTAATGCAATAAACTGAATAAAGGAGCTCGCGACTCCTCTGGAGCGGCTCTTACGCCCCCCTGTGGTCGCTGTTGAATATCCGGCTACCATTGGTTCTTCACCCTGCTAATCACCGTTCTAATGACATCATCAAAAGTCGCCCGGCCAATGACAACGAAGGCGGCCAGATTTAAAACAGCGGTGTGATTGGCTGTAGCTCCGTTGCTCGCGTCGGCTTTTTGCGGTTGTTTTAAATGTTAATATTCGTCTTTTATACTCGAACTCTGTACTTTGCACTCGTCTGTTCCCTGTTCCGGTTTGTCACCTGTATTATTGTTCGTATAAACCTGTGGTTTATTGCAATAGCGGACAGGTAAGGAGGTCACGTGATGTGCACTTGCGCACGTGATTTGTTTTTCGTACGATCACACCAGGTAAGGGGCGCTTTTTGGTTTGGGTAGTTAGTTTATGTTAATGAGGTTAACGAGGGTGTTGGCAGACCAGGACATCTTGGAGGGGTTGTATCTCAGCTAACCCAGAATGCCTTGGGATTCCCTCCAAGAGAAGCTGGACACTGTTGCTGGGGAAACAAGAGTCCTGGACCTACCTGCTCCCACCATGACCTTCACCAAGAGAAGCGACTCACTGTCTTATAGTGAAAGGTGACTTTACAACAAAATTGTTGAAGTTTCAGGGTTTGAGTGTTGCTGTAAAGACATTAAAATTTGCAGTAATAAGTTTCCCGATTCCTCGTGTTACAAGTGTTAGTTACTGATTTTCAAAAACGCCATTTTTTCCCCTGCTTCTGCCATTTTTAATTGTAATTTGTTGTCTTCTGCGATGGGCTGGCATCCCATCCTGAGGCTTTTCATCACTTAACACCCTCTGTTTCCAGGAATGACTCCATGTGACCCTCCTCAGGATTAGTGGTTCATGATGATGAGTCTGGATTGAATTTCTTGTCCTTGATGGAGAAACAGACACCACCTACCTGTCCACGTCCAGCTATTAGTTGCCCATTAAAAGCAGGTAAACCTTGTTAGGTATCTGAGACCAGATAGTCTCAACTGGCTTCGACTGTTAACCGCTTTTGTCAGGTACTTGATGAATGTGGTGGGTTTATGGCAGTAACTGTCAAATGCTGGGCATTTAAGTGGATTTTGTGAGGATACATACATACATACATATATATTTATTTTATTTTTTTTAGGTATTTTAAACTAGTTACAAGTTAGCTAAATGGTCAAATAAAAGCAGCATAGTTGTATTCAAAACTTTTACGAGACCCCACCAAACATATACATGTTTGTTAATCTTTTATGGGTTGTAATGTTGAGGCAAACTGAAAGTGACGATGCCGAGCAATGCTGTTTCACGCTAATTTAACAGGATAAAAGTCAGGAGGTGCGACTCTCATGTTTGTTTTGTTCCCCACCAGTAAAGGGTTTGGACCACAGTAACCCTGCATACAACATGATTATATAAGTGGATCTGATGTCTTTAAACAACTTGACCCAGTAATACATTTCAGGGAATTTATTGCAGAGCGACTACTGAGTGTAATGTAGTGGTTGGATTTACAACCAAAGTGAGTTGGAAACAGACGTGTTTGTAAGTTTAAGACCCAGGGTTTTGATAAGTGATGAGAATGTTTAGACCCCTCTTCACGGACCACAATATGAACCTCCAGTAAGACCTACATATTGTACCGCTGAAGTCTTCTAAAAGGAAAGACTTGATCACAAGATGCTCAGTGACTGTTACTTGGGTTGAATGTTTTATTTTTGTTTTTCTGTCTATTATCCTTTTGTGCAAAAATGCAATATTTTCCCTCTGGAAATTGTGGTTCAGAACCTCGGACAGCTCCACCGTAGCAATAATGCTGAATATTTTATTTAAAATGTGTGTATAAAATAAATATAATAATCATGCAAAGGTACTGGATAGTCTTTAAAAAAAGTACCTTTCCAAACAGAACTGTGTACTACAACAGGAGCAAATATTTGGACCTAGAATTCCAGTCATTTCAAAATACTATTGTCTAATGTCGTCAGAATACCGATTTTGTACAAGACAAATATACAACCGAGCCACTAAGTCAACAAAGGATCTGTTGAAAAGCAGCAGATTCAGTACAAACCCAACGTGCAGAAACGGTTATTATCCATCTTCACTTCACTCTCCTCCTTGTCGGAGAACAGACTAGAATCAGGGTGAAGTTCTGTAGCTATAAATGAAGAGGTTATGGGGACTTTACAAGGAATTGAATTGTTCAAGGGAATAGCCACTGCATTATTTATCAAATATAAAAACATTTGTACATAAAATTATAAGCAGCTCTCTGCTTTTTTCCAGTTTACTGCACCCAGATCTGACTGTGGTCTGCCAACCTGTGATGCTCATGGTTTCTCGCTGAATTTTCACAGAAACGCACACATGCAAAATAAAGATGCTAATATTTGTAGAAAGATGGCAAGATAAACTGACCTTTTGGATTTCACAACCAGGCATCAAAACTGTGGTCATTATTAAATAACATTAACCATAGTCTGAGCAGAAAGCTGCAGCTGCTGAAAAGCTGGTAAAACTTCACAAAAATATTTTTAGTTGAATGCTGTTTCTACACCAATAAATTAATTAAATCGTTCGTTTATTTTTTCTGAAGATAAAATTCTGTCCGGAACTGTTTCTGTGCAAAACCAGAGAACCATTTAAGTCAGTAGATCAACAGATCTAATAATACTACTAATAATGAAAATTTTATAGTCCATAATCAGAGCGATTACATGAACTTTGAATATAATATAAAAATCCTTGTCGTACTTACAGTACGTCGTGTCATTTGAACATGTTATTTTATTTGTATTCAATAACTAAAATAATCTATAATCAAAGAGATTATAGTTCATACTTCCTTCCTCACGAGATGGTTTATAGTTCCAGTTTTAATAGCAGAATATAACGCATTTTTAAAGTACATTTTTGTAACGTTGCGGGTAAAGTTATTACATTTTTCTGTCGATAGGTGGCGCAACGACATAACGTGAATAACGGAAGTGGCTTCACCTCACCTTATTTCAGCGATTAGAATTAAATCTTTGTTAAAAGCTTTGAGGAAAATGTTTTGGGTATTTTCGTTCTTCTTGTTCTTCATGACCCTGGACCTGTGCGGGATTTCAGAATAAAAACGTGCGTGAATATGACTCCGCCAGGGATCGTATTGGTCTGAACAAAGAAAAAAGAATTTAACTACTTGAACAGTGTTTTGTACTATAATTGGTCTGTAAATCACTGTCCATAATTTTTTTTTTTCAGAATCATTCAGTTGTGCTGGAAACAAGAAGCTGTTATTCAATCTCTCAATTATACTTGACTTGTTTTTATTTATAGCAAATATTTATACCTCATTCTTTCTGCTTATACCTCTCCATTCTGCTGCCCTGAACTCAAGAGCCAAGCAGGTCGAACATTTCCGAGCCCCCAGTCGTGGTCAGTTGTGTTTTGTGACACAAACTTCTGTCACTCGATCCCCGAACGTTTAAAGTCCTGGTGTCCGAATGAGACAGGACCCAAATCCAGCTGAACTGGTGTTGAACAAACAGCTGGAGCCCTTGCTGGGACCGGAAGCCACAGCGTCACCCGAGTGGCACAGAACAGGCGGGGAAATCTCTCCTCACCCCCGCCCGACAAGCCCACCGCAGTGTCTGCAGGTCCCACCTCCCCAGTTCTTCTTCTCAACGTCAGCCCAAGGAATCACTGCGGTTCCTTTTGAAAGCTGTCACCCCCCCCTCAGCTGTTACAGCTCAATCTTTTATATCATTTTATTAGTTGATAATGTTACTATAAAAGGGGAGCAGTGGCCTCATTTGACTATAACCGTTTACTAACTATAACCGTTTACGGGAAACGCACTTAACTAATTTGTGGTGAAGGGAAAAGATGGTTAGTGTGAAAGCAGCTCCCATCATTAACGCCAAAGTGGCACATTTGGACATTTATTTGTGAATGTAATTCTGCTGTAAAAAGCTTCTCTGTGTGTGTCCAGCCACAACAACTATATTAAATCCGGCACCTCTGGTCTTCCTATATCGGATGTACTGACTACTAGTTTGAAACGTTTGAACGTCTAACTAGCAGCTGTCAGGTTGCCGGTTTACTCTGAATATATTTCCACGTCTTTGTTGTTGAGCGAAGTAGGCGAATGTTTGCCCAGATTTTTTGAAAAATCTGAGCTGCTTCAAGTCATGAGATTTTAAGCCACTCGTGCTCTGTTTTAAACATCTTTCAGCTTCTTATGTGTAAATCCCTTCAACTAGAGCCACTTTCTGTCGTCCCGTGGAAAACAAACAGGCCGCTTTAGTCTGGAGAATTTGTTTCTAATTCGCAAAACAGATTCGGGGTAAACGTGAAGTCTCAATAAAACTCTTATTTTCATCGAATTGCTCCAGAAGGTCCCTGAAGGTGATCTCAGCGAGTTTCAGGTTCGCATATCTCAGGCTGCTGAGCTCTGCACCGCTACGCATGTGAAGAGATGTGAGATGTGGAGACCAAACATCATCCACACCAGAAGAACCTGGCAGGAAGCAGCCACTCCATCTGAGCAAATCCTGTCAGTATGTTAAACGCCCTTTCAAACACACCAGCGTGCAGCTCTACGCACCGCGTCTCTCCAACGCTTCTGACCTGCAGCTGCTCCGGCGCAGAGCTGCTCTCCACTTCCGTCTTGTTAGCCGCAGGTCAGCTGGGTCACAGGTCAGGCAGCAGATCCCACCTCCTGACTCCTTTAATGATAAAGCAGCTCGCACTCCTCCCATTTTCCAGTCCTAATTCGTTCCTGAAAACTGAGCGAATCCTGAAAAACCTGAGAATTAAACAAATTTTGACGCATTTTTTTGATGGTCCAATTCGTTCCAAACCCTCCTAAACTCGCCACAACGTTGCCCTAAAAGATCAGGAGGAAAGGTGCGTAGCAGTCTGTGAGGAGTTGGCACGTTTTCCCCGTGTCTGCGTGGGTTTCCTCCCACAGTCCAAACACGTGTTTCAGATTTTACTGTCCACTCTAAATTTGTAGTGTGTGACCGTGTGTGGTTGGGTTGTGGTGGACTGGCCTCCTGTTTGGGGTCCCACTCCTTGGCGTGTGTCCGGTGATTCCGGCACCGGCTCTGGAGCCTCGCAACCCTGACCGGCGCAGGAACAGAAAACAGAGACGGATTAATTATAGATTTTAAACTTTGTTCATGAAATAAACTTACCAGGATGGACTGTGTGGGGTTTTCATTTAAGTAAATGAAAAATAAGCAAACGAAACACAATGGTGTAAAACAGAGGAGATGTATGAACTCGACATAATTTTTCAGTCAAGTACACCAGTAAAAATCAATATTACTTCCACTAATCGTCTATTTCTTCGGTTCGAAATGGGGGGGGATAAACCACTGCTGAAACTGAAAACCAAAAGCGTCGCTGGGAGGAAAAAATCCCCGCTAAGCTTTGTCTGGTTAAACGTGTTCCGGAACATATAAGAATACAAAACCCGGAAGACTCGACACCGAATCACAAAGGACTCGTATGAAAGTGTTCGGTTTGCAAACGTCGTCGTTTCGATTACGAAAATACGCGGCTTTCCGCTTCCGGCCGTTTGCCTGGCAGCCGAGGCCTCCAGAGGAATCAGGTTCACCTCCTGCGAAACCATTCGCTACCTGACGTCTTATTTACTTTAATTAATTCCATAAATGAGCCTTTTTAACTGAATATTTTTTACAAGCCAATTAGTGGATACAGACAAATTCATTGAAACCCCTTGACTGAATGGTCAGACATGGCAGCTACCTAGTTAACGCTGAAAACGCGTTTTACAAATTTAAACAACCCTGCAGCGGCCTGTGTTTGTTAGCAGAGGAGAACTCAAAGGGACCCTTTATACGTGTTTCCGCGAGACGAAATATAATTTGAGGAAAGCTGTTGGTAAAGAATAACAGTGTAGAAATGGGGGGGGGGGTTTCTCCCCAAGCAGCATGAATGGCCGTTTGGGGAAATGTTTTCGGGTTGAGAGAGAGTTGATTTAGGGCACCGGGGTGGAGAAGCCTTATAGTCGCTGTAAATCGCGAAGTCGGGCAGAGGGATGTGACCCTGCTCAGGTTGGCCTGACCCCGGCGGAGGTGCTGCGCCGATGGCGTGCAGGCCTCCCAGGGCGGAGTGGGGGGGCGGCTGGGCAGAACCTGGGTCTCTCCTCGGTTTCCGATCTGGTCCGCCCTCCTTCTCCTTCTTCTCTCTGCCTTAGAGTGGGAGGAAAACGGCGCGGCGGGTGGGATGTTTCGACGGGCCAGATGTGCTGGGCGACACAGCGCGGACCTCCCGTGAAGATGCTGGCCACATCTGTTGGTGAACGTGCGGCCAGCGAGGAGCCAGAGAGGACCTGGAATTATTAATCCTCTGGATTTTTCATTAAAGTGGCCAAGCGGGAGGCTTCTGGCCCAACCTGCGGTTCCTCTGCAGCCCAGATACGAACCTGCGCCGTCTTGTGAATCTGCGGGGCTGTGTTATTAGTTCCGATTCGGCTCCCCCTCCCTGCGGGTGTCATGTTTTCCTGATCAACACCATCCAGCTCTTATATTCATTCAAAACTAAAAACGACAGCAAAAGGAATTCTCAAAACGTGACACTTGGAGTGAAAGAGAGGGGTTATTTACCCTGATGTTCACCACATCAGAGGCATGTTGTGTGGTTTTATACATCATGAGCGTCACGAAAGCTTCAAGGAACCCTGGATGTGCAGTGTGTTATAGGTGTGTGTGTCTGAATAGCTCAGCAAAAAACAAACAAAAAAAACTGGTGAGTGTGTCAGAAGATCTGAGCAGAAAGGGTTTATATGTAAAGTCAGGAACGTTACAAATTATAATGACGACATTTCGTTTTGACGGTTTGGGGGCGGAAGAGCTAAAAAGGAAGTTTTTGATGTCAGAAAAGATGAATGACACCTGGGAGAAATAAATCTGTGCAATAATAATACTAATACATCTGAAATATGACCTTTTCTAATTTTCTTTTCTATATTCATGGATCTGGCATTGAACATGTTGAAGCGCTGACTAGTGCTCATGATAACCACTGTTGGAAGGAGAGAGAAATGAAGAAGTGGAATGAACCTTTTTAAAAGTGTGTTGTGGCGAAAAGGCGCAGCTTCTGCTACCTGGCGGCTGCAGAGGAGAGTAGATGAAGTCCTCGTCCTGCAGGCGCTTGGGTGTCACACTTGTCCCCTTTCCTGCGCTTTTCCTGCATTTGAAGGTGCGGAGATCCTTTAGACAGGCCGTGTGGTCTTCTGGCTTTGAGCTCAGCTTAGAGCTTCCACACTTACTAACGCTTTCCTCATGACAACGGTTTTTGCAAATGTCTTTTCTGGAGGAGAAGATGGGGGTTAAAAAAAAATACTGGGCCTGTTGACCAAAAAGGAACGTAGCGCACATGTCAGCAATGGTGCAAATTTTTTTTAAAAAAGGTCCCTAAACAACCTGGTTTGCTAAGTAACTTGTGGAAAAATCATCCATTTCCCTCAGATACGTGTGTTTTATGAGTGGAACCTTCAGTGAAAAAAACAAATAAATAACAAGGCATTGAAACGGGAGCTGGAAAAAAAAAACATCACGAAAAAGCACGTTATTTCAGTTCCACCTCATCTCTCACGTGTCGTGCTGAAGCTGCAGGGATCAGTAGAGTTATATCCTCTCCTCTCCGACACCGCTGATGGTTCCATTGCGATCCGACGATAGATGAAAGGTGTTGACTAGGAAAAAAGCGCCTTTCTTTCCCTTTAAACTAAAGGTTTAATGTAATAAACTCTTAATTTATCCCTCTCTAAACTCCCCGTGAAGTGTTTTTGTGTAAGTGACTGTCTCACGGTACCCTGTGCTTCCAGGATAGACTCTGGACCACCGCTGGCCTATCAGTAATGAATGAATGAATGAATGAATGAATGAATAGGTTTTTTCAGTCAAATGGGTTTTGGTTGGACCAGTAAGTTTGTTCATCGCGTGGTTTGTTGAAAGGAAAGACAGGCAACACACACATTGTCCTTGTCAGGAATCTTCTCAGTCTCTCGGAGCTCTAGCTCAGCACTTGAGGGTCAGAAGCAGCTTTCAAAATCACCACGTTGGTGCAAACCTTAAAGTTCTAACGTGTATTAAGCGAGTGCAGATGGAAGCGTTATGACCCACGTTTGAGCATTAAAGTCAGCGGGGAACCTCGACAGAAATGTGACCGAATCAGTTATGGTTAAACTGGTCTGAAAAAACGACTGGAAATAAATGGCGTGATGTTCTGCTCATTAATCTCTGCAAAAGAGAGCAGAAGGTTTAGGAAGCAGATCCAACAAGGACCAGCGACCATCGACTAGGGTCGCTTTCTAACCATCTTGTTCCCTCTGTAATGTGGCCAATGGCGAGCAGGAGAGAAAGGCACTTTGATTTCTGTGACCTTCACCCGCTTTGTTCCCAGAAGGCACCGGGGCGGAGTGGGGGTCACCCTCTGACCGATGCAGGCTGGTGGAAAAAAAAAAGCTGTGAAGGCGGAGAGCTGGAATGCAGGTTTCCGTGTGTGATGTGATTGTTTGCAGAAACGCCTTGACCTTACTCCACTGCTCCCCACCCCCCGCCGGGCCAGGGCCGCGCTCTACGTCGCCGGCCGAGCCGCCGAGTTGTGCGAGACGGCCGAGGTGAACGGGACAAGGGTGCCGAATGCCACCTGGTGCAGAGCCGACTACACCTTATCTTTGCAGTCAGGGTGGAACGGCCTGAACGGAAGGGGGTCTGTACTCATGTGCACAGCAGAGGACGGGGCCTTGGAGTGTGTATAGCCACCCCCCGCCAGGGAGGTTGGAGCCAAGCTAAATGGGAAAGGGCAACATGGGAGGTTTAGTAATGTGACATAATAAGGGGGGAACCAAGCGAGTGAATAATTAAATTTGAGGCAACAGGACATATTAGTGCTGGACGTGCAAACAGGACTAGGATGACAGACACAGCAGGTAAGAGAGCTGTAGGCCTCCTCTCTGGGCCTCATCCGGACGGCTGTGGCGTTTTCCAGGAGAAAAACAAATGTTGAAAGCCATCAAACAAATAAAAGCGAAAATAGCCAGCACTTTTGGGGAGTTGATGTTAGTAGGTTTCTTGAATAAAAGAAACAGCGAGACTTAATTTAAAAGAAAACAAATAAAAATTCAAATTAAACAGTGTGTGAGTTGCTAGTCATTGACAGAAAATGCGTTTAGAGTAAATTCTAAATTTGCGGATATTTGTGAGCTATTAATTCTACTTTTCTTCTGTTGGTTGTATAACAGTTAACCTGAGTAAACAGCTCCGTTAAATGGATTTCCCCAGAATCCTTAATTTTTTTGAGAAGCGAAGAAGCTGAGGTTTAGGGTTGAGGAAAATGGTGACGGAAATTTTATTAAATTTCTAGCAAACGGCCCCAGTTTCTTCGCTGTGATCCTTTTCACTGTGTTAAAACAAAATATTTGGAACGATAACATCAATATTTATAATGCTGAGCAAAAATATTTTGAATGATAACAATGATACGTCAAAACTACCGAAGTAACTGTTTGCTTTGAAATGTAATGAATTGGATCAGTTTTGTGCGGAACAAAGCGCACAAGTGGCAGAATCGTTAAAACATTTAAAAAATGACCTCGGTCTAGTTTCGGGTGGCCCGTGTCCCCACCTGGTCCCCACCTGGTCCTCACCTGCCCGGTGTGGGGACCGCGCTCGGAGGACCCGGTGTGTGTGTGTGTGTGTGTGTGCGTGCGTGTGTGTGTGTGTGTGTGTGTGTGTGTGTGTGGGTGAGGTGACAGATGACGATCCGGAATGTGTCACACTCAGTGCCGATGTATGACATGTCGCTTTGTCATAATGGCTGCAGTGTGTGCATCATGTGTGTTGCGGAAGTCAGACCATGTTACATATTGAACATATTACACCACGTGAGGGCCCCCCGCAGACCCAGATTGCCGAAACACCTCTGTTCTCTCCAGTATTAGCTATTGCTTTTGCTAATGTCTTCCCCACCTGACAAACTGTTACACCAGTGACGTTTAGACATGGTAACTTTTACCGTGATGGTACTCCAATAACCCCGAACCCTAAAGCCTCGCGCAGACCCTTTATTTTCATACAGCGGTCGTGGTTTCTGAATACTGTATTTATCGCATTTTATTTTGCGAAAATGCACAACTTACGCTTCATTCTGTTTACTTCTGTTGTAATTTACACTTCCAGACTGAATGCAGGACGAAGAATTATTATAAAACTTAAATAAATAAGAGTTTTCATTCTGCCCGTCTTGTATATGCGTTATAAACAGGGCTTTATATTCTTTATTTTATTTGCGCGAATCCTCTTGTGTTTGAGAGCTGGCTGTTTAATATTTTATCCGATTGTTAATAATTCATTTCTTATGTTTGTAAATTTAACCCTGTTAACATTTACAAAAGATAAAAAGCATACAATGTGAAATTCATTAAATATATACGATGCTATTCAAGCGAAGTTTATTTACTTAGTGACCGGTTATTGTTCCGCTGGGCTTACAGGGAAATTGTGTTACTTTTTGGTCCGTTTTTCAAAATGTAAAAGCAAATCACGCCATTCAGAATATTATTTCTTTAAGGTTCGATCAATTTAAAAACATTTTAATTCGTTTGTTCCAAAGTGCGACTGGTTTGGAGTAAGTATTGGCGCTCCGGAGTGTTTGAGGGATAAGCAGGTTTCGGGTAAATCTTTTAATATATCGAGAATGAGTGAATCGTACAGATTTACAGATCAGTAAGTTAAATTATATAAATATGTTTTGCGGTAAAAAGTAATGTTAGTATTCCATTAATTAAAGAAAAGGGAAACATTTAAAATAATAAAGAACAATAACAGAAAATCCTGCTTTGTGTCTTACCTCCAAATAAATAGTGTGCTTTTTCTTAACTGGATGGGCTTTTTTTTCTAAGCATAAATTTTACATATAATCTTGAGTCGAAACTACAGTACAATGTTAAACAAAAACGTTCCGAAAATGACTTTAAAGCCCCGATAAATGGACCCGAACGGAGAGAAGCCGGTCTTAAACCGAATCTTATCCTCTCAGGTCTCAGGTTTCCGCTTGTTTGTCTAAACGACCAAAATGTGTTTATTGACATCCAGGGGTATTATGTCATTTTATCGTGTACAGTTTTTCTCAAAACGTTGCATTTGCTTTGAGACTCCGAACGTCTTCCAATGTCAAAACAACAATAGCGACAATCATAACGAAATTTTTAAAAAAATCACAGTGCTAAGAATTTCTTTTGCAATAATCCGTTACGTTACAAAGACAAACACAGCAGTAAATAAACATAAAGGTCCTGTTATATTTTAGGAAGGCAAACCAAGTTCTAATAAAAGTCCAGCAATAGATTTAATTCACTGAAATGAACCTGAACGTGAGATCAGATCAATTCTCTGAGAGGATGGATCATAGAGGAGTA
Source organism: Arapaima gigas (assembly GCA_900497675.1). Taxonomy (NCBI): domain Eukaryota; kingdom Metazoa; phylum Chordata; class Actinopteri; order Osteoglossiformes; family Osteoglossidae; genus Arapaima; species Arapaima gigas. The sequence goes on along the minus strand of UFQX01000170.1, from coordinate 783,914 downwards.
ATAAAGGGACCCCCCCCAATTCATTATGTTCAAGTTAAAATAATATTTCCTCATTATTTGTGCATAATTTCTAATAATAATACTGGAGAATTTCAAATACAACAGAAAGTATCCGCTGATATTTTCGCTTCCTTCATTATATGACCAGACGTTGCTCCAATGAACACGTGAATTAGTTAAATTCTTTATATTAATTTGGAATAAAATCGACCACGCGCATTAAAACGACATAACTTGATGCACTGTAATTCTGACCGATTGTACAATTCTACACGACCCCGCAGGAACCTCACTGAAATAACCGAATATATCCGAATCCCTTCAGCCCCAAACCTGTTTTAAACTGTCGAGAAAGCCGTTTAAAGCTGTTATTTCCACCCCGACTTAAATCAGTTTGTATTAACCTGCGGTTAATAACCGTGTCGGCCGAGTCTCCCTCGCGCGCGACCCCGGGCGAACACGCGCTGGCGTCGCTACACGCACGCAGCGCGTGCCAGGCGTGCTGACCGCACGAAGGCGGGCCGGCGACGGCAGAGCGGGCCGATCCAGGCCGAACACGGTGGCCCGCGTGACGCCCGTCTCCCCGGCGCGCGCCGCGAACAGTTAGCGGCCGGTGCCTGGCACGCACCGCGCCAAAGGTGTATATTTGCTAAATAGGTACGATGCGTGACCCTTTATAAAATACTTTATAAAAACGTCCTTCCATCCACCACACGCGCCATCTGTTTCCGAGATCCTTCAGCCTCTTGTTTGCGCAACACGTGTTGCTTTTCATTACTGCTGAGTGAAGCAGCCAGTGCGGCGTGAAACAAGTTGCACGATGGCCGAGAACAATTACTGCCACCCGCCTAAAGGTGCGTGTTTGAAAGGTCACTGGATGGTCCTTCAGCCTGAACGTGGCTGACGGACGGTTTGCGGTTCTGCCGCTGTTTCCCGCACTGCGGTCGCGTTTGGGAGAAACCTTAGATGTTCAGACCTGTCCAGTGACGTCATCTTCCTCCGACAGAGCGCTGCCTCGTCGGCAGTTTTTCTGCATCCGTACCGGCGACTGTGGAGGACAGTTTTCACAACTGTCATTAATGTAACTCACTTAGTGTGGTACAGCATGGTGTGGAATGGTATTCAGTTCAGTCCAGTAGTGTGTATGCTCTGGACTGGTGCTGGAGATGGTTTTGCGTGATGCGCTGCGCTGCGCTGCACTGTGGTGCCGGGTGAAATGGAACGTGAACGGAGCCCCCTTTCTGAAGGTGTGTTATGTTTACGCGCCAAATATGTGATTCAGAACAAAAAAAACAGACGTTATGTGGTGCTAACTCACTGACACACGAACTTTCAGCTGGAGAAAATACTACGCAAACATATAAAAATTCCAGTTTTCCGGCTTTTCAAGGATGTAAAATGGTGACGTCTTCTGCGGACACCGTATAAGTTCAGGCTGAAGCTGAAACACTTGTGACCCTCAGAGAAGCTGCCAGATACAGATGCAGATGGGCAAGCCGCTGTGGTGCTTTCCATAGCACAACTAAAATGGATATGAAGTGTGGAGTCGGTCCGCTCAGGAGGAATAATCTAAAGCTTTCGTCACATCTTACCAGTGGATAAGAAGTCTGAAAGCTAGAAGGAAATGTCAGCTCCGGAAAATGAGATTTTCATATTGTTACTAATTTAAATTCATTCGTCAGTGTGTGAGGACATTTGTCAAAGTGTCTGCTTTTCCTACGCAACTAGGCTTGTTACTTGTCTTAAACCAATTTTTAAAGTGGTGTCATGGAATGGAATATTTTTGCGTCCCGTGCTACTCAACGGCGCCCCTAGTGGAAGGGGTTGGGACTACCTGTAAATAATTAGCGCTGCCGTTAGGAATAGTTGAGTCTTTAGTGGGCTTGGCACGGTTCCTGTGGGGGAGGGGCGGGGGGGTGTGGCCGGTTGGGGGGTAACTGGGCGCTTGGAGGACTGCGATCCTAAGCTAAACCCGCAAAATGTACCTACGGCCTTCCCGGCTGTAACCCCGCGCCGATGTCTCGCGCAAATAAAACGCGCCGCAACGGAAACCCGCCTCGTGTCTCCGTTCTCCTTACCGGCGCCCACAGTTACCGAAGTGCTGGAAGTCCACGGTTTGGGTGTCATCCCCTTCTGATCGTTTCCTAAAAACAACCTGTATTGCCCCCCCCCCCCTCCAGGCCATTTTAACGCGCCCTGTTCTTTGCATTTCGCTGTTTTGCGGCATTTCTCGTTCAGTTAACGAGAAACGGTCCCATGTGCTGAAACACACAGGATAGAAGAGCTGCTTTTGTGGAATTACGATCAGTATTCTGGACCCACGAACCACAACGGGGACTTTTACAGTCCACGCCTCGCGAAGGCCTTCATGCGCAATTCTAAATAGTGCGTAAGGATCACCGAGGTCACGTTTAGACATTTTAAAGGCAGATTTTGAGATTTTCGCCACAGATTTTATTTGAGGGTGGCGGGGGGGGGGGGGGTCGAGGTGACTTTACTTGCCATGGTTTACCCCAGACCTGAGCCCAAAGTGATGGTAAAGGCTTCTCCGCACACCGCAAAGCCGGGCGGAAACACACCTGTAATAACCGCAGTTTCAGAAAAAAATATTGCAATATGATAATAATCCAAACGCAATTTCAGAACAAAAATCTACTAATTATTCAGTTTAGCAAGTTAGTTCTGCGCAACGAAACTAGAGAATGTAATTTAAAATTTTCTTTAATAATTTACGTTTCCCACGCAATTTAACCGCACGATTAACTTGTCATATAATATTTTGCGCCCGTCTTTCTGTTTGAACCGTTTATGTAGAAATGTATTCCGCGTGATATTTTTTAGCGTCTTAAATGTTTGCTTTTCCGCACAAACTCGTTATTCCCTTATTGTTGTACAATTTTAATTCTGCGGAAACTCTTTGTGAGCCGCCTACTGTAAATGTTACCATGTTGCTACCGTCTTGCTAAATGACGTCTCCCGTTTTGAGGGTTATTTCCACCAGAAGGTCCGCTTGTGACCGCTGTCTGCTACTCCGCAGGTTTCTGCGGATGTTTCGTTCGAATGGGGCGGGTTGCGCTCGATGCGCAAGATGGAGTCCGGAAAACTTGCGGCCAAGTGCGCCTTTCAGGCGCTCATTATTCCGACCCAAACCAGGAGGAAGCGCCAGTTAGCCGGCTGCTCTGGAGTCTCTCCTGGGGTTCTGTTATGTTCACCTCCAAGCCGTCAGTTAGTCTATTTCGCTCGCCTTCCCCGGCGCTCTTTTAACTAACAGTGCTGAAACCTCCTAGTTTATTCTTATCTCTTCGTTTTCTACGCCTTTATTCAAGCGCCCAGAGGAACAATTCTTGGTAAAGCCGCTATAAAAAATAATTACACTCGTCGCCAGCACCGTTAATAAAGCACATAATATATGCCATACTTTGAATTTCACACCGTATAAAAATATAAACATGAATATTTGATATTGTTCATATTTTAAAAACGGCCCCTTTAAAAATTGGCACAAGTTTGCAGCTACTGCGCTGTTCGCTCTTTATATATTTTTATCGCTATTATCGCTTTTTTACTATATTTTTAAAGTAATGGTTGTCTTGGTGTAAAAAATAGAATACTGATTACTTAAAATTCCCTGAAGTTCACTCGAGACGCCGACGCCTTTAAACAAAACTACTGTTATAGTATGGTATTATAGTGGTGTAGTGTGGAATTGTATGGTACTGTGTAGTGTAAAGTAGTTTTTCTTACCATGTGTCCCGTACATTACATGCATTAGAATGTAAAGCTTGCAAGAAAAGAACAAAGCATCACAATTCTAAGTGGAAAAAAAACGTCATAATAATGGAAATATAAATGAGAAATGTTATAGTGATATATGGAACATTGTATTTTGTTTTCTCATGCTACATCGAGTTAAACCACTGGCTAAACCCACAGAAGGAGTTAAAGTTCACAGAGAAAATAAATAGGTGATGTTGGCGTTAAAACTGCACTTAAAACACTAACATCGTTGCTGAAAGTTGAGGCCACGTGTCGGAGTTGGCGCCATTTAAAGTTCAATGATAGGTGTTTTTAAACAGGAAAAAGCACGGTAGTCCTGTCAAACTGGGAACTTTTATTGTGATCCAGAAAGATATCTTATAAAGTTTTGTATTCTGTCCTGGATGTATTTTAACGGATCTGAAAGGGCGCTCTGGTTTTTCTGACCACCTTCTTCCAAAATGACGCACAGGACAGATTGTGCATTTTTTAATCGGTCCGACCTGTTTGATAGAGAAGGTCCCCGCTTCTGCAATGTGTTAAAGTGCAGTGATTTTGTAGTGTGGATAACCTGCTCTGAACTTCTGTGGGGTTTTGATCTAATTTATGAGACACCTTTTCCACGCGACGCTGTTTATTCTGCAGCAACATTTTACATATTTAAATCCATTCAGTGTTCGAACTGTTATTAATACTGTGCGTCAATCGACTTTACTTTATATGATTATCAGCAAACGTCCAAATGTTCACTTTTAGGATATTATGTAAACTGTAAAGGGCTCCTCGTTGCTATCAAGTCCTAAATGCGATTTCTTAGCGGCCCCCCTTCCTATTTATCCTGCAGTGATTTGCGGTCTTAACCTTGAACGCAAAGCATTCAAATAAAATATACAATTCAGGTAAAATGTAAAAGGTGCTCGACAAAAGTGAACTTAAATGTGTTCGTCAGTTAAACTCGACGTGTCTGAGCAAACAGGGTCCTCCCTTTAACATACAAACCCAGAGGCGTTTCCGCTCAAACCGGCAGGTAAAACAGCAGGCCGAGCAGCCAAGTCCGGCACAGCGAGGCGTGTGACGTCGCAACACAAAACAACATCGTGGCTTTGAAAAAAAGACTCCTTTCTGGGACATATTAAAGACATCTTGATCAAAAATGTTCTTGATGCGTGACGTATGTTCATCGCTTCATTGCGCACATGACGGTACTGAAACAAACGGTTTTCTCTTGAAAGCCACTATTTCATTATTATTATTATTATTATTATTATTATTATTATTATTATTATTATTATTATTATATTGTGTAACAAGGAAAGCACAGGTAAACCGTCACTTACCCACACTCCAGGGGAGGTGATGGTGACAGAAGGAGCCGGTGTTTCCCATTCGAAGGTCCTCCAGATGTGTGATGCCAAGAGTTTTCACGTTTTCTTTCACTTGTTCAGACTGTCAGAGGTACAGCGGGCGTGGAATGCGGATGCCAGCGCCGGTTGTCCCCTCAGGCGACCGAGAATCACGCACAGCCTGGCGCGTATCTCGCGCTGCGTGTTGAAGAGTTGCGGATTTTGCGTGCACACGGCTCCCACCGCCCCCCCCACCACAAACACCAACACCCCCACCCCCAGAGCTGCACGAGTTTTACTTTATCTTGGCACGGGCTAGCTGGATTACCCCATTATCGCTAAAATAATTGGTCACCGTTGCTTCATGTGCAAACTGCGAGTTATCTGCCACTATATATAGCGCAGTGCCGCCGGTCGCGCAGCTCACCGACGCCCGTGTGTCGATGCTTTGCGCCAGCGGTGACATGCATGTGCGCAAGAAAAGCACGAAAGTGCGGGCAGTACGTGTGAAACGGGCGGATGGTCTGTGAAGTACACTTGCGCAGAAATGCAAGGAGACGCAGGCGCGGTGCGCGTTCGCGGTTTGGTCGCCTCCGCGTTCATATTAACTGCAGAGTTTGATTTGGGTTCAGTCCCCGGCCGCCTTGGCGACAGATTGGGCACGAAAAGGGTCACTCGTGTGCGCGGTGACGTTTGTGACTTCTATAGGAGGAAGGCCGGCGAGACAGCGGTTATTTCCCCGCTTTATTGGAGAATGTAGGGCGCCCGCCGCTCACACGCAGTCCGTTTTCCGAGAACCGCGCAGCGGTTGAGCGGTTATATGACGTTACCCGCCCGCAGCGCGAGTTTCACGGCCACAGAGAGCTGCGTGTCGGAGAAAGAGGTAAGACTGTCGTTCCTTTAAAAAGGCAATGACTACAATGCGAGCAGGTGATCCTATTGCCCATCAGGCGACACGGCCCGCGCGACGCATCTGTGCAGCTGTTTTATTCTATTCTCTATTTGAGCTCAACAAAAAAAACGACACCAGTCGATGCCAGTACGACATGTAATGACCGGTTTCCTTTTGTGTGCCGCCTGTTGGACAATTTGGGGTCTTTCTTGCTGTGTCTGTGGCGGAATTCTTGCCAACGTGCGCAATGAAATCCTTCACAGTGAGGACATGCCAGGATCGCCGCATGCACAGTTATTGTGTTAGACGGCATGGGAGCCGTTTGATTTTCTATTGTCTGATGGAGAAAAAAAATGCATAATTTGCCCATTTTTGAAATGGGGATGTGGGAATGTAGGGGCGCGTTGTTTAGCGAGGCGTAACCAATGACAACCGAGCGGTGGCATGGCCGCTGGAGACATGAGCCGTGTGTCCATCGGGCTGTATGTGGGGATGTCACTGCAGAGGCGCCCTTGCAAAACAATCTTTACACACTTAAGTGGCTGCAGACGCAACGCTCGCACGCGACGAGCCGCGCAAACACGCACAGTTGGCAGAAAAGTCGTGTATGGAGAGCGGAGCAGTGATTTCGGATTCATTTCATATTTATACGCACGCAGCGCAACTAAACATCCTGGCAAGTGGAAGTCGATGTAACTTTTTTTTAAAAGCGTGTTTTCTCGCAGAGGAGAAGAGTGTAATCGAACTGTTTGTGTCCCTGTTACCTTTTCAACTTCACACTTCTCTCAGAGGGACTCAGGGGTTTGCACACGCCCAGCTTAACATGGTCGCTGTTTTTGCACAGATTATATCATCTGTCGATGCTCTGCTGCGAACATCCAGCTTTGTTTTTCTGCCCATGACATGGAATAAATTACTTTTGTCACCGCCGTTTCTGTTTCTCTTACCTCTGTCATTTTTGCTTCATTTTGGGCGCCCCGTGACAGATTTTAAAAATATAACGTGCGTCGTTAGGTTAAATTTACGACGATGAGATCGAAGCATCTTTTGAACAGTTGTGAGAAACACAGTCCCAGGTGGAGCAGCCGGTTCGGGGTGTTGTGCTGCAGCACATTGCCAGACCAGAAGGCTTGTCGGGTGTCCTCACTAAGGAGGCGGAAAGCAGGGGAGGATGGGGGTGGGTAAGAGAGGAGAGGAGGGGGGGCTGAGATGGGAAAGAAAGCTTTGGAGCGGATCGATCCTGGCTGGTACAAATGTCTAATGAGAGCCACCAAAACTGCATCCTACTCCGCAGTGCCGGGTTTCTGCAAAGGAGAAGCGAGAGAGGGAGACGGGGGGGGGTTGGAGAATGAGAGAGAGAGTAGGAAGGGGGGAGGGGGGGCGGTGGGGGGCGAAGGCGGAGACGGACCTGCTCTTGTAGTGAAGGGCTCCTCCTGCTACTGCGCGCACAGTCACAGGACAACACGCGGGCTGCGGAAAACTGAGTAACGGTCCACCAACTGCACCAACACCGACTCCTCCGCTTCTTCTCCTGCCCGCGTGCTACTCTTAAAAAAAAAAAAAACCTCCTTTGCTGTTGAATGAGCAGTCGGCAACCTGGAAGTGCATCTGGAGCGAAAACCAATCCGCGGATCTGCTTCGTAGAAGTGCTGGGCTGTACATTTGGAACATGCTTCAAATTGCGTGCATTTTTTAACATCTGTGGAGCGCGAGCCGAGGACGTCGCTGCTTCTTATCCAGGAATTTGCTCCTGTCAACGTCTTTTACTACGAGGTAAAAACACAGGCAGTGTACTTTGCACGGGTACCGTCGCGGGTGACCGTTACTGCGAAGGCCTACAGGGAGCAATGTCTCAGAACAGCGCGCACACACCGTTTAAGGCTGGAATTGCACACTTCCTCTGACGCCTTGTTTATGTTAGGGTATGAAATACTATTAATATGGATTTTAAAAGCTATTTTGGTTCGCTTACTGCTTTGGCTTTGCAGTTAAGGAAGCCCAGTGATTTAACTAGCATTTTGCAGCTACTTTTCCTTGAAATGTTCCAAGCGTAAATCACGGTTTAATCACTATAATTTTCAGTATGTTTAACGTCCACAAGCGAACAGCCAGAAATGTATCTTAGTGTGTGAGTCATGTTCCTGCCCTAAAAAACGTGGTTGTCCTGTCACACTTTATTGTAGTAACTCTTAGAAACATGGCCAAAATGGGTATTACAGTGCAGTACTTTAAAACCAGATAAAAGTTGTAAAAATTGTCCGTTGTTTATGTGTTATTGTTGCTTCTTACCTACGTCCACCATTAAGTTAGAGAAATGCATTCATTTGTTTGAATTTAAATAAATTAATGTTTTGGCTGTGTTGCCTTCTGGTGGCTTTACTTTAATTTTTTGTTTAATAAAGGTGTTAAACTGGTTAAAAATGCAAGAGACAAAACGAAACGAGAATAACAAGAGTACAATACTGAATTATACAAAATATAATTTTACGACTGTGGACTCAGGGAAAATGTGCAGGTATTTCTGTGCTGCGGAGACAACACAGTACAGAACTGTATGCTTATTGCTGAAAATGTTGCTAAGATTTGAGAAAATAAGCGCATAGGCTGTTTATAAATATTATCTTGGATACTAGTTTGTTTCGTCGCCCATCGATTAGTTGGAAGGTTTTTATTTTTTTCTAGTTCGTTACATTTGGTTACAGCAGGAATAACTACTTGTGCAAATTATACCTGAGGTATTTATACAAAGGAGGACATTTAAAATCTTTTCAGTGTTGAACCTTTCCGAGGTTCTCATGGAACAGAACGGCGATCAAGAACACAAGTGCGGCTCAATAAATAATTTTCGAATCAAAACTATGTCCGAAGTTGGGAAAAATAGGCCCTTTAATGACCAAAGAGCCGTGAGAAGAGTTTGAGTTTAATGAAAAATATTTACACCTTGGTTAAATAATAATAGACCACCAAATTTGACTGTATTATTGTAATAATTTATCAGTGTGTAAAAAGAGATGAAGCACTGATTCTAGCTGAAGAACTGAAAGGACAGTTTTGGGGGTCCGTTTTTTTAGGATTTTCAGAAGGCCTGAGCGCCGCTCTGTCCCACATGTCGCTCTATGTCATTTCAGCTCAGGTGTATCCAGTGCAGTTATTCTGTCGGAAATTTATATTTCTGTTTTGTGTGTGTGTGTGTGTGTGTGTGTGTGTGTGTGTGTGTGTGTGTGTGTGTGTGTGTTCGTCTTGTCTGTTGTGCTGGCAGCTGGATCCGTCACCCAGCGCTGTGCTGAAATGGCAGACACCGAAGAAGGGTTCGTGCTGCCCGGGACTCCCAGTGAGCCGGACCCGAAGGAGCTGCAGAACGACAGCAAACAGGAGACTCAGCTGGGGGCATCGAGCAAATCTCCATCCCCGCAGACCACGTTCACCCAGCAGGTCAGAGCAGCGCCATGTCGTTCGCAAAAACCCCGAAAACGGCCCGCGTTCACGGGCGCGAGACTTTCAAAATTTCGCTTGTGTTTACGGACTGAATTAGTTCGTATTTTCAGATGTTTCAAATGCGCATTTTATTGCACGAAAAAGGTATAAATAACCTCCAGCTATTTAATAAGGCCGTGATTTTAACCAGTTAACTTTAGCAGAACATTTAACCACCGCGCACTTTTCGGGGTGCAGTAAACATATTTTAAAAAATGATTTTTTCACTATTTTTGTCCAGATTTTTTTTTTCATTTACTTCCGTCACTGCCCGTGGGCACCCTGGCACCCTGCCTGCTGGGACACTCGTCCAAATCGTCCGTAATTTCACTGTTTACACTGAGTATATTGTGATCGTTACGTCTGTTAGGTTGTCAAGAGCGGCGGGCTCCTTTCGGAAAAGTCAAATCTCTACAACCACATCCAACCCAAATAAATACTTTCTGAGTTTAGAGATTTTAAACTTGCATACCGTTTCACGGATCCCTGTTTTATGCCGAGGGGAGCTAATCCATGTGCAAATAAAGCTGATTCCCATCTCGATGCTGAGGACGTAACTGGGAAAAAAATCCAAAATATATTAGAAAAAAAGCTCAACCCGAACTCAGAAGCGCGTTGAAGCGAAACCTGCACTTGCGTGTGTTTTACGCATTTTTTTGTAAAATTTATAGTGGATGCGGAATTGAAAGTGTTCCTGGTGAAAATGAAGTTTTGAAGCAGATGCTGTCGTTCTGACAGGGGATGGAGGGCATTAAGGTGTATTTGCACGAAAGAGAGCTGTGGACTAAATTTCACGAAGTTGGGACTGAAATGATCATCACGAAGGCGGGCAGGTAAGGCCGTCCTCGGCCCTCCGTGTGACTCACTATTCCCGGCCCACACGGGAAAAAAATGCACATTTCCATTTCAGCCCAAACGGCCCCGCTGAGCGCCCAAGTTTAGCGGGAGGCGACAGTTGCTCCTGAAGCGGATTCTTCTGCGGACGCGGAACGACTTGCGTTCAAATGTCGGTTTGCATGCTTGTTCATCCAGGCGACACGCTTCTCCTTAATAACTCAGTTGTGCATATTAAAAAGATTCCCAAAAATTGCTATTGTTCATTTTTATTACTGTTTCCAATTATTTAATCACTATTGCTGCTGGAGGCGCACCGAGCAGCGACTTGGTTTGCGCTGCTCTGAAGGTTTCGGGTTCTAATCCAGTCCAGCAGCTCTGATCCAGTTGCTTAAGTCAGTCTTTATCATGCTGAATATAGAAGGGATTTTAAAGGTATTATTATTATTATTATTAGCAGTTTATGTTGATAGGATCGATTTAAAATATAATGATATCGCTGCCTATTAATATATCCTGTTTAAACTGGAGCAAGAGTTTAAGGTTCAACTTGGTTTAGTTTTTCACTTACTAGATGTCCTTATGCATAACATAATTTTTTTAAAATTTCACCCCCCCCCATATATCTGTCAAGTGGCACGGAGTCTTGGAGGAGTCCCTGTCCTCCTCCGAGACACATGGTCAGTGTTAGTCCTGTCCTCATGTGAGCCTCATATTAAAATTTGGCAATACTCTCTTAAATAGAAGAGCGCTTTCCGTTTTCGCTGCCAGAATGTATTGTGGTCGAAAGTAACATCAATCAGTGTAACATAAATATAAAGGGCAAAAAAGGATTGCAGTTTTTCAATAATAAAAAACATATTTTAAGAAGAACACGCAGAACTGCGCTGAGGAGCGGCAGCACACAGGCGCGCTGTAGACCGGCGGAAAGGACAACACTGGAGGAGTGTAGATCTACCCAGATGTGTTATACACGGTTAACCTCCTACTCTTGAGTAATTTCATTTTTTTAAAATTTCTTTCAAGTTTCCATTTTCGTTGACAACGCAAAAAAAATCCGAAAAGACAAAACAATACTAAAGCAAAAATTAAATATATTTCATATAAATCCTGAAGCTATTGCTTCGCTTCCATCAAATTTTTGAATTTGTTGGTCGTTATTCGAAAAACGTGAAATAAAATGTGTAAGTTTACGTTTTAAAAAGGCAATATGAGGATGACCAGTAACCTGTTCTGGATGTCGAGCAGGATTTAAGGCAGGTTAGGTGAAAACGCTCAGGTAAATTTTACACTGTGCTGCTTGTAAAGTACAATATAAGAGCACCTGAACTGGCCATTCAGAGCTTATTAATGAATGTTTCTGAAAAAATGTGACCATGATCAGTTTAATGCCTTTTCACTCGTCTTTATTTCATTTGCAGACGAATGTTCCCCAGCTACAAAGTGAAGGTTACTGGATTAAATCCAAAAACTAAATACATCCTTCTGATGGACATCGTTCCTGCCGACGACCATCGCTACAAATTTGCTGATAATAAATGGTATGTAATCATGGTTTAATTTTTTTTTGTTTGTTTTACTGTCCAGCAATCTTAAGCAACAGGCGAGAAAGTTTATTGTTTAAATTATTTTGTTTTACTTCTAGCAAACAGAATTAATTAAAATACTTACTTTATTATTATATCGATTCGGTTCCTCCAGTGAGGATGAAACCACCTGAGAAAGTTTCTGCAGATAGTTATGCATTTTTTCAGGACTAATATGACTTCTGCCGACGGTGGTCTTTTTTAATTCGAGAAAAAACAACATTATTGCCCGAGACTCTTGCGTCTTTTTTTATTAACTATTAAATGCGACATTTTAACGGTGACCGTTAAGTCTGAAGGTCATCGGTCTGCACTGATCCGAAAAAGTAAAAACTATTTCGCAACAGTGGTAAAATACGGAAAGTGTTTAGTTTCCTGGTCCGAGCTGAAGTCTTGTAGCCTGAGGGTTGTTGGTCTGCGTCCCACTCGTGCTGCACTTCCCTTGAGCTCCGTATTCACCCCGAAGGGACACAGTAAATTTTACCCTGCTGTATACATGGTTACTTCTCACGATGCAACATTGTAATTCGCCTTTGGGCAAAGGTATCAGTTACGCCACTGCTGACGTTAACAACGGCTGTAAACCCACGAGGCGACGCGATATGAAGTTAAAAAAGCCTCGTACGAACTTATAAGAAAAATGCTGGAAGAATCTACTGTTTGAGGCGTTATTTCAAATGAGATGCAGCTCCAAAAACAAGGACAGGCCGTTAAAAATAAACTGTGATGGTGATGTGCAGAAATGCGCCGTTTAAAGGTGCGTCGTTTTCGCGAACTGCGCTGTTAGTCAATAAACAGCCGAAGCGTTAATGATCCCTGAAGACCGTCTGGGAGGAGATTCCGAATGTCGTGGTTTTTTTTTTGCATAAACAAAAACTGAGTATAAAACCGAATACTTTCAAATATATATTTGCAAGTTAAGAGTATTTTTAACCATCGTGAAACGTTAGCAACTGTTCACAGGATTGTTTCGCAATATTTGCAGGAAATTGACGGATTTGGGAGAAACTGGAGCCGAAGAACTGGGTCCCAAACCGACGTTTACCCAGTTTATTCTGACAATTTGGCAAATTTCTCTTCTAGGAACATTTATGGCTGCACTTAAATGTTGTGTTTTAATATGTAAATATGTAATTATACGATATATCGTAACATTTACGCGGCCAGCGTTCGCCGCACGTTTTCGTCCTTTGAAAATTTCTCTTCCCTTCTCAGCACCGAAAAATAATTTTTAAATACTTTAAAATAATAAAATACCAAATAAAACAAAAATTTTTTTTGTGGCATAAAATAGTTCTGGAACTGGTAAACGAACATTGATTTTTTAAATACATTTGTTTAATCTCAATAAATTGTAGGAATAATTTCTTTGTTTAAAAGGTTCATCATTTTTGATCCGTAGCTGAAAAATAGTACATTTGTATTTATGTGTAATGAAGGACTATAAGAGGTGTATTTTTAAATGAGACATTCTACATAATTTAGTGTCAAGTATTATAGAGTACTGGAGCTCCTGGTTTGAAATGATATTAATTAATAAATGAATCCTATTAAAAGCAAAACAGTAATAGTCCGAATTAAAAACAGACTTACTTGTAAAAATTAAGAACAGTTACATCTCGCTTTAGGAAAGGCAAGCAAGTAATTTTATTTAATGTCACGAAACGACGATTTTCTTCAATAAAGTAAACCATGAAGAACTTTCTACCGAGTTATTGAATGAAAATACCAGAATTTATTGCTCATTGGCAGCTTTTATTTTTACAAAAAAATCATTCCTGGTTTCCTGGTTTTGTTAATATGCACAAATGAAAATATATAATCAAATTATATATATATATATGTTTGTTAAGTTGAGAAAATTCGTTAAAAAATAACTTTGCATTAATAGTTTAAAAATTACTCTTTATATCAGAATGCTAGAAGTGGAAAAGAATCCAGCAGGACTTTAAAGCAGTCAGGCGCCTTTCATTTTTTCCCTTTATTTGCTCATTGTAATATAATATGATTGTGACAGTGCTGCTAATTTCCATTTAATTTCTACATTTCTTGTTAAACTGGTTTCCTCACAGTACAGGTTTTGCTTGCTTGTTTTGACTCCTGAATAGCTTCCAGGTTTAGCTAACCAGTGAACGTGTGAACCCACCATGTTAGACCCTGTGAGTACATGACCAGGTCTAGGCAGGGGGATCTTAACTACTGTGACAGTGCAGCCAGGTGAAACCGTTGTGGATGTGTGAGAAGGACAAACCCCTGTAGATCCATGAGTAGGACAAACCTCTGTAGATGCACAAGTAGGACAAATCCCTGTAGATCCATGAGTAGCACAAACCTCTGTAGATGCATAAGTTGGCCAAACCTGCAAATTTAATGATTTAAATCATCTGTGAATGCATGAGTAGGACAAACCACCTGTGAAGCTATGAGTGCTTCAGATCTTCTGTGAGTTTATCAGTGGGTGAAAATTCTACAAATGCACATGTGGTTCAAACCTGAATGTGCAAGAAAGTCAAACCTGTGACAGTATGAAATTGTAGCGATACTGTGAGTTTAGTGGCCAGACAACTGCGAACGTGTGAACCCACCGTGTTAGACCCTGTGAGTACACGAACCAAGCCGAAATGTTGTCAAAGTGCGAGCAGACTAAACCACCAGGAATTCATGGGCAGACCTCTATGTGTGGATGGCTAGGCCCACACTGAAATTTATGAGAAGGCTGCATGTTTGGTGAGCTCATGACCAGGGAAAAACACATGTGTAGATACCTGAGCAAATCAGCCCCCTGTGAACCCTGCAAACCTTTCTTTGGACCAGAGTGCTGTGAATGCTTGACCAGAGTAAAGTAGAGTTAGCCAGCAGGTCATGGTGCTGTGAAGGTGTGGGCAGGCATGGGACAGGTGAGAGTAAAGCTAACCCCCGGATGTGTGTCATGACTCAGGTCGGTGACGGGAAAGGCCGAACCTGCGATGCCCGGCAGGCTCTACGTGCACCCAGACTCCCCAGCCACAGGTGCACATTGGATGAGGCAGCTTGTCTCCTTCCAGAAGCTAAAGCTAACAAACAACCACCTCGATCCCTTCGGACATGTAGGTGCAAAACGTTCATTCATCCATTTTGTTGCTTTTCCCCTCCAAATTGTGTGCAACACTACTCAACTCAGCACACAAACTAATGTTGTGCAAAGACGTCATGATTGTTGTCATCATTTCTGTTGTGATGCTAAAATACGGTGTGTTATATGACTGGGGGCATTCAGTATGCAATATAGTAAAGTAAAATGAGGTAAATGTAAATTTCTGACCTTCTGTCAGCTGTGGTTTTTTTGTTGACGCAGCACTGCTGGCAAAGGCAACTATTTTAATTGTTAAGAAACACCGCTACTGAGCCCAATTAATGTTTCTTCCAGTATCAGAAGGTCACGGGTTTTGTACTCCAAGCCTTAACTACGCAGTAAAAACTGACATTGTTTACGTCACCCATCTCCTTCAATAGTGCTCCGTTCTTTTTATATGGTGCATTTGGAACGACATTAAAAGGCCCCGGCAACCATTTCAGAATAGTGGGTTTAATAGTCGTATTACAATGACTGGGTTAGTTCAGTAAGAACATGTCAGGCTTGTACTTTGAAAGTAATTTGCATACATGCAAAGGACATTTTTGTAAGGCTCTGTCCTCTGTCACACGCGTGCCAAAGTGCCTCTGTGGCCACAAGGAATCATTCTCAGTTCTTTCATAATAAGCAAAACCAACTAGTAACATCCCGCCACTAAAAACCATCTAGAAAAGCATCCGGACTGGCAGATACTTTTAATGCGTATCTATTAATTATTTTTTCATTCATTCATTCTTCATTCTTCTTCGTTTTTCTACATGTCTGCGTTCAGGCAAAATATTGTGAACAATTAATCTGTTTTTGTTTTTTACTCCCGGTGCATATCATTGAGCTTTTTTATTAGTTTTCCACTCCAGTATCTTTTGTTCATTTAAAATTCAGATATTTGTTTTTTTATGGTACTAAACATATTAAAAAAATAAATGAATGCATCCATACATACATACATACACGTGTGTATATTTAAATACATTCACATGATGTACGTGTTGCTAAATAAATATATAATGAACTGCCTTAAATGTGTAACTTCTTAAAGGGTTTAAAATAAGCAGGCAGGTGCTCTTGTCTGGGAGAAGCAACCCTAAAAATAGTGCACTGAAACACGGCAGAAAAAAAAGGTGCCAAACCCATGTGGTGTGTTTTTAAAAGGACAGAGTTCCCCTTCAGAACTATGAATGAACAGCAGTCCGGCTGGAGGGCAGCATTAAATCGCCGGGGTTTCTCCCCGACACCGTCAAATCCTCTTCTGTGTGCTTTTCACCAGGTATTATTATTATTATATTTATATATAATTTTATTATTGTATTATTATTAGGCACACCAAGTAGCGAATTGGTTTGCGCTGCTCTGCAGTCTGAAGGTTTCAGGTTCTCATCCAGTCCAGCAGCTCTGCTCCAGTTGCTCAAATCAGCCTTTATCATGCTGAATATAGAAGGGATTTTACAATAGATTATTATTATTATTATTATTGTTATTAGGCTGCATTGATCTTTTGAAGAAAAGGTATGTAAGATTAGAAAAATTAGTCACTTCTGCTGACATTAAAATTGATGTAGTTATTTGTTTTGCTAATGGACACATCTAAGAAATATCTTTATTACAAAGTAAAATTAACATATTGAAATGTGTGATAATGTAGGCCAGGGTTGAAAAAGATGTTGTCTGGGAAATAAGGACACCGTTTTTGGTCTTGGGTTTAAGTTTTCTGCTCATGCGCAAGACTGACCGTTTTAACATGGCTCCTGTAACATGTGGACACAGCTAAGAAGGAAATATTTAAATCAGAACCACAGCTGAACCACTGGTTGAAAATATGCAGTTTTTTTTTTTTGCATACTTAAAGTTGGCTTCTTGGACAATACTGAGATTTTTGGTGAGCACTCATGGTAAAAGATGGTGTGGAGGCGTCTTCAGCACAGCAAACTCTGGGAGAACATGCAAACTGCAACCCCCTTTGCAGGACTCCATCCTTCACCCCAGGCGTTCACCTCCACCACCGTACTGCCTCAAAAAATACTCCCTCTTTACAATTAAACAACAGTAATGTATGTTTCTTATATTAAGTTGAGACAATATTTAAATACATTCACATGAAAAGGGTCTTATGCTCAGTTACTTCACGGTAGTGGAGGAGCTTGGCATGTTCCAGAAAGAGGGATTTCAACATCAGCATTGTAACACACCTTCTCAGAGACTGCCATCCATATCTTCTGCGACAGGAGGAAAAACCTTGAGGAAACGTGGTTTTTTTCTCCAGCGCCCCAATAACACGGTTCTTCTAGAACATTCGTGCTGCGCATCCATTGAGAAGAGGCCTTTCTCTGCTCTGTAGCTGGGGGAGATTGGGGGGTCGTCTCCAGTTGTAGCGGCGTAATTGCCGCATAATTACTGTACAGTCTCTTCACATACAGCTCCGCTCCTCCAAATGAGAAGAAGCAGCACAATAAAGGCACAAGAAAGCACAAGTGCCAAGACTTCCAGAGGCAGAGTTGTCACCCTCAGGCCCCAGCTCTAACACGCAATGGGAAAGCACATGGGAAAGGAGAAGAGGGGATGGAATCAAAGTGGAAATAACGGGCATATTTGTATGTTTCATATATATGTTCGCCCACATGCAAAGGAGTGTTTCTTATTGATCGCGTTGATGGGGGTACGTAACGCGAAAGTCAGCTGGCGGACGCCGTAAAGGGGCTCAGAAACGGAGTTTTAATAGGTAACATCGGCGCAGATTTGTGGGTAACACACGACCCCATAGTGGCCTGGTGGGTGAGAACAGCTCTGCAGCAGCCAGGTGGAGGCGTGAGTTCAGCCAGGCCAACGTGGCCCCACGGCGTCATGGCAACCAAACTGGGTATCTCAGCGCAAAGAAATAAGGGAAGTGGGAATGTAAAACTTAAAATGAATTGAAATGTTCCACGCAAATGACGCCTGGGGTCAGTCAGCCTGGCTCTTTTACGGTTGGCTTTTAAGGAGAAGGAGTAGCCACCTAGTCTCCTGGGCACAGACACTGGAGATGCTGCTGTTCTCTCCACCTTCAGCTGATGAAGAACCACTCTGGACTGTTGCCATGGGTTCTAAAGCGGTGTCCAAAAAACTTGGCAAGACGCTGAAATGAGGCAAAAGTGGCTGTTTTTTTTTTAAAAATTGTGTTTATGCAATCCAATATTTAACAATATCGTTTGTTTTTTCTTTCCAGATCATATTGAATTCCATGCACAAGTACCAGCCCAGGCTCCACATAGTGAAGGCGGATGAAAATAACGGCTTTGGCTCCAAGAACACGGCGTTTTGCACGCATGTCTTCTCAGAAACTTCATTTATCGCAGTTACATCCTACCAAAATCACAAGGTAACGCAACAATTACGACTTGGGGGTCTCCCTCCCTCTCTCTCTCTCTCTCTCTCTCTCTCTCTCTCTCTCTCTCGCTATATATATAAATATATATACATACATACATATATGCTAATAGAGTAACAATTCCTGTTGAACTGTATAAGTGGTCTAAGAATTTCTCGAGTAACGGAGGGAGAGACCAAAAGTATCGCCTTTATATTTTTGCATCATTTATAAATCCTGGGGGACACGTGACAGGCGCGTGAACGTCCGTCATTATTACGGATATTTACTGTATTTATCTGCGTTCCGTAGTTTATGCAGTTTGACGTCATAGCGATATGTCGTAGTTACTGTTCTGGAGCGCATTTTAATTTCCATTCCGAAAACAAGTGAAACAAGTAATATTAATATCGATTGAAGTATTTTTTGTTCGGCCGCGTTATCTCCTGTAGACCATGGAGGAGAGAAATTGGTTTATTATTTTAAAATAACGAAAAAGTATATTATTAATATTTTGGTAGTGGTTACAATATTGTTCTGTCAGGTTCAGTTATTTTCTTAAGTTGTGTTCCGTCTGGGTATTTATACATGTAGAAATATCACATTATATACAGAGCATTTCTGAACCCATTAAATATACAATAAAATTTCAGTATTAAACTGCAGCCTAAAATATTTTGTAGCACTACCAGTAACTCTGACATCTGCGTGTTTATATTACCAATCTGCTGCCAGCTTTACTGAATGTTACCATGGTAAACTGCCCACCCCCCCCCCCCCCCCCNCTGCCAGCTTTACTGAATGTTACCCTGGTAAACTGCCCCCCCCCCCCCCCCCCGTGTCCTCGGGCTTCATTTCAATCCGAGGGAATTTCACATGGACTGTTTTAAATCTGATTGTACTTTATTTAAAAACAATTATTATGCTTTGCCCTCACACTTCAAATACTCTAAAATGACGGCAGTTTGAAAAGGGAATTATTATTTTGTAGGAAATGTGTTACTTTGATTGTCGGTAAATGTCCCACATCGCGACACTGTCGTATCTTTATGAATATTGGAAGATGGAAATACATGTCAGGCGAACCTAGAATGATGACAGTGTTTGAGTGATCATATTAAATTATATATATATAATGTATGCATGTATGTATCTACACTCCTGGTACATAACTCATGAAAAAAATATTGATCTCTCCTAGACAGTATTCCGAACACAGGTGACACTTGTCAGCTTGTCATAGACACAAACCTTCAATTCAGAGGCTTCAAAGAACTTATTTCTCTTTGTTATAATTGTTTTATCTGTTTCAACATCCCAGGTTTTGAGTTTAACCAAATTAAAGTCAACTAATTCATTTATCTGAGGCTTTTCACCAAAGCCGCTGAAGATGTTATTCACAAAAGATGTATCCAGTTGTACAGCAGGGTAATTTTTACTGGATCGGTTCAGGGTGAAGTACATGGACCACAGCAGGAGATGGGATTTCAGCTTGGGTCCTTATAAAGCCTAATAGGCCACCTGCTGCCTAAGTTTTGGTTATGTTGTTATGCTTGTGTTTGAACCTCTCTGATATTTTTTTAAAATGCTTTCGTGACTTTTCCGTCTTCAGGCTCCTTAGCAAAGGTGCCTTGCTTGTATATCAGAAAACTTTTCCGCGTTCAGCACCGTTTGCGCCATTCTTACCCAACCCCCCCAACTCTAACCTCAATCCTATGTTTCTGAGTAAAACTGAAAATATTGTTGAAATCAGAAGTGTTAGGAATTATAAATGCTTAAAAACTTAATGATCCT
Source organism: Arapaima gigas (assembly GCA_900497675.1). Lineage (NCBI taxonomy): Eukaryota > Metazoa > Chordata > Actinopteri > Osteoglossiformes > Osteoglossidae > Arapaima > Arapaima gigas. The sequence continues at coordinate 763,783 of UFQX01000170.1, read as the reverse complement.
TCCCATGTTATTATTAAAAAATCAGTAATTGGGATTAATCCTAGCTATGACCCTGTATTGTCCCCGGTTATCCTACACTATGATGATCCTTCCTTAAGTGGCAGGTGTGACATAAAAATGGAAATTTGCTGCATTTGCATTAAGGTTAATGTGTATCTCTAATTGTTTGAAATAGTATAAGGAGCTGGACTGTGGTGTGGTGCCAGAATGCAGATTTTCTTTTGATTACAGTATACTGACTTGGGACCGTCCGGTTTGATTTATTCCAACAAGTCTGTTTACAACTTGGAGGCGGAGTAGAACTGTTCCTTTCCCTTGATCATAGTTGTTATGGTTCCTAAGGCAGAAGGAAGGCCAGGAGGCCTCCAGAAACAGGTCAGAGACCAGGAACTTTAAAGGGATAGTTAAACTATTACCGAAGGCTGTGCTCAATATGGAGTACGACTTCAAATAGGGCAAAATTCAAAATATTTTGAAGAACTGTGAAGCACGTTGTTTATTTCTACGGCTTGAACTAAATCATTTAGCTGCGAGTTATTATTAGAGGCCCTTCAGAAATATGGGCTGTGCCCTGTTAAAAAAGTGCCATTAAACCCTTTAACTGGTGCCGACCACGTTGCAATGGTGCCAAAAGGTTTTGGACAAAAAAATTTTTACATTTCTTGCACTTTTTGTGTGGCTGTGCTGCACTGCAGCATCTGTTGTTTGAGTAACATCTTTTAAATGCTTTTCTTGACTTCTCCAAATTCATTGTTGCTTCGTTTTGGATGGTCTCCTCTTCTGTCCTGAATGAGGGTTAGGAGCCATTTTTCGTTAAATGTCTGTAATAGAGGAGTGAAAAGCCTGTCTGTCTGTTTCTGTGACTAGAGAGAATGGAGGTGAAAGGATGAAAGGATGCAAAAAAGGCCCTTTCAAAGAATGAATTGAGGGACACCTGGACATTTCGGCAGTTTATGGCTGCGACTTTTTTGCGTTAAAGTGAAGTTCTCATATATCAGGATAATGCAGTCCAACAAACTTTCCATTAGTAATTTATTTTAGAATAATTATACCGTCTGTGTTCAGAGTAAATAAATATGATTGTTATAGTTTACTTTAATATAGTATATAGCAGTAAGACAGCACTATTTTTGTTAATAATATATTTATCACAGATGCCTAAGTTTCTAAATAAAAATCTAAGCCTGTCTTTAACCAACATAGTAACGTCAATTAATCCAAATCTTTAATGTCAGCTGAGGCCCAACTGTATGTATACGTGACATTTAATAATGATTTGTAATGACTAAAGTGATACTTTCCTATGTAATGCCGTATTTTACAAATATAATGAAAGAAGAGTTAAAAAAATAATAACTGTCTTCAAAACAGTTTACTCTGAGAAATAAAGTCGAAATACTGGCTGTAGCTGTATGCGTTTTCCTTCTTAAAACTGGTGTGTATTGTGCCAAACGGGAATTTTCGGGTGAAGTCTTAATGCAAACCGTGTAGATATTTTAAGTCCGTGTAGTACAGTACAATACAACAGAGCACAGTACAGTACAGTAAAATAGAGTACAGCACAATGGAGTACCGTACAGTACAATGCAGTACAGTACAGTAGAGCATAGTACAATAGAGTACAGTACAGTGGAGTACAGTACAGTACAATACAACAGAGTACAGTACAATAGAGTACAGTAGAGTACAGTACAATACAATAGAGTACAGTACAGTAAAATAGAGTACAGTGCAATAGAGTACAGTACAGTACAGTACTACGTTTCAGCTCGGGGGCGGAGCCGAGAGCGCGAGCGGCGCGAGGGCCATTAGCGCCTCAGGAACCAATCAAAACTTCACCTGCAGTCAGGGACCGGAAACCTCGGCGAACGTGTTTCCAAGGATACAGCTAATGACGTCCGGCCGCGTGACGTAAAGCTCCCGGACGCCGAAGCCGGTTATTCATTTTATTTCAGTTTATGGAATAACTTTTGGTCTTGTGCACGTAAACATGCAGCAGACGCCACTACGTGATCCCACTGTGTCCCTCGCGTTACTTGTCACTTTAAAACAAAACGTCGTTCAAGCTCGTTTGACGTCGACGGTGCACAAACACCTTGGCACAGCAGCAAACGCAAATGTTAATAACAGACGCTGTTTGCAGAAACTAAAATTCCTGGTTGTAACTTCTAGTGCACGTAGGTAGGTCTGGAATTAAATTTCTTTTAGAGAAAAATAAACCGTTGTTTGTACCTCCTGTCGAATGAATTCCGCGGGAACTCAAAACGTTAAAAATAAATAAATCATTTGTAAAGTTAGCGCAAAGGACGCGCTGACTATACTAGACGTTTTCGCAGTTATAATTTTAATTTTAAAATGTTTAATTTTTTATGTTGGATTATGTACCGGATGTCCCAATTTGACAAATGTGTTTTTCGTTACTTGACATGCACGTTTTCTTTATGCGCTTTTTACTTAGCAGGAGGGAATTCATTACAACTGTTTTTCTAAACCAGACTAGAACAAAAGAGATTTTCTCTAAATCTCCAAAAACATAAATGAAAGATTAGTGCCGGTTATACTGCGCGTCTACAATTTCTGTCGCTCCTGTTACGCGACTTTTTCTCGTAAAATATTCGTGCGCAGCATATATTTCCCACAGGGCCCGGTGGCACCTTTAGGGAGGAAAGTATATAATTATACAAATGTTCAGTATTTTTCTAAATCACGTTATTTAAGTAAAACTACACAGGCCAGCGACGTTGAGGAAAACGAAACGTGCAGCTGTGTGAGGTTTTTGCTGAAAAAAATAATAATAAAATTGCGTTTTACAAGACTTTCCCGTAAGGAAAATTAGAAAGGTTTTTTTTGTGTGTGTTGATGCCCTCCATTGCTTCTCCAACAAAAGACAAGATACCTGCCAAGTGCAGGAGCCCAAGTGGGAATATTAATATTGAAAGAAAATTCAATCTGTGCGCTCCTGGCCTATCAGACCGCGGGATTCCAAAGACTGTATAAAAATTATGTTTGGCAGCTTGCTGTAGGCAAACAAAGAAAGAAAGAAATACCGGCCAATGTTAAACTAAACAGTTTACACTGTAGTTAGCCAGCACTTGACTGTGAGATCAACAGCGATCTGGATGTTGGTGTTTTATTATAACCCTGGAGAAAATAGCGGCCAAATCACAGCAAACCTTCCTCAAGAACAGGGACTCGCTTTCCTTTGCCTTGAAGCGAAGCCCCAAAGTCTCAGAGCTTCAAGTCAGCTTTGCTCTTGATAACCTTGGCATGATCCTTGCATTTCTTCTGCCCAGCAATAGAAGCAGCGCTGACACTTTGGCCCAGGACAGCCGCCCCTCTGAAGAGCCACTGTGCAAATTTGTTAAACTTGGAAAGACACAGTGATTCAAAACCAAACCAAGTGATGCTGTAGATGAATTTACTGCATGTTTCTCACCACATTTGTTCCACTTCAGGAGCCTGTCTCCCAAATCGGATGGAAGGGCGTCCTTTATAGCAGAATTATTCCAAAAAAATGTAGCTGCATCATGCAAAGTGGGATTTCTAATTTTGCTAGGTGACCCTACTATTTGAATCTTCACAATAGTTGTTTTCTACAGTGTTGTAGAGGTAGTGATACAAAAATAACCATATGTGTTGAGGGTTATAATGTTTTTTAAATTGTTTTTACATTATAATATCGTATAATTAACCTATGGGCTGTAGGTCAGTAAGAGTAAAACGGTAAAAGCGCAAGTTTTTTCTGGTGTTTTGGCAGTAATTCTCAGATGCAAAAACAGTGTACATTGTTTCATAAACGCATATATTATTGCGCCCGTTTAAGTATTGTTTTTTAGCAACTGCTGCATTTTATACCCTTAACTGACTACAGTGCACCGTATGCGGACCTTCAAACTGCGCATGTGCTGCACTGAGCAGCAAACAGGAGACGCTTTAAATCTGAGCCACTAGGAGCAGAAAAAAAAAATTCCCAGTGTAAAACTTGTGGAGACGCGAGGCTTTCAGGCCTCCTCCATCAACATCTGTCACTGTCACATCTGCATACTTGCCTGCAAAGTGGAAATCACTGCTCTGCTCTGCTCCTTTTTTCAGCGCACACAGCATGAGGTGGAAAATATAAAGCTGTGCATGTCGTATACACTCGGTTTCACATGTAATTATTATTAATATTTCCTTATTTTATTAACTTAAGAGTATGTAACCTCTTAACACAGATGTTTCAACTTCTGTATGTATATTTAGTTTGAAAACATATACAAAGTCCTAATTTATTAAACGCTTCCCAGAATGAGCAGTTATAAAGTGCTACTTTTTTTTTTTTGCGAGATCCAGCTCTGTTTTTGCCGTGATGGGTTGTGGGCGTAGCGGATGACAAACTGCAGCACAGCGCTGTTTGTTTTGCAGATCACACAGCTGAAGATCGAGAACAATCCCTTTGCGAAAGGCTTCCGGGGGAGCGACGACATGGAGCTCCATCGCATGTCAAGAATGCAGAGGTATGGATCACACACCTGCACTAACAAAGTGAACACCAGAGGACAAATCCAGGATGGTCAGCCAATAATTTTAGTCATTTATTTATATTTTGCAACCAAGCTGCAAAGGTCATTTGACATGTAGTCCAATTGTATGAAACACAACACAGATTAACAAGAGCGTATTTGACCAGACGCTGACCTAAGATGTCTAACGGTTTAAAAAGTAAAAGGAAAAAGAAAACTGCATTTCAGAGCTATGATTTGTAGCGTCTCCAGCTTGGAAAAGAGATCCGTGAAGACGCAGTGCCGAAACTTCAAGGAGACGTCCATACTTTACAGGGCTATGTTCTTGTTTGTCCCTTTCCCAAATAACACACAACGGATTTCACCCGCGGGGGCCTTAAATTGTACACCGTGAAGGATCCCAGTCCACATTTCTGACTCAATAAGATGATCAGTATTAACAACACGTGCAGATTTCTGTCAAAACACATGTAAAAAATGGCCGTCAGCTGGTGTTCTTTCCCCTCATGCCTTTTCATTCACTGTGGAGAATTTTGGACACGAAGAGCAGTTTCCCCGTCTTCGGATCATATTGTTAAAAAACACATTGCTGTGTCCTTTGGGGGCATAACTGGTATCCCCATCTCCAGTTTAACTGACAAAAGCCAATCGTTTAGAAAGCAAAAAGTAGCAAATGTGATCAAATGCAGATGCTGTGACGGCTTTGCCCTCTTTCTCCAAGCGGTGACGTAAGTGCAGAGTTTGAAAGTGAGCCAGCAAACGTGAGCCTTTCCTTACCAACACCTTAATGGTGGATCTGTCCAGAACTGCGCGTAGCTGCTCAGCGTGTTACTCCTTCACACCCTAAGGGACGACGCCGCACATTTCCCGCCTTTTTCTGTCAAACGGAGGGAAACGGAAGTAACAACCAGATTTCTGCACGAGTCAGCATGTAATTTTAATATTCAGTTCAAATTGTAAATAAATAAACATCCAGAACCATTGTATCTCGGACAGGGTTGTGGGGGTCCGGAGGCTATCCCCGAATCGCTGGGTGCCATGGGACGGTGGTCCATCACTGGGTAGCTACACACACACACACACACACACACACACACACACACACACACACACTTTTGCACTGTGGGAGAAAATGACAGAACTTCAGCTGCTTCAGTGCAATTGAATTCATGTGCACCGTACATTTACCTTAGAAACTTGTGTAAGAAATAAATCTTTAAACCCACAGTAATTAATGGTGCATTTATAAACCGCTTGTTCATGTCAAAGAAGTGTTATAAAACGGCTGTCTCTTCTGCTCAGCATCCAGCACATTGAGGCATCTTGTTGGTAAAGAGTAAAGTTCACCACAAAGGATGGCGGCTACTGAGTCACAGCTCCATTTAGCTTTAGCAGTTGAGAAAGTATGAAATGTGACAAGGGTCTGCAGAGTATTTTTAGTCATGTGCTTTGTCACCGTATACTGCATGTCACAGAAATTCTTCAGGCAGGATACCATGGTAGTGCTTGAAAATAGTTCAGAGAGGTCAAACAAAGAGTCATGTGTAAGCGCGTGTTTTTTTGCAGGTGCGTGTTTGTTGGGGGGGTACCGGGTGATATTGTAAAAAATAATGTCAGAAATACTCCTGGAATAACAAATGTGTTGTTTGTTTATCGTGAAAAGTTGATTGTTGATGTCAAACGGAGATCAGAGCGTTGGCTTTTTTTTAATGGCCCAAAAATTGTTACCGACTGGCTATTGTTCTTGATTGTTTTTAAATATCATTGTCGGATAAGACGGTGCGTAAAGGTGTTACGGATCTTTTTGAAGACAAACAGAGAAGAATGCAGCAAAAAATGCTTACCTGCTTTTGGGAACTTGAGGTAATTGGGATACTGCAGTGTAAGAGTTTGTGACAAAGCAGATTTGGCTTTTTAAGAACGTAAACAAATTTGCTGAATGTCAGGACTGTGTCAACACAATAATCCACAATGGAAATAATTGTCCATCCGTTCAAAAAACCCGTAGATCTGACTTTGACCTGCCGTGCCTGACTGCCTCCATCCTGTGTCTGCAGCACTAAGGAGTACCCTGTCGTCCCCCGCAGCACCGTGCGCCAGCGAGGGGCCCCCAGCCAGAGCCCCTACAGCGGGGACCGGGGCCTCGCCACGCCCGGCAACCTGGGCTCCCAGTACCCCTGTGAGAACGGGGTCGCTAGCAGCCCCCAGGACCTCCTGTCCCAAACGGGCTCCTATCCAATGCCCCATGAACACAGCCAGGTGTACCACTGTTCCAAGAGGAAAGGTAAGCAGGTTACCCCACTGCTTTTGTTAGACTTTATCTGAAAGTAGAGTAAAAAATACAGTTTAGATCCCAGACCGGGAGTGCAGCTTTCTGTGTTACTTTTTTTTTAAAACAATTTATGGTAGCGGGGCAAAATATGATGGGTGTAACACACATCCCTTTGGTCCCCTTAGGGCGGTGCTTTGAAACGGATTCATAGCTGCAGTGTGGGATAAATGTGAACGTGTGTAAAAAAGCTGTCCTGACCAGAGAAGCGTAGCAACAAGTTCCTTTTGCCACTTGTATTTTGTGTGAAATCACATCTGTCAGACTAGTTTATGTTGTGCCCTGAGTCGCTTTTTAGTTTCTCAGGTGCGTTTGGGGAGGAAAAAAATGGCCTTTGCTCTCATACATTTGAGTCATCAAATTCTCCTTCATTTTGACGTTTTTCCATTTAATATTTTAACTTTCTAAGCATGATTTAGGTCACTTTTACAGCCAGTTACTTAGATTATTGCTTATCTTGAGTAAGCGACATAGGACACCTTTGCCCGGTTTTCAGTTTCGTTCCAACTTCACTTACAAAGTGACTGTAGATACAGAAAGACCCCTTCATAACGCTGAGTGGCGCCCAAGAAACTCCACACCGTAAAATGCAGGGTCACCTTATTACTGTTTTCGTTCATTGAACAGGTACAACTCGAATTATTAATACAAAAAAACATGCAGCCGTTCTACGGCAGGGGGTGGGATTCAAACTTTCGCTTGCGGAGGACCACTGTCACCTGCCTGTCCCCTAAATTTTACTTCTAGTTACGTGTTTTTATGTCAATATTTAAGATTTTTTTCAAAAATTCAGTTTATTCCTGTTCAGTGCTCTGCTCGGCAGGGCGACAGGGCGCTGGATGGCGATTTAGGGAATGATACAGAGCGACAGGGTTTGCAGAAAGGCAGCAGTTACAGTGAGAAAAAGTCCACAGAGGAAAACAAAAAATTCCCAACCGACAAGGAAGGGAGAACAATGAACCTCTGGGGATCCGCGTACCGGGGACTGCCCACCCTGCCCGGGCGTTCTGAAGACCAGAATGTCTGTCAAGAAAATTGGTGCTGTTGCCTCCCAGGGTTGATGTTCCCAGGATGCTAAACAGGGAATAGCAAAAAAGAGGCAGTTTGGGTCATCTTCTTACACACTGTGTTAAAGAAATGGCATTTAAGTTGGGCCAAATGCTCTTCCACTCACTTTTGTCTTACGGATCTCGTGGACTGTAAGCAAAATAGCATCCTGTGAACACAGAGCACATCCTGGCTGTAGTTAGTGAGGAGATCAGCAACGTGAGGCCAGACCCTCGAGCGCCTTGCCAGTTCTTGAAGTTGCGTTTATCTGTGACAGGTCCAGACAGCAGGACAGGCACTTAGCAGAGCATATCTGAAGGCAGGCAGAGCTGTAGGTCCCCAGCGTAGGAGTGGAAATGAATTTTTTCAGAACCACATTGTCTAGCAGTAGGATTATAACAGAACTCTGAAGTACTCCATATCAGACAGGAGGTTAGGAGGACGGAGAGGAGTTTGTTGTTAACATATACATACTGAAATCAGTGTGTAATATAGCAGTAGAACGTGGCCCCGATATGACAGCTGCACTGAGATCCAGGAGGATGAAGGCTGTTGGGTAGTGTTCGTGTGCTCGAAGGAGGATTTCTGACCAGGGAACTTTCAATATTGCGTTGCTGACAAAATCTGAATTGAAATTCTACTAGCAGATTGTTTACTCTTGGACATGAGGAGCTGTTCTGACACAAGCTTCTAGGACTTTGGAAATAAAACGAATAGAAGTTGGTCTCAAACAGAAGATTCCGGTTACTTTAGACGTGGGTCCAGAACTGTCATTTTAAAATTATTCTGGAACCACTTCAGATGTCAGAGAGGCATTAATTGTTCTGTGTGTAGGTGTGATGATCAAGGGAAGTGAAGATTGGAAAAGATTTGTGGGTTTGGGGACCACGGGGAGGACGGTTTGGATGATGGGATCAACGCAGCCAAATCCTGCTTACCAGCAGGCTAGAATGACACAAGACCATACTTGGGTTGTGACAGTTCACCAGATCTGGCAGCATGACTGGATTGTCTGGCTCAATCTGGAGTCACATGTTGTCTGTTTCTGAGCTGAAATAATCCAAGAAGTCAGGACTGGTGAACCCAGGAGGAGCAGAGGCAGTTATTAGCCAGCGTGGAGTTTGAAGAAGGAGTGAGGGTTCTTACTGTTGTTGTGAATTAGTTTTAAGCAGCATGTTGACCAAGTTGGGAAAGGAGCTTCGCTCTAACAGATGAAGGTGTCAGGCCACATGTGGTAAAATACGTACAAGCAAGGTCATCGACCTCCACTTACACACTAATGTGTGCCATTCACATCTAGGTGAGTGTGTAGTGTCTTTAAATCATGAGCAGCATGATTTAAACCTTTCAATACCCTTTAGAGGTAAAGGCCATGTTAATTCCGTTCCTCACTTAGCGATTTCACCCCTTTTCCACCAACGCGTTACGTTCAGAAGTAGGAGGATACCTCTAGTTTTTCTCGATTATTGTTTTTGACTACTCTACCCACCAGTGGTCACGCCTATAATATGCAGGAACCTTTATAGTCTAGTCTTGTGAACGGAGGTCTCAGTTTTAACGTCCGTCACGTGTTTTTTATAAATTTCCCGCTGAGAAGAATACGAAAATGACCCGCAAACTTGCACAGAACTTCAGGTGATGGCAATGGGGAACAGCATAAAAGCTGCATGCTACATATACATGCTGTACCATATTTAAGTCTGCTAAGATGTAAATTCGGCTGATTTAAAGGCGTTATATTAGGATCTAATAGATCGTTTCATTACAGCAGAGGAGGAGTGCCACGCGGGCGATCACCCGTACAAGAAGTCCTACATGGAGAGCCCCCCAAGTGATGACGAAGGGTTCTACCGGTCCACCGCCTACTGCCAGCCCCCAGGTCTCGCGGGTTCTTACAGGACGGAGTCAGCACAGCGGCAGGCCTGCATGTACGCCAGCGCCTCACAGTCCGCCGAAGCCGTGCCCAGCCTGGAGGACATCAGTTGCAACACGTGGGCAACGGTGCCCCCCTACAGCAGCTGCCCTGTGACGGCCATGCAACCAATGGAGCGACTGCCGTATCAGCACTTCTCCGCCCATTTCACTTCAGGCCCCTTGGTCCCAAGACTGAGCGGGGTGGCGAGTCACGCTTCTCCACCTCTAGGGGACACCCACAGCATGTACCAGAGCTCCATGCCCCATCAGCCTCTGGCCAGGCAGTGCGGCCCCAACGGGGGCATTCAGTCCCCAACTGCGGGCCTTCAGGGAAACGAATATCTTTACCCCCACAGCATGCCCCGCACTCTGTCCCCACACCAGTACCACCCGGTTCATACCGTGGGCATCATGCCAGAGTGGAGTGAGAGCAGCTAGTTGGACCATTTTTTGTGTATTTGAAAGGAAAGGTACGGTTTAAGCGGAGGGAAGATGTTGAAGTTACACATTTACGTATGTTAGAGATAATCTTCCATTTATGTCCGATGACAGTCCTGGGCAGTTATACTGGGCGGTCCGTATGGGGTCACACAACGCCCAGTCCGTGAGCTAAAAAGAGCATCACTAGCCTCTGATTTCCAGCGAATGGCCTCTGAAAAAGGGTCTTTCCCACCGGATGAGAAGTTGTGGTCTTTGTTGCGAGGGAGAGCTGGTTTAATTTCCCATTTCACGTTGTTGGTGTTTGCCACTAAAAATGTGTTTCACTTGCTCTAGTCTTGTTGAAGGCTTTAGCTTGTTTCGCTATGCAAAAGACGACCGTAGCGATTCAAGTTGACGTGATGAATTTTGCCGAATAATTTGACGACAGTTCGTATCAGTGTAACCGTAATCCTTCTTCTGAAAGAGCGCCCTTTCAGATACCAAATGAAATCCTAGGTCTTGTGGTAGCTATTACAAATCACATTGTGTACAGCAATCTCAAACATTCTTCCATTCTGGGTTTTAGAATCCCTTTAAATTTTTCCAATGGAAATGCATACCAGCGTACAAAAATAGATCTAGTTGAGCAAACATTCCTAGAAAAGCCAGCTCCTAAGGTCCTCCTCATTCACACTAAATTAATGTGTTGACTGGCTCCTCACTAACCCAGGTTCTTGCCGCTGCTCCTCGCGTGGGCTCCGCTTATTGACCGGGTCTTCTGGAAGCTTACTGAGAAGTCTTTGAGCACCTTTTGAGTCGCCGCATTTGTACAGTCTTTGTACTTTGGAAAGTACCTCCTTATATTTCAGAGCAACAAGGAAACTCTGAAAGGCTCTGGTTGAAGATCTGACATGGTTCTATTTATGTTAAATGTCTTGGGTCAGTTATTAAGAAGATTAATTGTGGGATACAGGCCTAGAGGAAGCTGGATCTTTGTGTGGTGCTCTCAAAGAGTTACCACTGTGTGCTGACCAGGCCTTTACTCAACACTATAAAAAGTCAGCAACTGTCAAGCATGTCCTTCTGCTAACCACATACCAGGTCATTTATTAATGTTATATTTCTTATATTGGGCGAGAAGGTAATGCGGTAACAGTGACTTCAGATGCAAATACGGGTTTTTGTGGAATGATGGCATTTACCTACCGTACAGAGGACATCTGTGGCTCAGGATGAAAATCTCAGGTGGCAGATCTAATGGATCAGACATCAGGGAGACGTGTTGTTATCGATTTCCATCAGAGCACAAGCCCCGGCATGAAGCCTTTAAAGGAAGCGGTGACACAAAAAAAAGGGACCTCCCGCTGAAGTCTTTCTCAGAAGAAGCAATAGTTGCGGGCCTTTGGAGAAGACACCCTGTGGAAATCATTGTGGGCTTCGATCTGCTACAAGCTCCTGCGTAACAAACATGACTCAATTGAGCCAAAAAACAAGACATAGGCAATTTTTTTGGCGGTCAGTCTGACCAAGTCACTCACCTGGTATGTGGTTGAACCTTCACCACAGAACATTTCTCATTTCACAGGTTCGTTTGTAATATTATTTCTGGACATTTTGTACCCGAAGGATATTGTTGTCCTGAAAAATAAGCTTTTGAGTTGTTAAGGAAATGACAAACATTTAATGTTAACCTGAAGAGGGTCAGTCGAAGTATCAAGGCCCTTTCTGTACGTTGCTGAGTGAAGCTCAGCCATGCAGACAACAGATAATACTGGGTTTTAAAAAAATGTAGCGGTGGTTGAATTTTTTTTTAAGTGTTTCATTGTACACTTCCTATCAGCCTGTATTCATCCGCTCCAGATTTTAAGGAATGAAGGGAAGAAGGGGCTTCCGTGGACAGCTCTTCTACACTGTGCCTGTCCGACAGTCTACTGACTCAGCTGGCAGTGAGCTGGAGTCTGTCTTTCATGCCCTTCCCACGATAAAGCTGGTGTCCTATTTATAAAGTGTAAATTTACGAGAAATACGAGAAACCCACAGCGAGAAAAGCATACTTAAGTATGTATCAAGCAATAAACGGAATACTGACCAATAGCGATTCGGAAAACATTTATAGTGATTATTGTTCTTGTTCATAGTATTTATTGTTCTAGTATAATAAATCAATTTTTCTTAGTTCATAAAATGATATATTGTTAGTCATATTGTTTTGTTTGTTTTTGTTAATAGTTTTCTTTTTCCCTGCTTTTTTTCCTGCTTCGTTTTACTTTGAAAAGAAAAGCATTTAAGCGACGCCGATGGAGAGATCGGGAACTACGTCACCAATGTTGATGGAAACGTGTGCTATTGATGTACATAAACACAAATGTATATACAGAACTACAATAAATTTAAAAGAACAGTTTTGGACTATGCAAACATACTCTGTGTGCTTTTTCTCCCCCCCCCCCCCGACACGAAATTTGTTCACAAGCCTGAAACAATTACGGTGTTAAATTTACTCCACTCCGACTTGAACCACAGTGGCAGATTTGTACAGTATTCATGCCATCGCGGGGCTGAATTATTAATACGGAAATGGCGTTTACGAGACTCGGACTTGAAAAGAAAACAAAAGCAGACGCGTTTCAGTTGACCAGCCAGACCTGATCAAAACCCCCACCCTTTTTTTCCATGTGACCTCACACCTTTGATCTCCAGAAGACAGCCACGTGTGGCCCGAGACCCGGAGAGGGAGGCCGCGTTGCACTGACCAGGCCCAAATGTGGGAGGCACGTTAGTCCATCATTTCTTCAAGAGGCGGTGGGATCAAAATTAGTTTAGTTTGGCTTTAGTGTCTTAACCCCGGCTAGACGTATGGGTCCTTCAAGGCCTTGTGTCGACTCCAGCACCACAGCAGGTAGAATAAATGGAACAATTATTTAAACATCCTCGCAGTCACGAAAACAAAGATAACATGAGGCTGAAAATAGCAGAACAGGGTAGAGATACTCAGAGTAAAACAAACAAAAGAAATGCAATAATAAAAATATCCTAGTAGGGCTTTTGTGCAAAGCATTCTTTTACATACGAGTTATATAAATATGTACTGTGCACCCAAATGTGAAAATTCCTGGAGGATCAAATAAATTCTCACATGCGTTTTCTGACAGAGACTTTAAAATGACTAATACCAGAACACAATTATGAACAATAATCTCACAATTTTGTTTTCATTGCTTCATCTCAGTATCCAGTATTGCTTGCAAATCGATCGCTTTGAAGTTTCATTGCTTTTGTTGTGTTTTTTTTGTTGTATTTTTTTTTTTTTTTTTTGCTGTGTTTATCTCATTCGATGACTTCACATGAGGTCGGGACAGTTTTACTCGGGATACAGTCTCTGTGTGAGGATGTCCCAAGCGCCGCCTGAGCAAAACCAATTCCGACAACGAACCGTAATCCAGGTTGGAAACGGTGCGAGACCCCGGGCTTGAGTGCTGTGGCAACATCCCACGTGTGCTGTCAATTCATTCAAGGATTGTGTTCAAAGGCTTTGCACCGTGACAGAAGTCACAGAGCAACACGATGTTCCTCCACCTCCACTCTGATCAGGCCCACCAGCTCCAGGGTCTTTGATCTGACCGATGGCAGCAGGCTGCACTCGAGCGACTCCAACAGCAGTATGTGATTAAGCGACAATTTTTCAAGAATGATTTGCATTTGCAAGCATCTTTTTTTTGTTTGTTACTCAGTCACACGAAACTCTTAGAGATTAAAGTGTGATTAGACCAAGTTGTTTGCACTTCCCTGCACGCTGCTGCACGGAGGACTTGTAAGTCGCCGTTGGACAAAGACGCCGGAGGAATAAATTAAAACCTCCATTTCGGGGGCCAGTAAAATTTCCCTCGCATCTCTCGGCAGAATCTCGAGCTCAATCCCTGACCCGCTTGCGGCAGAGTCTCCGTAGTTAGCGGACGATTCCCGGATAGTCTTATTACCGCGGTACAACCGCGGCTGACCAGGGAGGTTCGCTGAAGCACGGTGGAGAGGAGCTTCAACAGGAGAGAAAAGGGAAAGGGATGTCAGGGCCCCACTCGGCTACAGATCCATTAAGAAAACAAACAGACCACCTCAAGGGTCTACCCTTAACCCCCCAAACCCACTCGTCCATGCCTCGCAGACAAGGACAAAAAGAGAGTGAGAAGAACAAGGGCATTCCTAACATTGGGGATGCGATAGAGGGGATTACTTCATTAAGATGTGCTGAAATGCAGCCCATCGGTGACAGATGACCTGTTAAAACTGGGGAGGGGTGCTCAAGGGGGCCTTCAGAAGAGCCCTTCTTCCTGGACTGCGGCAAGACTTCTTCCTTCCATCTACAGCTAGGATCATAGCTGCTTTTCTTGCAGAAGGACCGAATTACAAGGGCTCAACAATTAACTTCCAGACGTCAGTTGTCTCCTGGTCTGTCCGCGCGGGCGGTGAAAGGGGGGGGGCAGCTGCAAAAGAGGCTGGTGCTTCTAGACGTGGAACACGGACCCCGCGATGCCGCCTGTCAGCAAGAAGTGGAGGTGGTGGTGGAGCTAGAGGTTCTTTCATGGCCAGCTGGTGAAAGCGAGATGCCCCCTCCTCTTGGCAGGGAGCCGCACTGCTCCGTGGACCTGGCTGGAGAGGGATACGGAGAGAAGCGAGCCTCCATCAGATAACACATCCTCTGGTTCGTGTAAAATGTCCAGCCAATCACCAAGCTCATCCATCACCCTGATCGAGCAGCGTTTGCCGGGAGGCCTCGGCTCCGCAGCCGTGCAGCTTCGGCCCCGGAGCGAGGGGAGCGTGAGCCCGGGAGCCGGGCAGAGCCGGGCGGAGGCCAAGCCCCAGGAATGCTCCCAGGCGGATATGGCGGGAGGGTGAGAAGCAGCGGGAATCACAGCGTGGCGGGAGTCCCGAGAAGCCGCTTTCAGCCGCTCTGTCACACAGAACTCGCAGCGAACAGAACATGCTAGGCTGTAAAGGCGGAGCCGTTTTGGAAACAGCTAAACATTACGAAAAAGTCACATTAATGCGAGAATAAATTAATGGAAAAAAAAAGAAATGTCCGCCGGAGCTGACGGTGTTTTTCCACAGTGACCGATCCGATTTGATCCACCCGTGCGCCACATTGCAAAATCGGCACGGCTCATGTCCACCGGGATCCGACTTATCTTGCCGCTTGCGTATAGGTCCAAATGAAGGTTCTCCAGGTATTTTTCAAGGTATCCCCAAACCAAACAAAGGCGCTCTGCTTAAACACTGTTTATACACTCTGCATAACTATCGCTGCCAAATAGGGAGCGAAGGCATCCTTTGATGGATGGACACGCTCCCAGACGAGCAAAGATCAATACAAAGATGTTTTTAAAAAGAGATAACTGTGGAAGCACAAAAAATACACATTAGTTTTAAATATTTCTTTGTTGATGTCAGGGCAGCTCCATCTACTCTTGACGTGAAGAGATTAAATGAGCTCTCTGGTTTTCAAAGCCTAATCTGGCTGGAGCGGGACGATGTCGTCTTTCGCAAATGGCTTCCAGCTGTCTCATCATTAGGCCTGATAAGCCACCCTCTCGGTCTGTGGGAAAAGGTAAAGTCGAAGGGATATTCCCCCGAAAAATGTCCGTTTCCACCTGCATTTCTGGCCCATATGGAACGCATTGAAGCAGGGTAGCTGAGCGCGTTTAGAAGAGCAGCCGTATCTACAGCGGAGGACGGTTTGAATTTCCTTGCGTTGTTCCTTGTTAACGTTTATTATTTATAAAAAGTGCTGCTTTTCCACGTTTTTTTCCCCCTCTTTGTAAAGGTCCGGCCTCAAGCTGCACACCGGCAACCGTCCACATTCGCAACTGGCGCTCAGCAGGGGGCGTCGTGCTTTTGCAACTCTATGTAGTGCTTTTCGCGTGTTCCGTGTAGTTATTTCAGTTGTCAATAAAACAAAAAGAATAATTAATTGTTAGAGCCGCGGCGGCGCGAGAACCAGCGTGTCCTTCAGGACGCAAGGCCTCGTTCTGCTGACTCCTGTTCCCCGCAGCCGGTCCAGTGGATTCCACCGACACACCGACAGCAGCCCACGGTCCATCAGCCAAAAAACTTGGCTTGGGAAACTTGGCCACTATTCGGGACTGTTGGGCAGTTCTTGCAGTCTCATTAATCCCATTATTTTCAGAAGCCTGACTGAAGTCTTCTCCTGAAGAAGAAGCAAGTTATCTGACTAGAGAACCCAGGGAGTCTGATAGAAACATCAATTGCTAGACTGTTCTGCGTAGGTGTGGAAGACACGCAGGGCGTATGACCCTAGGCATGGCACCAGTTGGGCCCTGCAGGCGGAAGTAATGCAGTCTGGGAAAGCTGTCGATGCGGCACGGTGTCCCCCTGCGTAACGGGCGCGAACACCCTGTCTGACAGGACGTCGCAGGGCTGCCATGCGCTGCGCCCCGGACCTCCCGTTATTGGAAAAGCGAGCCGGAGGCAGGGAGGACGCTGCAGGAATGACCCAGCGGCGCAGCAGATCGATACCCTCAGACCGGCCCTCCACGGGCGATCCGCACACCCACCCGGCACAGACAACACATCAATAAGAAGCCCGCAGAGGGAGGGGCCCCACACGTTCACAGCACTTTCGCAGAGGGTCAGATGTTCAGCTCTTTCCTCCCTGAGAGCTCCAAAGCGGCAAGTTGCAGAAACATCATAAGGGGGTTCAAAGGGAAACCGGCAGCTGTCGCGGGGGCCGGTGAGACGTGCATTGTTTTTCCCTGATGCTGCATGCGTGTGTGTGTGTGTGCACGCGCAGCACATTTACTCCGCTGTTGCATCTGAGCGTCAGGCCATCTGCACGCAAGCGGAGCTGCAGCCACGGCCATGTCAAGCCGCCTTTCGTCCTTTTTGTTGAGGAACCTTCATTCATTATGTCAATGTAGCTTCAAAGCTTCATTACCTGGTATCAGCGTAGCTACTGGCTGAACTTTAACATAGAAGCCATAAATGAATACAGTCACGTGCGGTTAAAAGGAATATTCTTCACCAAAACAAATGCAAATATTTCAAACTTGTAATTTAAACCAAAAGGCTGTAAGAAGGTAGAAAAGAAAATCCCCCAGGATGTGACATGGAAGAAGAATGATTCTCAGCACAGTAAAATGTGAACTGCCACATCAATTGCGATGAAAAAGCAGAATGTTCTCCTCTTTCAGACTATGAAATATGAATAGCGGCAAACCTAATGCCCACGTATTGCGATGTCTGTTTCCGATTAGAAGTCCAAAAACCACCAAAAAGAATGTGATGGCACATAACGTCGTATTTATCGGACTTATTCAATTAACTTTGATCTCGTGAAAAAGTCCATTTTTCATTTTAATCTTCTGTCCACCGCAGCGGATCGAAAAACCTTTAAACAACCCTTGGATTACCGTGGTACGTTTCCGACGCCGACTTTAATAATTCCCCAATTAAACACGTCGATTTCTTCTGCGCTTTCCGACGTGTTTCACCCTTTCGGCACAAACCCGCAAACAACGTTCCGAAATATTCCGGGCCTTAAAAATGCCGCGTCGAATCGTAAAAATGCTTCTGACGCTTCTTTGTTCTGCCGGTTTCTCTCTTAATATACAGTGTCCAGATTATATTGTTCAAAGTGGTTTAATTTGAATAAACTGTTCTGTTGACTGGAATGTCAGATTGCATTCAACTACTTGCTGGACTGTTAAAAAACACAAGAAACTCATAAACATCCTTAGATGCACATGCTTTTTTTTGAGGCATAGCGGGGTTCTGCGTGACTGCAGACGGTGGTAGAAAATACGAATCCGGGGTAGAACGTGAGCGCTGCCTCGGGCCGCTCTGGGCTCCGTGTGACGAAAAGCAGAGATGAGAAGAGACCGGCTGTGCTGGGGAGCCTTCGGGAGAACCTTCTCCGCTATCTCTATTAACGGCAGCCCTCGGTCAGTGCGCCGTGTCTCCGGCGACACGTCACAGGAGGGCTGTTGACCTCGGCGAAGGCGATTGTTTGGGAGGAGCCGGCACCCGAGGACAGGCCGCTTGCTGCTGCTCCCATCCGTGTCTGTGCAAAAGCTACAAAAGCACATCTGCCTGGCTCTCCCTGGGGCGACCTGTGGTGCAGCTTGATGGCGTCAATAAAACGGCCGTCCTTGTGCGTCGGTTGGTGTCCGGAGTAGCGCGAGGGGCCCTGCGGCGCAGCTCATCTCCACATGCGTCCCGCTGGCCTCCTGGTCAATATTGTACCCATTTGGCTCAGCTCTGCCTTCCTTCCGCTGTCTGCTCTCCTCTTTCTGGTCCGCTTTTGAACAAGTGCGGGGCAGATCCAAGCGGCACCAACATTACAAGCGCCGAAACGTGAAAACGTTAAGCTCGGCAAGTAAAGAGGTAACCCCCGGCGACGGGTCGGTTTACCGTAAATCGGTCGGGGTGTGTCAGTAATCCTTCGTGGACCCCAGATAGAGGAAGAGGAAGGTAGAGGAACGCTTTTTGATAACCCAGTGCCAGTGTGAGTACACAGACAAAACAGGGCCAATTCTGGACTGACAGCGGCGGGAAATTAGGACATTCTTCTCGCACGCAGACTTGTGACTACAGCTCAAGGTCTGAGGGAGATAATAGGAGTTAAGTGATAAAATGAAGACAATGCTCTATCTCCTGGAGAAGCAAAGCTTCCATTAACAGGGGAATTAGATGAATCTCAAATAGAAGGAGATAAAGCCACGCAGGGAAACAGTACAAATCGGCACGACAGAACGTGATAGAGTCCCATGAGAGGGGAGACTCTCAGCAGTTCAGAACGGTATTGTTCAGAAAATCACCCTATAATTGAGGAAATAATAATAATAATAATAATAATAATAATAATAAATATCCTAACCACAGGGCTCACCCCCCAGAGAGGGTCCAGGACACTCCACTGAAGATCCCCGCAACGTCAACCTTGGTTGACGAGTGAAAAATGTTAGAAAAAAACCTTTCAATATACATGTGTTCATCTGCTCTTATCTGAGACAGACTTTTCGCCGTTTGGTTCATTTTTAGGCCTCTCTCGAGAAGGCGGAGGCATTAGCTTTACAACCGGCTTCTCTGGAGCAGGTTGGGTTGGTCTGTGGTCTGCACTCCTATCAAATGCCTATCAAACTGATAGGACCCCTAGACACTGTATCTGGTTGTCTGTTCCTAACTAAAGGCCACCCAAATGTCCCAAAGATGCAGGCGTTAGAGAAAGGAGAAAGAAGCAGAAGAAAAAGTGGAACTGAGGAGTAGCCCTCAAAAATGAATCAGTGCCATGGGATAATCAAATCAAAACTTCTCGTCAGAAGTTCTAGCAGATGTTGTTGGCGTTACTATTATTTTAGACAAGGAGTACGTATGTGGAATTTAAGACCGGACTTTTTTAAAGTAGGGGCACTAAACTATTCCCAATAAGTCACCATAACCACTGCCATTAGACTCCGCAGGCTCCGGCGATTGATAAAAGGCTGGGAAAGACCCTCCTGTCAGTCACCTGCTGATACACAAACAGCAGTGACACTGACAGGTCAGTGTCTGGCAGCTGGTGTAAACAATATAGAGGTTAACTTTCTCCTGGCTCTGAAGGTCATCTCCCCAAGGAGTCCTATCACAGTCAATAGCCGGTGATGGGCACTGATCGGGTCAATTGGCTGATTATCATGTGGACAGACGATGCTGGAGCCAGTAGCGACAATGAAGACATGCAGGGCCACAGTTCAGCCAAGGAATAAGATGATAACCTGCCAGTCACATCTACTGTAGGTCTTTAAAAAGACAGCAGTCCTTCGGACATCATTTGTCATGTAGGCGGAGCGGGATAAATGCTGAGAAGATGCTGAGAAGATGCTATTGCTAACCGAGAAGCTGATTAGAGGCTGATATTTGCTCACCGTGTGTTTCGACAGTATTCTGTGACTCATCTTGGTTTGACAAGAAAACATCTCAGCGATCTGCTGCTCGGCTGTGGCTTCTCATCACACGCAGCATGAAGCTGGAGCTGAAAGATGTTTGTGAGAGGCTGGCAATTATTTGTTTTCCCCCTCAGCGTTTCGAAGACTCTATCAAGAGGAAACCTAGTTTCCCGGTCATTCGGTTTAAAATCTTATCTTTCAGCTGAGCACCGCGGCTTGGACCGTTTTCACCGCTCTGCAGCTGCGGCAAGAAACGCTGTGGTTTCTGCTGTGGTGACTTTGCAAAAATGTACAATTGTCTGCTGTCGCTGTGTTCCTCCCTGCCCTGCTGGATCAGCGCCGTCCTGCTCGGGTCGGAGAAACGCCGACAGAAACGTTACAAAACACCGATGTGGCTGAACCTCCCTCTCTAAAGAAAATGGAGCGTGAGCCAAACCAGTTGCCACATAAATAATGTCACTCGCACATCGGGGGTAAAGACGACACCCTTTACCCTCCGTGGCTTTTCTTCCAATTTAAATCTCTGTCCAGACTTGGTCTACAACACATCTCCGCTTTTCTACCAGGCATCTCCACCTATCCAAACGGCTTCTCCCATCCAAAGAAATGCAGCGGCAACAAGACGTTCGAGGTAACGCGCCGTATCAGGGAAAAACAACGACTGCGGTGTTTATGGCGTCGCTTCTCCCCAGGTTGCAGTCTCAGCAGAGTCCGAGCAAACCAAAGTACTCAGCAGCTCCCTGGTGTTTTATTTGGGCTGCTTGGGAGCGCAGGAGTAGAACACGCCTCTGCGAACGTACATTCATACTCATAACGTTCCGGGAACGTCGGGCCGCTCGGCAGTGGAAAACCCGCTCGAGGTTGGGCGCTGGTGTTTGTTGGAGATGGATTGCTCCGTGACAGGCCTCTTCTCCCTGGTCGTGGGCCGGGGGGGTGGTCAGTCTCCCATGACTGAGATG
The DNA here is from genome assembly GCA_900497675.1 of Arapaima gigas. Taxonomy (NCBI): domain Eukaryota; kingdom Metazoa; phylum Chordata; class Actinopteri; order Osteoglossiformes; family Osteoglossidae; genus Arapaima; species Arapaima gigas. Next base: position 742,677 of record UFQX01000170.1, on the reverse strand, counting down.
TTGTATGCTGACTGTGTAAACTAGCTAGAGCCAAGAGAAGGGAAAGATAAAAACCTGCGGTGTGAAAGTAAACACTCTCTGAAGTGCACGGGTGTGTGGCAGGGGGCCTCCGCCACCGCATGGCCGCTTTGGAAACCCGCCGGGTCAAGGTCAAGCAGTCAGGTCTTTGAGGGACCGTTTCGCTGTTAACCTTCTGCCTGCATCCAGTGAGGGAAAACGGTCAGGGTGACACAGCGAGGGACAGGGACCGACGCAGGGCAGCCGAGATGACCATGCGCAGCTCGATTGAGGTTGAAAGATGATGCTCATTGATTCGAGCTTTTTTAATGCGGCTTTGCTGCGAAAGACTGGCAAAAGTATCCCCGAGGTTCTGGCCATGGTTGGAAAAAAAAGGACGCGAGCGAGGAAGGGCGAAAACCGAGTTCATGATCGCAGCGGAAACGCAGCGGACGAAGCAAAACCAGCGTGTAAAATGCGCGTAATGGCAGCGCGCACTTGTACGCGTGTGTCTTGTTAACTGCGGCGTGAGTCTGGCTTGCCCAGGCCCAGCTGTCCAAGCAATAACACTGATTCACTTTGGAAAATATACAAGGCTTTCTCACGAGGAGATTGATGTTCTTCGGTGATCAAAGTGCCTAAGTGGTACTTAATGTTATCTGGCTCCCACCCATCCCCACTCCTTGCTCCTCGTACTCCCTACTCCGGGATCACACATCCAAATGGCGCGCACGACTGGGAAAAGCTGTGGGGGTGGAGGCACCGTGGGGCAGGGAAAGTGACATGGGCGTCACGTTAGCGGAGGGCAACGGTTTCCGAACGTTTAGAAAGGTGCGAGAAAAAAAAAACACGGTTAGCAAAGCGGCTTCATTTGATCCGCCGCACACTTTTCGTTGCTTACTTTTAACTCCCGCGCCGCTTTAGCTTCGTCAGCTCCCATTTTTGCTGCCTCTGAAATTGGCCTGAACCCAGTTTTATTCCACCACGCCGTCCTTCTGGAAATCCAGATCTTCAAAACGCAGCAGGTGGTGCGGCGGTTAGAGCCACTGCCTTTACCCTCAACGGACCCAGGTACAAATCAGACCTCCTGCAGTGGTGCCCTGGTCCTGTGTACCTACCCTGAGCTGAAAGGTGGCCCAGCGGCCAGTGCTGCCACCTCACAGCACATGCATGGTGCGCTTGGACGGGGGTTTGAGCCCCGCTTCCTCCCACAGTCCAACAACATGCATTTCAGATGAATTCGGCAGTTCTAAATCTCCTCTAGTGTGTGTGTCTGTGTGTGTGTGTGAGTGAGAGAGAGACTGTTCCCATGTATATAAGGATGAATGAAGGTCTTGCCTTGTAAGTTGCGTTCAATTGAGGTGCCAGGTAACTGTGGTCGCTCACTTCTGAGAAGTGTGTGATGAACAAAATGCATTTAAACTGTAGATGTAAATTACCTCACTGTACAAACTGTAAGTAGTTTAGCACAGTAAGCGTGGGGTAAATGAATAAAGGAAAAGGCACGAATCAGGAACGACGGCTTCTCCGGAGGACTAGAACAGATGTGGCGGGTGTTTGCAGGGAAGGGATTGTGTGCTGGGCGTGAGAGTCTGCATCGCTTCCCCTCCCTGGGCTCGAATCGGTGACTGAACCGGAGCACGCCGGCAATGGGGAGGTTATCAATCTCCCTATTTAAAGAATTTCGAATGCATCCTGCCACCACTTCTCTGAAATGGAAATCCAGCGTCCTTCTTCAGACGTTGATTCAACGGGCTTCTGAATTTAGAAAAAAGAAAAGACGGATAGAGCAGATTTGTGGCCTTGCTCCACTCGCGGAAGAGTGTGGCAGGTTGGAAGCACTAACAAAAGTTTGAGGAGTAACAGCTCATGATTCAACAGGTGACACCAGCAAAATTTCAAGTCTGGAACATCGGCGTCTTTCGGAAGACTTCCGACAAATGTTTTCACCTTTCTTTATCTCAGCCTACCTAACAGTTGCGTGAAGAGTTGTTGGCTACGTGCGTGACAGCGTCTCGTGTTTTGTCCTTCTAAAATGTCTTCAACACTTTGTAGAGGCACAAGGTCTTTCTGGCCTACTTATATTGTCGTACATTATGACATATGTGCTGCAAATTTGTAATCCTGGTACTGCTCATAAAGTCCATCCTGCCAGTCCAAAATTTGTCCGAGATGAAGAAACCAGCGGCTCCTTCAAACACGTCTGCAGTTCTTCCGTTTTTCGGATACAGAAGGAGTCTGTCGAGTCTGTCGAGTCGAGTTCGTTCAGATGAGCTGAAAATGTCGAATCCTAAGCTGTGTTAGTAAAACATGTAATAAAAAGTTATATCCTGGTCTTTCACTTGTGTCCGACCCTTCGCAACCTCCTGGACTTAAGCACAGATCTTCCTGCCCTCTGCTGTCTCCGAGTCATTTATACTTATTAAAATTTATTAGCTGCCTGGACTGTATGGCCTCTTTCAAAATTTGCTGATTTCTTCCGATCCTTAAAGAAGAGAATTTACTTGTCAGGTTAATAAATATTTATATCAACCCATTTAATTGAGCCTTTCAGTCCTTCATTGCTGCTGCTGGATTTCTTCAGGGTCAACCTTCACAGTCACACACACAACTGAATTTTTCCCAAGTTCTCACTCACTAATCTCGCTCACCTTTGTTAGGTGCTGCTACTGGCACTATTTTCTAGCTGCTGGCACTCGGACCCCCAGAGGTGTATTTTTCTCTTGTATAGTTTCCTGGTTGGGAGTTTTTTTTTTTGTTTTGTTTTCCTCTTCTCAGTTGCCAACAGGTTTACCGTATTACACTTATGCCCTGTATAGTTGTTCTCATTAACATTTAACCTCCATCTACAGCTTCACTGTACACCTGTTTTCTGTTCCATCATCCTGATCTACTGCTCAGCTCTGAGTTGCTGTGTGAGAAGAAGCCTCTATAACAATAAACTGAACCGAATGTTCCAACAGAACTTTATTTCTTAAGAATCCACTAAAGACAGGGAACAGAAAGCAACACAGATGTTAAGCCTTAAAATCTGAACACCCCTGGTTTGAATCCTGTCTCCTACTGTAGTTCCCTTGAATAAGATGTATTACCAGTAAGAATGCATTACTGCACACTTAGATAAGAAGTGAGTACTTTATTATACAAACCTACAATTTTATGTTGCCTTTGATAAAAGTGTCTGCTTAGTAATAATACACCGGTTCTCATGTGTGGAAAATATGGCTGGGGTTTTAAACGGGAGCCTACAACATCTTGCAGATATTGTTGCAGCTTATCAAAGAAAAATGTTAACCATAAATATGGACCCCTTTGTATACTGAGGACATTTTTACCCTTAAACAGACCTGTTATAAACCAATTCCATGACTAAATAAACAGACAGGCAGCAATGGCTACTAAAATTGGCAAGTTGACCACAACCTGGACCTTTTTTCCACTATCCACACATACCTAGATTCTTCAAGACTTCTGAATGATAAGTCCTCTTCACGCCTTATCTGACAATGAACGGAAATGTCTGAAGAGCTGCTTTTATGCACCGAAACTGCGGCAGAACTAGCAAATCACTTCAAGCATTCAGAAAAGGGTTAAAAAATATTGATCTTTCTCTCCTGATCTACTGACAGGCTCATAAATTTGCACCACAATCTCCTTCGTATTTCCTATCAATTCCTGCCTCTATCTGCCGCTCATCCTCTATGGCCAGATGCAGTTCTACTTACTCCTTGGGAGAAATGCACAGGTATGGATAAAGGAAACATAAAAATGGGACGTTTTCAGATGATGCGTAAGAGCATGGTTGGTTCAGTCGGCAAGCAGGTGTGGGGTGATCTTTTGGGTGGACTTCTAGTCGTTTTTATTCCACCCCCCAACATTTACAAATCGGAGCAAACCAGAACTGTCTCAGAAGTAAATTGATGCAATGAAATTTAGCCTTTCCAACTGAGAAGAGCTGAGAAGAGTTTCCAATTGAGAAAACATCTCAACTAGCTAGAAGTGCAACACCACAATCAAATTCAACCTTATAACAACTACTCAGAAAATGTATGCCTACAAATTTGTCATAAGTTGCATACAGTTACGACACAACATTTGTTAGTGCAGGGAATGCAGCACTGCCAAACACCAACCTCCCACATTGACCTCACATTTAGTCTTCCCAATCCTTGAAAGAGTTAGCAGCTCAAGTCTAGTCGAGATTCTCTTCCCTCAAACAGAAAGACCTGTCGAGGAATTTGTTTGGCCCTGAAAGATCCCAACACCCCACAACATCTTGGAGGCAAACTTGACAAAAGCTACTCAAAGGAATAAACGTAGAATACTGAAGAAACAGTGTTTGTTCATCTCAATTATCTTTGACGCTTATAAGAAAACTTCTTGAATACATGAAAAAAATAGTCACAAAACAAACACTGCATTACCTAAAGTGGAATCTGCTGGTCAGCAAAATGATATCGAAAGAAATGTTATAAGGAATCTCATTCCAGAGGAGGTGTAGCTTTGAGGATTTGAACTCAGCTGTCAGAGTCCAGTGGCTTCTTCAGTAGCTTTAAGATGCTGTGGCACCTGCTGTCCAGAGGTGGATAAAAAGACAATAAGACAATCAAGAGCCACTGGAGAAAACGCATTCAACAAGTGGTCAACTGTAGCAACACTACTGAGCTGGAAACAATCTGCCAAAACCCGGCAAAGTCCCAGAAGAGATTACCTCAAGCCACTTAGTCTGACAGCTCTGCGAGATGCCTCTAGACATCTAAGAAAATGTCTGTCGAACCTGATGGTTTCCTTCAAATTCCTGCAATATTATGTACACACTACTCCTCACGTTGAAGCACGAGCAAGATGAATCACAAATTTGATTTTACACCCTACTTGTTGCAAGAAAATAACCAGAAAGGACCTTTATATGATTCAGTATGCAGTGAACTGCCATGTTGTTTTAGCAAAGTAAGTTTATGCAATGGGGTGTGAGAGACGTCTCTGATCAATCTGAACATTTTGCATAGTCTTAAGTGGTCAAACTCAAGTGATAAAACATTACTCTCATTATCTTACATAACAGGTCAGAGCAACAGTGAGCTATACAAGGTCAGGCAATTTGTGGAACCACCCAAATATTTTCCAGATGCCTAATGGTGGATTGATCCAACCAAAGCCTCTTTACAGTACAACCAATAGATGTTCTCCTTTGTTTCCAGTCAGGCTAAAGACCTTCCGGACCATTTGAAGACACATCATTGAGGTTTGCGCTAGCAGCCAACCAGAAGTTTTTCACCGTGTTCAAGCTGACTGGGATTGAGGTCTGCAGATGAGCTGTGCTCAAAATGGACAGAACATTGAACCCATCCTTTGGAACAGCCCAGTTCTTGTATCACTCTCAGCATGGTTGCCTGATGTCTGCACTACAATGGATCAAACATCATAACCAATAAAGATATGAAAAGGAACTTCTCTGTTGAATGTCTTTTGAAGTTTTAAGCATGTTAGTCGCCACATGGCTCCCTTTACTTTTGGAGCTACTGACTAGAATTCAAGATGGCTGCCTTCAAGATAGCAGGGGGGTGTTCTCACATTCCTCACAGATGCCCCCACTGCAAAATCCAACATCAGGCATCTCAAAAACATTTGTGAGGCTCCAGAGTTTTGACCCTCCCTGTATCTTTAACAGCTTTTTGAAGAAGAATTATGTTTGCTTCATTCAAACCTTTATCCAATTGATGTCATGATGTAAGAGTTCCATCTGGTTAAACCATGATAAAGCACTCATGGTAAATTTGTTGGTAAACGGGTAGTAAAAGACAAACAATTTAATTCCAGATCAACAGGTACGTTTTCTCAAAAATATCAATGCCAAAATAAAATGCACTAAGATGGAAACTTTTGGTTTAAGTAGTTCATTTTTCACAAAAAGAGCTAAAACCAACAAAATAAAAAACCAGTAAAGGACGCAAAGTTGCATGTTAAGTTTTCATTTCTAATGCATTTTTATTTTTCATATATGCTGTAGCACCTACACTTTTTGACCTTGTCCTGGCCACCTTAGGTGTTTCCCCCAAAATGTGTTTCACTCAGATGCCGAGCTGGTGAAGCGGCCTCCACTTTCACTGAGCAGCACAATGTTACATCCAGACATGAAGAAGTATTAACTGACTTTCCAAGTGACAAGACACGAGGAGAGAGCTAACAGCCCGAGTAGGTTCCACTCCAGTGGGTTATTGATTCACAGCCAGCATGTTGGAAGGCGTCTGGCCACCACTAAGGGCCCGGTGGCCATCGGAGGCCCGTGGCTGGGACACACAGGCGGCTGTCACCTCTGAATAGGAAGAGAAAAAGCGTGCAGCAAGCGACACAACACGTGTCGCCCTTTTTTGGGGCTGCGGCAATTATATTGGCACTGTTCCCCACTCCTCCGAGGTGGGAGGTCATGGATTCAAAGAGCCGGCAGGATGAGGCAGGAAAAGGAGGTGGAAGATGGCAACCGGTGGAGTGGAAGTTGTGAGGTCCTCTTTGGAGATCAGGACACGCAAGCTGAAGTCTCAAACTGTCAGCAGCAGTACCGCAGATGCCCTGGGACCAACCATCCAGGAGCTGCTGCTGGTTTAAGCTCAAGAAGCAGCCCGGGAGCAAAGATGCGTACAAACTGCCTGCTTATAGAAGATCAATACCCTGACAGCTCAGAGGAAGAGCACAGAGGACCCGCTTCCTTCCCCCTTTTGCATTTCACCGTGTCGGCCACTCGCACGGCTTTCTCACTGACCTTCTCGGGCTCTGTCCCCCAGCGTCAGACTTCTCCTGCAAACTGGCAATGTTAAATCAACTCTGACAGTGTTAAATCACCTCTTTAGGGGAGTTTTGCAGGGACCATTTAAACTCTCCTGGTGCTGATTTACTGCACTACTGATTTCACCGTGTGGCTTCTGAACGCCATCATTTTTCCGCAACGGTGGGACGCAGCTTTTCGAATCGCTCCGCTCCGGGCCCAAGGGGAGGCAGAGCGAGGGGCAGACAGTTTCTCAGAGCTCCAAGGAGGATGGAATTCAGCCTGTCAGCCTGTGGTCTGGCTTTCACATCCATCCTTCGCTTCCCGGCATTTTTTTGCACTTGTTTCAGCATTTATTTTTGCCTAGAATGAAAAAAACGTGTCATTCACTGAAAAAAAAATGTATTCTCTTTTTCAAGTTCATACCAAAACCACACATTTTCAGAACTGGGCATAGCGGCTTTTTTCAGGCAGCGTTAACTGATTCACATGAACTCCCTGTCTGCGACGCGGGATCCAAACTTCGCTTTTTTGTTCTCCTCTTGGCCTTTGTGTGACAACAGCCCCGTTCCTCAGGTTTCTCACACCGGAACCAGTTGAAATCTATTAGCAAAACAGTCCTACAGAGGATGATTTCACAGAATAACCTTTTCCTACTTAGTTTATGGCACACAGATGGTGACGACAATAATAATAATAATAATAATAATAATAATAATAATAATAATAATGAAATTTGGGCATTTTTTCCCCCAAATTCAAAATCTGAATTAAAGAGTTAACTGTTTACTGCAAATTACTACAACTGCATAATAATATTAATACTACTATTACTATTACTTATAATAATAATAATGCTATCTGGGCATATTTTTCCCCATTCATAATTTGAATGAATGAATTATTTACTGCAAAATACCACAACTGTATAGTAATATACTAATAACTATTAATACTACCACCAATAATAATAATAAGAAGAAGAAGAATGTGTGCATTTTTATTTTTACTTCTGCTTCTATTTGCATTTTGGGTTCCTTCTTCAGCACATGTGTTCCGAACGGGAACCTGGCCGTCCTGCTCTCCGCCGCAGCAGAAAGTGAGCGACGCTGTTAACAAATCTGCCAGGTTGACTCTAATGGTGTAGAGCCACTGGCAAATGCGGCTGCGGAGCACTCTGGACACCCCACTAAAAGACGCTGTTTAAAAGCCAGCAGCCTGAGGACGTTTCAGTATAATGCCATTAGGTCATACACTGTGACCAGACCCAGATTGAAGTTAATTTAACAAAATGAGGCTTTATTGCCAGAGCCGTTAAAGGCTTCTGAGAAGTAGATCTTAATGTATATGTACAAATTGTCAAGGCAAAGAGGAATGAGTGTTTCTTCCTTGTTTAAAGCACCAGCGCTAGTGATAATAGAGGACAAGCTCTTAAATCAGGTGCATAACTCTGAAAAATAAAAGGCACTTTTAGACATGCAATTATGTAAAACCATTACTGAATGGAAACCACAACAATCTGCAGATTTAAAGGCAGAGAATTAGTGTGTGGGTGTGGGGGGGGGGGGGTCGCGTGTGCTCCTTTTCATGGTGAGCTCATCTGCTGTACGATTACACTCTCAGAGCCGAAAATAAGTTATTTGTTTAGAGACGTTTTAAAGAGAACGATCTGAAATTTGCATTATGTGAGCGAACGCCACACGTTAACGTTCACTAGAGCCGCCTTCTGCCGCAAAAGCAGCTTTAAGTCTTTCAGGGTGAGTCCATACCAGCTTTGCACACCATTCAGGAGGTATTTTCCCCCGTTCATCTTGGCGAACGTGCAGCAGGGTGTTCGGGTCACTTGTGGGCCACATTTTTGATGCCCCAGATTCTCAAGTTCGGATTGAGTCCGGACTTTGACTGTGCCACTGTGGGACATTCGCTTTTTTCTTTCTGAGCTACTCCAGTGTTGCTTTGGCCTTTTGCTTGGGGGGTCATTGTTCTCCTGAAAGGTGAACTTCCTCCCAAACTTGTTTCTCAGCAGACTGAAGCAAGTTTTCTTCCAGTGCTTCCCAGTGTTTGGCTCCATTCATTATTCCTTCAATTTTGAAAAGATGCTCCATCCCTGCTGATGAAAACCATCCCCACAGCATGACGCTGCCACCACCATTCTTCACTCTATGAGTGGTGTTTCCTGAGACGTAGGCAGTGTTACGTGTACTCCGCTCATTTTGACTTTGAGTTCTGGCCAAAAAGCTCTATCTTGGTGTCATCTGACCACACAACATTTTTCCACGCTTCTGGCAAACTCCAGATGTGCTTTCATATGAGTTACAGCTTCTTTCTTGCCACCCACTCATACGGGCCAGTTTTATGCAGTGTTCTTGATATTGTGGGCTGGTGCTCCTTTCCTCCACCTTCAGCCTCTGACCTCTGACTGCTGGCCTCTCTGTAGCTTCCCTCACAAGTCTGAGTCTTGCTTAGACGCTGAGTTGTGAGGGATGACCTTGTCTAGGCAGGATTTGAGTGCTGTGATTCAGCTTCTTCCTGATTATGGATCCAGCACTGCTGACTGGGAGGTCCAGTCGCTCAAAACCAAAAAGGTAAAAGTCCTACGGTGACCCAGTCAAAGCACTGATCTCAACTCCATATAGAACCTGTGGCACCATGAAAATTATGGTCCACAAGCATAATCCAGCCCGCTGCAGATTTATCAAGACAAATAGGAAAAAGCAGCAGATTTCTGTTTTTTTTAAATTTTCTATAAAATAACTGCACATTTACCTCTCAGTTTAGTGTCAAATCATGAGTTCACCGTAAAATTTGCCACATTTTTACTGCTTACTACGTCTTTCCCTTCACAAAGCACACTGATCCTATGGCTCTTCCATTATAACACCAACTACTGCAGTCTCTCATTGTGCTGCTTCTGCCTGCATGTTGCTGGGACCGAATCCAACTAAAATCTAAATTTAATTAAAAAACAACCACCATGTATATTTCTGACAGTTCCAACCAATCAGCTTTCAACTATCAACTGACACAAGTACTGTATCACAGATTTAACACTATTAGCACCAACTGATGCTTTTTTCCACACCATCTTACAATTAAAACTGCACACGATTATTTACCCACGGAGGCAGAAAAGCCATTTTTACCGTACAAGTTGGTCAAGGGCAACTTTATTTACCCGTCTCATCCTCTCTGTGCCCTGGATACACCGTGGTGTTTAATACACGGTTATTATTACGACAATGTCGGTAAAGAACGAACAAATGAAACAAGACGAGGCTGAGATAGCTAATTTTTTCAAATATTAAAAATGAAAATATTTCTCCAGGAATGTTAAAAACACATTATTGGGCTGAAATGGTGTCCGAAATTATCCATGGCTTTTAATTGCTGCAAGTCCCGCTAGCAAGTAAAGAGTTAAGAGGCGGTAAATAGGGCAGGCGGCAGAAAAACAGAAATCATCATTAGTCCAGGCTCAATGTGCCACTCTGATCTCTGTGCGGGAGATAATCATTGAACTTCTGTGGACTATGCAGCCATATTTCAAGCTAAAGAGGAAGGCATGACCCGGCAGGTCAGAAGAATGAAAGACCCCATTTGACAGGTCAGCGGGCGGCTGTCTGCGAAAGGGCAGGGGTCAAGGGTCAAACTAACATCAAGATAGGCTGTGGCAGTGAGGGTCAGCCACCGGACTGGCCGGGGGTGGGGGGGGGGTAGTGGGAGTTAACCCCAAAGACAGTACGACTAGGAAATGTTGCCCGGCCTAATTACGAATGCTGCTGAGGATGACGACGGTGGGGCTGACAAAGGACATCATTCACTGCTGGGGTGTTTCTTTTATAACCAGTTTCTTTGGTCCTCATGGGTAGAGCCAGATGAAAGAGGCAAAAGTCATTCTCAGTTTTCAAACCGTGATACGTGTTACTTCCCCTGATCAAATTTTTAAAAGTCATGTTTACAGCTGCCTGGAAATCTTTTTTTTCCCCCAAAACTCATACAGGTGATAAAGCCTTTGTAGCAGAACAGAAAGAATCTTCCTTAACTGTGTTCTGTGCACTGATCTCCACTGTAATGGTCAAAGAAGCGACTGATGTCTGAAAGTGATGACATTTCACCACAAGAAGGGAAATCCTGGAAATGGCTGGAATGGCTGCTGTTCACAGTCAAAATACTGGCTCCTAGATGGTATGACTCCTGCTGAATGAGCCATGTCGAAGGGTCATGAAGGGATCGATTTTGTGGACTAAGATTCCTGCAGGAAGTCATCAGGTCACATTCACCCAAAACAGGATCAGGCACTTCAGATGAAAATATGTGCATTTAAATAATCTCATGACTTCTTATAACATAAATGAGTCCTATCAGTCGGAAACCCTATGATAAAAAAATTCTCTTGAAAGGCAATATCATTACAAATGGCTTTTCTTTGATTTTCTCAGACTTTCTTTCTTGCACAAAGCTTTACTAATAGCTCAGCCGAGAGGGGTTCTGAGCATTATGGGCTCAACACTTTTGATATTAATGGTGATAACAACAACAACTGTACTACTACTAATAATAATAACAATGATAATAATAATAAGGCCATGCAAACTTCCCACTGACAGATCCAGGAGTTGTGAGGTTCCAGTGGTACTTGCTATAACAATAAGCAAAAAAGAGGAAATAATAGTAATATAAATGATGAAAGTGGGTAGAGAAAAGCAAATGTACTAATGTGTTAATTGTAAGCAGTTTTGAACATTTGGGATTTAAGCCTGGAATTAAACATTTCCAGACTAAAGCTGATGTCTCCGTGTTTAAAAGATAAGACAGGAATTTCGTGCCTTTGGTGGAAAGAAGCGTGAACTTTGTGTCATTTTGGAACGCATTATTGGGTTTTCCCATTAATTCGTGTACAACCTGTCAGCACTTTTTTCTGGTGAGTGAATCGCGGGGCGCTTGGCTGTGAAAATACAACAGCAGTCTTTGGACTGTTGGAAGAAAGCCAGCCATCTAGGGGAAACCCTCAGAAACACGGGGAAAACAAACTCCACACAGACCGAGCCAGATTCTAACCCACGCGGTGCTACTCATGTGCCACCGAACCGCCTCGCTTTCCATCGAGAATTAAGAAATCAGTGATGTCACTTCGTACAGAAACTTTTTTATATCTGCCAGTTTTCATCTGAGTCGACCAGCTGAACCGCACGAGGAAAACTGAAAGTTTTGCTTCTGTGTCGGCAGATTCGTCGCTTAAAGAAAAAATCTACTGAAAATCACGTTTTTCCTGCTAAGTTGCATTTCATTGCGGCTGTTGTTCACCTTTCAGAGGTTTTGGAGATAATAAATTGGACAGAAGATCAAGGGGAAACCGTGTTAGATTCTGGAAACTTAATCGTTGATTCAGACCTAACATCAGGGTGGGGAAAACACACTGAAGACACTTTCATTGCATTAATCTGATTTCTGGTCACAGCTGGAATTTCGCTCATCCTGATATTCAGAGGCGAGAATTCTGCTTTGAACAACAAGACAGTTTAAATCCGCCCAATCCAGGTTGGTGTTAAATTATTAGACGCGAACAGATCCACCTGCTGCAAGTAAGTGGAAAAAATGTTTTTTTCTCTAGCTGTTTTGTTTCTAAACTGATTGCGGTAACAGCATATTGAGCAGTAATACGCAGCAACATTTTGATGGCCTGGATCGTTCTCCCCAGAAGAGAAATGTGTTTCCTACCGTTTTCTTAGGGCTAATTCACCGCTGCTTTGCATCACGCACACCTTGTTCATCATTTTACTCCGCCAGGCTTAATTGGCAGTTCTTTCAGGGCACAGGGAATGAGAAGAACCACCATACAAATATTCTTCTGTTTGTGGCTGTTCCACATCCAAGGTGTGTATTAATTACTGGCTTGGATTCCTCAAGTAACTAATGTTAAATCCTTTAGTCCACACCAGTGAACTCCTGGAGTTGGGACCTGGGATTACAGCGTTTGGGTGCTCCATCACCATGTCTTCTTTTAAGCTCATTTGGTCAAGCTAAGGTGAGGCTGACTGTAGACCCCCCCTGGCCCCCCTCGCTCAGTCTGCCTGGCACCAGACTGCAGCACAGACGGGCAGCAATGTGTGTGAGCCCCCTGCTGCCTAGAGCCGGCCAGGAAGGAGAAACAAACCACTTCTAATGGAGACATGACATGCTCGCCAGGGCGGAAACTCAAACAAACGATTAATGGGCTGCAGACCCCTCCTCCAATGTGCCCTCCGCCACCACCGCCCCGCTCTTAAAGGGCCAGGTATGGAAACGCGGCGGCCTTGTGGTCATTCATTCTGGACCCCAGTTGAAGCAGCTTCCCTGGAAGAGACAATTCAAAGCCTTTGTGAAATTTTGGGTTAATGCATCATAATCATTTTTAAAAAATGTAACGGTATAAACATACAGTAATTCCACATGTCCTCGTCTAGGTTTTCCACGGGCTTAGAGATGGTGGCTCATTAAAAAAGGCCATTTAAAAATAGATATAATTTCCTATGACCGACGGCAAGGAAATTCTTTCCAGAGTTGTGATGGGCTGAATCTGGCAGGTTCTACAGCTTTTCTCACACCATGAAGAATTCTGGAATGAATCTAATTTGGTTCAATCAAAACTGCAAGTTCAATTAGTGGATTTTTTGACCGGCCACGACAGGACCCTGCAGGCAGCTCTCCAGGACGGGGAGCTGAACCGTACAGTCGTTCGGTCACATCTGACCCATTGTGACCTCGTGCGCTGGAGCATACGAGGTCTGTCTGTCTTCTGCTACTTCTCTGAGTTCTCTCAAAGTCACACCCATTGTTTTGGTGAAATCTTCTCCCGGTCTCAACCTCTGCTGCCCCCTTCCCCTCCGGTCTTCGATCTTTTCCCGCGTCAGAGTCTTCTGAAGTGAATCCCATCTTCTCAGGATACGGCTAATGGCAAAGAGCTGTGCCACAGTAAATTCAATCAGGGACATTCAGTGACTGTTGCCCCTGACCTCAGTGCAGTTCCGGTTGCCCGTGTTTCCGTTACACAGCATCCTGGGAAATGGGTGGCTAGGCTGGTCAACAGCATTACAGGCCTGGGTTGGAGTGACTTTTAATGGGATCAGGGGGAATTCAGGCTCTGATGAGGGTCAGTGGGCAGCAGACCTTCCTGCTGCAGAGAAGCTCAAACTTGCTTTGGCACGCTCCAGCAGGGGAACTGACCTAATGAGGTAGCAGTAGCTCAGCTGGACTGGGATTACAGTGACTCTCACATGGGGGCAGGTCTTTGGACAGCGAAACAGCCCAGCTGATCGCCCCAACACTGCGCAGAATCGCACTGAAAATTCACAGAGGCAGAAAATAAGCTAGTTTGGTTGTTGCACTTTCTGTATCTATCTTCTCTACTCCTTCTCAGTATCACTCTCTTCTAACCAGGAGAAAACTTGTCCCCATCCCTTTGTATTCCAGTAGACGTCTACAGGAAACGTGAGCAAATTCTGAACGAGTAAGAGGCATGGGAAAACTAAATGTGGATGGAATAAAAGGGACGCTGTGAAAGCTGGAGAAGTAGAGCTAGAGAACTAGAAGTCTTCCAACTAAGGAAGCTGAGAAATGGAAGAACGAAGAGAGACATTGTCTCCGTGTTTAGGGCTTCTTGGGTCCAGATAGATGCTTGTTGCTTCCAGACGAGGCGGGACGGGGGCAGCCTTCATCCGGTAGCTGGGTTGCAGGCCTTCGAGTGCAGCCAAGTGAGGGACAGCCATCATGTTCATGTGTTGTGATTAGCAGGTAATGATCTTTGATCTAATGCACCGACTGGGAAAACGCGGCTCCGATTGAATTCCGGGGGGATGCTCGGCCGACCTGGAGCCAGTGTCACTTCCCATTACAGAAAAGGGTCTTCGGGGGCCCCTCCTAATCCCCTTCAACCCCCGCCGCCTGGAGGGGGCGCACCGCGTAATGATATCAGTAGCGGCAGGGGTGCAATGAATACGAATACTTATGCGGAATGTTTGGACAAAAATTTTCTCCCAAGCTCTTGAGCACCGTGTTCCCACACACAGAGGCTCCTGGTGGGCACCGCAGGTATGAGTCAGCACAAGGTTTCTTAATCATTTGTTTTGGAACAACAGATTACCGTGTACAGAAGCGCGTCAACGAGGGCCTTGGCATCATTTTATAGACCTCATACTGAAGGCGAGTGAAAATTCTCAGAGGGGCTGTTGCCTTGCCATAGAAACCCATGAAACAATAAATTTGTCCCATCCTGTCAGGCAAAGCCAAGGCATTCATTTGGTTTGGAATGTAGTAGCTGTTCCCCACCTCTTGCACCATAAAATAAATCTCGTTTCTGCATTGTGCAGATGAACGGAACGCCTTGCCGCATAACCGCACCGCCCAGAGTGGCCTGTTGTATGATTTCTGTCTCTGGTTTTGGGGTTTACAATTTACGACAAACGAAGCGTCGCTCGACCATCTACAGTGGAAAAACTCAAAAAAAAACACCACTTACCCAAAGGTTCCTTTTATCCTGTATTACTGTGACATCATGCAATTCCTTTAGACAGCATTTAAGACCATAATTTACCGCAACATCTTTAATCCACATTTATTTTACCGAGTTTCCTGAGAGACGAGCTGCGAGTGCTGAAGGTGGTTGCAAGACACCTGAGATGTGAAGGAAGGAGGGGTTGCTTGCTTTATGTGGTGCTCCACCTCACCAAAGCTTGCACTTTCACCTGAAATTTCTGTTCTTGCATGGTGAGCCTCATAACCATGATTCAATAGCTCTTTATGCAGAGAGTACAAATGATAACATGTACAATTTATCATAAAAAGGAGGCTCCTCGTGCCAGGGAAGTCTGTACAGGTCGTCCCTGCCATCCCGTAATCCTTACTGTACTGTTTTTGAGTCTGGATGTTTGGTCGCATCAGCAACAGCAACTTCTCTGTCTGCTGTATTGCAATAGGGTGGCCGTGCTGCCATAAGGAACCATATCTGTTATTGTTTGGATCCATATCAGTGTTTGGGTGTCTATTAGCGACTCCCTCACAGCAGGTGAGGGAAAGTAAGATGTCAGGTGTCAGAAAGGTGTCAGAACACACCTCTTTTGGACTCGCTTCTCACCTGATCTTCTAGTGGCTCCATTAACTACATCTGCTTTAAAAGGTTATGTTTGCTGTCCTCCCTATTGGTTCCACATGCAGCAAAAATGAACGGAGGCATTGGACTGCGACTCGTCAGTCGCCTGTATTTCTCTGCCTGTTGGTCTTATGCATTTCTGGTTAGAGAAGCGTCGAGTGCTAGGTGTTTTTTACAATTTCTGAGCAGCATTAGATTATGTTTTGCGTAACACAACATAAAGGGATTGGCAGCTTCGCAAGGTCGTCGAAAGGGAACCTCTTAGTAAGTCAAGGGAAAGCTCTACTGTTCCTTTGGTTTATTTTTGCAGAGCTCTCCTCTCATAAGATTGACACTGAGCTCTGGAAAGAGTTCCAAGAAGTGACAGAAAGCACCAGGCACCTTTGGCAGAACAGATTTCCCACCACGCTGTTTCCCCCAAAAAGCTGCCATCCTCGCCGTACATGGAATGTGTCTCCACCTATGAAACCGTACCCCGTTGCACTGTCACTTGAAGCTAAAAATGGCCTCTGATGCCACCCCAGCCTTCTGATGTAGACTAATGCCTTACAGCAGTGTGTGGAGGCGGACTGCTGGAAGATGTTGGTGTACTGTGTCAAGTGCAGTTATAAGTCCATCTCTATCTATAATTCTATATACTGCTGCAAAAATTGTGGATTATCTAGTTTGCACAATACTGACATCCCCCATTATGTTGCCAACCTCACCTCACCAAAAATTCACATTAGATGAATGTGAGCCACGTGCACACTGACAATTGAGGAGAGAAAAAAAAAAATCTCCAAGAGAGGGAGAACAATCTGGGATGGTTCAAGTCTCTGTTCACCCATCCTGGAGACAGTTAATGTGTGTGGATACCTGTATTACAAGCAAAGCTGTACAAACAGTCGAGGTTGAGCCATAGATGGCATCTAGGTTTGCTAAACCCAACTGCCCTGGTATGTAATGATCAGTTCCTGTCACCATGGCACACAGGGGAGACTGTAGGCCTCACCAGGGTACCAATAAAAGACTGAAAAGAAGAGAGATTAGCTACTACCTACATACATAACAGACACAAGGTTATCCCTCTAGTATCTAACAAGCAAAGTTGCAACATGCAAAGTTCAACAGTAACTACAGCAGATACACAAGGCAGAAAGATAAAGTTCTGGGTTTAAAGGCTCAGACTAAATATGCACTCCTGATACTACCTGGCAGACTATTCCAGAGCTTTGGTGCTTTGTAGCTGAAGGCATGTCCTAAAACTACAGATATTTTAGAACATCCAGCTCCTAAAGGTTATCGAAAACATCACGGGATATAAGAAGTAATGACCTCGCTAAGGTGGAATGATGTCACTAGCTGCCTCGTGTGTTAAGAGGAGGATTTTACAAGCTGGTCAGAAGGACATTTGCCCGGGCGACTTCTTGCCTTCTACGCACCGTGCCGTTTTGGGGTTGCGGCCTGTCAGGAGAAAACAGAGTTATCGCAGCGGGATGTCAGATTTACATAAACAATAAATAAACAAACAAATGGATACACCCTTTGCGATGCTCACCAACCGCAGGTTCATGGACCTCAAAGCTGTTAGTGCCACTCGAAAACAAAACCTCTCCTCATTACTCTTGCATGACATAGAGTGCTTTCTTCACTCCTCCACCAGCCTTCCCTACGCACAGCATTTCCATACACACCCATTTGCCTTGAAAGATGTGTTGGACATGTTATTTGTCTGCCCTGTTGCTCCTGAATAATGCATCTCTGGTGTTTATTATCTGCCATCCCAAGTGAAAAGAGAAGAAGACATATTCACACACATAATTTCACGCTCAATGCCCCTTACATGAAGTTCCTCCTCTGGGATTATGAGTGCATTTATGGTAATAGTCTTCATAGGTATCCTGGGACAAAGCCTTGCACTTTGATAAAAACCTGGTCTAAATGACACCAGTGACCTGACCTGTGTCACACCATGGAGCGGCAACCAAACAAAAACACCACCAACATACAAAGTCTCACCTGAAACCACGGCCTTGCTCTTATTTTTTTCCTCATCCTGGTGTGTTTCGAAACAAAGAAGCTCTTTATATACGAGAGCATGTGGAACATCAGAAGGAAAATGCCACGTCTAACACCTGGAGTCTCCACCTTGCCATGTAAAAAAAATGCTAAAGCCTTTTTAAAAATCAGCCGTTTTTTTTTTATTCACGACGTCTCCCAAAAAGTGGAAAAGTGGACTGAGATATAGCATACCATAATCTGAAGAGTGACAGACAGAACGGCGAAAGTCCATTGTTCTGCACTGAAAGCCTTGCAGAAAATTAAATTCAATTATTTCTTAGTAAACAACAGTTTTTTTGGTTATACCCAGTTTATACAACCACACTGAGTGCTACACTAGGTAAGGTACTGAACATCTGTGTAGTGTTTTCCTTTTAGGTGCATCGTAGTTCTTACACAGCATTTCATGACAAAAAAAATACAGAAGATGTACAGATGATCCATGAAAACAGAAACTTTGCAGAATAAACTGCTCAAAAAGGGATCTGATTTGTTTGGCGTCGCTGAGCATCCAGTGGGTTCTGTTCTGGAACATACCTACCTTGTGACCATAGTACAGCAGGGTAAATACACAGCTCTGAAGATTTGTGATTTGCTGCAGTAAATATCCACCTGAACGGTCGGTGAATGAACGGTTGAGCGCGTTGGGGATTCGAGTGATATTGCCACTAGGTTCAAGGAATCAACAACAAATCCCAAATACACAACGCATTAAAGCATTAATGCCTGAAATATTCATCACCCTCTGTGTTGCCATCTTAAAAGGGCCATTTGACTTATACATGGGTGTGAAGACTTGTTCCCAAACAGCTCACACCAAGCCTGACCTGCTCCCAAAAGCTTTTATTCAAATACACCCCCAGCGCATTAGCATGAGCCGGGCCGGCGCAGATGGAGCCGCTGGCCTCGCATGCAACACATCGATGAAAAATACATAGCAAAGCACCCACTAAGATGCTTTTTTTGTTGTCTTTCCACTCTTCTCTGCTTTCCTGCGATCTGCTGGGCGTACGGGCTGGGATGAGACGGGAAGCCTGACCTGACAGGAGCTCGTGTTCCTTCCCTACATTCCTCCCCGGAGATGGACTTCTCTGCTTCGCACGTCCGCCGTCCATTTCCTACGCCACGGCGCAACATGGCAAATTTTTTTTAAGCAGTTTCCTAAGCATCTTCTATTAAAATTTGTCCCATTTTTTTTTGTTCAAGCGTCAAATCTTCCTGCTCGGAATAATTTAGCAACCTTGAAAGCTAATGACAGAAGACGGCATCAAGGTGTTTAAATGCTTGATCCAAAAGGCTATTAAAAAAACAGGGGCACATTTAAGACTCCAAGAAGTTGTGCTGGAAGTAAATGAGTACAAATGTTTTGCCATTTTATTATCACAACTAATTATTCTCCATAAATGCTAAAAAACTCAACGGCAGAGAAATGCTGCATGAATGATATTGTTATCGGTGATTCATTTCTTTCTTTGAAGTGATTTATCCGTCTCGGCTGGAGTCATGTGCTGTTTGTGGTGGGCTGGCGGGTTCCCGACGCTGTGAAAGCCTGGCGTCTGTCTCCTGTTGTCTCCTTTTCTTTGTTACTTGGCATGGAAAACAGGTTTTCCCAGGAAAGACACTGTATACCAAACACTCACCGTTGCGGTTTACATGGTAAATCTTCAATCTGACTGTGATTAATCCATAACTTTGTCTGGTTATTGTGATTATGTTGCTCGGCTGACACTTTTTTGGATGGATGGATGGATGTTAAACAGAGTATTTCAGGCCAAGTACCTCTTTAGAATGACAAGATCTGAGACTTAAACCAGTAACATATAGTTTGCATATCTGTAGATTTAATGCTTTTCACCAAACTTTGTGCTGCAGGCAAAGCAAAACCTCTTCAGTTATGGCCACACAGCATCCCATCCCATGGTGTATCTGCATTCCAGAAGCCAGACTATAGACAAGTCTTTATTTGACGTTCACAACTCTGCTCATGTGTTACTTATCCATTGAATATGTCTTCATACCTTCCTCCACCTTTTATAATCTTCACCACCTTAAACACCTTCTCCCACTACTTTCCTCTGGTATTTAGTTGCTTGCTTGTTCCATAAAGTGTGACTAAGGTCATTTGGGCAGTTCTACCTCAAACAGCTAAGCTTCTTCCTTTCTAGGGTGTCATGGCACCTCTTCCAGTCCATGAGCAGAACCATCAGGGAAGGTCCTGGAACTGACTGACTACTGGATCTGAGGTTTCTGGGTTAGTCGTTGAGTTACCCTCAGCTGATAGACATGCACATCTCACCTGTAGTAGCAGAAGCATCTTGTGATGGGGCAGGCACTGGTGCTCAGAACCCCAGAGGTTTTTTCTCCCATGTTGTTGTCCTGGGAGTTTTTGGTATTTTTTCCTCCTGTTACCAGCTGGCTCAAGGTAGTTCTTCAGCAACTGTCTTGTTAGAATTTCACTGTGCTGACTATGCCTTTCTCTTCCGTGATGAGTGCAATTTGAAATGCATCTATTCCACCATCTTTTCATCATCCTTAACTGCTTCATCCTGGTCAGGGTCGCAGCAAGATGAAGCCCATCCTGAAATCACTGGCCACCAGGCTATGGAATAACCCCTATCACTCACACTATGGCCAATTCAGAGCAACCAATTAAACCAAAACACATGTGTTTGGACTATTGGTGGAAACCCACACAGACACAGTTAGAACAAGCAGACGCCACACAGACTGAGCTGGATTCAAACCCACACCCAAACAGCCCAGGTGCTATGAGTCAGCAGCTCTACTTGCCGCTCCACTATATCACCCTGCCGTTTGACATCTCTGTTAACTAGTTAAATTAATTCACATTTCAGTGCTCATCTGCTTCAGTTTGCCACACCACAGTTTCATCCAGGCCTGTATGACCTATATGAGTAAGTCATCCTGGCAGCAAAACTGCGTGTCGTACATAATTGCACATTTTGCATCTACTGAAACATTTTAATGATGAAAAATGGCCCCGTTATTCATATTTACAGGATCAGTTCAGCAGTACTGATGTGGAAGCCGTGAGACTGCAGGGGGTGGGAGGGGGGAACCCGATTCCAGGGCTGTCATGTCCCCCGCAGGTGTAGCAGGACACACTTTTCCTCTCACCAGACCCAGGGACACAAGCCATAATCGCACACTCTTCCCCTCATCTATTATTGATGCTGGATCACCTGTAAATTACAGCACCTGGTCTCAAACGGCCCAAGGCGACGCTTCTACAAGTCTGGGCACAAGGGTTAAAAAGAATCATTAACAGCTTCAGTCTGACGTGAGGTAAGGGAACGTAAGATAGAGATGGGCTCAAAGTAAAGACTGTAAAAATGATTTATGGTAACTGAACTGAACTGGATCCCATCCTGCACATCCTGTTACTACATCAGGTATCATTTATAACAAAATACTTTTAAAAAAATTTGTTTTTAAACATCTATTTCTTAACTGAAGCTGCTCATGGAAAAGATCTGTGCTGAAGGGTGGTGTAGAATGATCACTTTCTGAATCTCAACTAACATCTTCCGGGGAAATTTCTAGAAAGAGCTCCACGCCTACGGGACGTATAGAAGTAGTTCCAGTTTCTTGGTACTAATACAGTCTTGGCAGATATGAAGCAGTTATCAGTTAATTGTTGAAATCTTGTGAGAAAATATTTCATTACTGGAGAAATCTGCTCGAAGTCGTCTCCCAACAGCTACTTGACCCTAAAAGGTAAATGCTGAGGCAGGATATGTGGAAACTCTAGAAAAGGGTCTCGTGTCCTCCTTTTTCCTCCTTGGTAAAGCTTGTAGAGATCTGAAAGGTGGACAGGCTCCAGCATACCACCCAAGCCTGTGAGAACATCATCCAGAAGGTCAATATGGTTGGAGGACCCTCCTGCCTGTGAGATGGCAGCACTACTTGCTGATCTACAGCTTCACCAGGAAAATTACGTACAATTATAATTATGCATCTGTTTTCTTACTACATTTTACTGGATTTTAATGAATTTTGTATTATATGAGGGGTAGAACGAGGAAACACGGAGCCACAGGTGAGCACCTTTATTATTTTTAGCCCGGTTTTTGATTGGATCTTCTCAGATACATCATAACAGCATGTTATAGGTACATGTCATAACAGCTCCCACCTGGGGTACGTGCATGAGTCATCCTGGCTCCTTCAAGGGAGGAGCTCCTTGTGATCGACTTCAAAATTGATTGAAACTCAAGTTTTTAATATTTTCCTGGAATTCAGGTAAGCAAAACACCATCTTACTGGTCATTAAAACATGTATACATAAATATCTTGTAATGTACAATTTACAGTATCTGTACAATACAGGTATGACATCACAGATTAATGATAGGATCTGCAGACAACCATAGTGTTACTACATGACTGAGCACTTATAGCCTGTACCGTAGATGAAAAATATCATAAAAATTGGTTAAACATTAAATGTTGTACCTGCACAGTCTGCATGCATGACATGCAGCGTAATGACTGCGTGAGGTGAACGCCGCACAAGACTGTGTGCTACGACATGATGGCAGCGTCCCACCCGCTCATAGCCAACAACTGTCTTCTTGCATCTCACACAGCATTAGTTGTTCTTGCGAGTAGTAAACATCTTCCCACAATCACCACCACATCCCCATAGCACCACCTCCGCTTTTGCAACAGTCGCACCACTAACTGGCCATCAGCGAGCTCAGTGAGCTTACGGATGGAACCGTGGCAAGACATCATGCCACTTGTGTTTACGGCATCTTGCTATCATGTGGCACACAATACTGACGAATTTACTGTACTTTTTATAAAGGAATTTGAGTAAACAAAAGAATGGTGAATTATTTAATAATGGTGTGGTTAAGATACCAAACAGTTGCTAGAGAAGAACATCAACAAATGTCAGAAAAGATGTTAGTGTATGGTAGAAATATTGACTCCATTGATGTATAATCTGGCCGTGTGTCAACAAGGCGGTGGTAAGCGGAGGACAGTCTGTGTGTCTTCAAAACGTAAGGAAAGGGTGGAAGATTGAAATAAATTAGTGGGAAAAAAATTATCCTGCAGCAAAGTTATTCTTACTTCGTATTAAGGTTTTGTTAGAACGAATTTGTCGTTCAGCTGATATCCAGTCGAACAGGGGTGGGCGGTGGAGTTTAAATTGACCCCTCTGGTGGCCTTAACTACTACACACTTTATCGTCTCGTTGCAGTTAACACATTTTACGGTAAAAAGTATAAAGTGTCTTACGGAAATGAGAATTTTAAGCTTAAGAGAGAATAAAAGCTTCAAGCAGCTTCAGTCTGCATGATCCAAACAGAATGAAATTAAGTTAATATGTTCCCACCTCTGAAAGTGACACAAAATAACAAATAAATATTTTCCTGTCAAACCTCAATGTCTGTTATACAAGAAGAGGAAAAAGAGGAAAAAAGAAGAAATGAGGCCTCTTGCAGTCTTATAACAGACAACAAAAGATATTTAATGGGAAATGTAACTTTTCCAGATGTCAAGTCTCATATTGCCACACATATTTTTGAAATTAGAAAAACAACTTTATAATTATTTCTTGGACAAATATGGCTCTAAATTAGCTTCAATCTCCAGTACATTAACAGTTAGTCTGTTCTCTCCCTCAATACGTTTTCAGCTCTGCAACTAACAAAAATTTGGGGTTTGTTCTTTTTACGACTTTTATTTAATTGTCTGCTGTGGTTTGAATATTTTCGTCCTTTTTACGCTGCAGATGAGCTGCACAGATGACCTAAACTATATATAATATATAATATATTTTCATAATAAAATACGTATGTAAGTATAATTTTTGTGTTTTATCAGTATATCAACTGCCTGCTATCCTTTGGGATAATATATATTTATGATATTATTGACATTACAGTAAAAGCGATACGTCACAGTAAAGGCTTTTGTTTAAATGTGGACGAGAAACGGGAAGAAGAGAAAGAACAAACTGCAGCAGAGGTGCGGCTCTGGTGTCTCGTGGCTCCTGGGCTGTCTGTTGTGATGAGGGTTTGAATCCAGCTCAGGCTCGGTGGTATTTGGCTGTTGCCCCCGATGTTTACGTGAGTTTTCCAGCTTCCCACTGTTGGAAGTGTGTGTGACTGTCCTGTGATGGGCGGCCATCACGTCCACGCTGTTGCCCTCACCAGCTCGGCGTCCTGCACTTCCAGGAGGGGCTCCACACCACCAGGGCCGTGCGGGGGGTAAGTGAAAGCCTTCCTGTAGATTCATGGGTAAACCGGTTGCTCAGAGTTTCTCATCTTTTAAATTTGTACCCGTTGTGTGTTGCGTGTCGGTGCATTTTTGGAACATGCTGTTAAATGATCGCTGTTTAGTAAGGAGATGCAGTGTTTTACAGTTTTAGAGTTTTCCCGAGGTCATGTCTTAAAGTAAATCCTTCGGTTTCAGTAGCGAAACACTGGGCCCTGTTATAAACACTTTAGCTGTGATTTTTTGATGAAGAAAACATCAGTACATCTGTTATCATGACCCGCATAATCCTGGTCGGGGTCTTGAGGGCCTGGAATCACTGGCCGCTACGCTACAGAACAACCCCCTGGATGGGACGCCAGTCCATCACAGGAGATACAAATATTTTTCTTCTACTTGTACATTTTAAGTAGTGTTTTCCTCGCCTCTCTCTCCTCAAAAATTTGTCGAGATCAGATGTGACCGGTTTCCGTGTCCATGTGTCAGCTTCCGCTAAAATGCACCCAAACAGAAGAGGAGCATAGAATCACATTATTTCCATTTGCTTCTCCACTGTTTAAAGCTCCTGTCGGGTGTCTGTGACTCCTGGTGACCAACGATGACGATGAACTGCTCATCTGTGCGATAAATGAGTCATCGATCGGCAGTAAACCCGAACGTTTGCTTTCAGTCATGTTAATGTCAATTTTAATACAGCTTCAAGTTGAAAAAGTGACAAAATTATATCAAAATGAAAATTTTTACTGCAGCGTTTTTCTTATTAACTCTAGTTATACCCAAGACTGTTGCAGAACATCCCAGCAAATAAATCAATATACATACAATAATTATGCTTTTATTGACTGTATGCATAACAAGACAAACTGAAAGCAGACGACCAAAGTTGCACGTGTTTCTGGTTAATAAAACTTCACTAAATAAAAGGCCGGTGATGGACTGGCTTCTCATTAAGGAGTAAAAAAGGGTTATCGTGAGAGTTAGTCTGAGGGTTATAGTTAGTCTCAGGATTAGGGTTATGGTCAGGGTTAGTCTGAAGGTTAGGGTTAGTTTCAGGGTTGGTCCCAGGGTTAGTCTCAGGATTATTGTTAGAGTTAGGGCTAGGGTTAGTCTCAGGGTTAGGATTAGGGTGAGTGTCTCAGGAACACAACCACCATGCAAGTTTTTAACTCACCGCAGCTCTGTCTTTGGTTTTCTCCGCAACCTAATATGTTTACAAACCGAGGGACATCTGCATTATTATGCTTTTATTGATGGTGTGGTAGTGGCTGTATTTACCAACAAATCGGGCTGCAAACACAACCTCAGTGGACATACAGTAGTGTGGAGCAAAATGTGGAACACATCTAACTGGCCATTGTTAAGTGCTGTTGTCTGCACAGGGCTAATGATGTGCATTGGGAAAAATGCCCTCAGAAGCAGACAAAAGTCAGATTCCAGGAGGATTCAAATTCATCTTGTCAAAGTGCTGCCGGTGCCTAATCCCCGGGTCTCTTTTGAAGTCGTCGGGCCTGTGGGCGGGTGGGTTCTGATCGATGGCCCCCTTCTCCTATTGGATGCACGACACCCTCGCCAGGGTCACGTCCCGTCTGCCCCGGCCTGCCACACGCTTCCACAGGATCCTCGGCCGCG
The DNA here is from genome assembly GCA_900497675.1 of Arapaima gigas. Taxonomy (NCBI): domain Eukaryota; kingdom Metazoa; phylum Chordata; class Actinopteri; order Osteoglossiformes; family Osteoglossidae; genus Arapaima; species Arapaima gigas. The sequence goes on along the minus strand of UFQX01000170.1, from coordinate 716,875 downwards.
TTTGCCCACCGACCCCACCTCCACCTCCTGGCCCCCCTGGCGCCAAGCAGCGCCGGTGGTCAGCCACCTGGTCCTCAGGGGATAGCGAGACCGTCCTGCTGCACCTCACCTCTCTGCTGATATCTGCAGAAAACCCACCAGAGTCTCCGGCTCGTGACTGTAAATCATCCCTGGAGCCCACAAGGGGTAGGAACACCAAGCAGGAGAGCAGCATAAAGAAGGTCCACACTGCATGGGGTTACATTTTCACATCTGTTCAACTTCTAATGAGGTGTGACCAAATTTAACCCAGTTTTATTTCAGATCTGGGCCGCAGTGAAACTGGAGCACAGAAACTGCTCAAGTGGAGCGTTTGAGCACAGACGACGGGGACAAAACTGCCGTCACGTGATGCTCGCGGCATCCAGCGGAAGGTTCTTTGTACTGAGAAACGCCGCTTGTCATGAACCTTCGCGACCTGGAGCATTTATTTATTACGCCTCGGCCGTCAGCCCGCATTTACATTTGTGTCCGTTTACTCGTTTCACCGAACAAATAGCTAAATATCGGTATCCGTTTGGAAACTTAACACTTCATGCACTAACAATTTTTTACCCGAAGCATGTCTGAAATTTAAAAAAATCAAAACGAGAACGTAAACCAGAAATAAATAAAATAATCCAACAGATAAATGTGCTCTTCAGTGTGCTGTAATAAAAAAACATTATAATGCTTGTATAACGTACTTTATTGCGCTTGCATTACAATAATGTATCGTAATAAAGTGTATTATATACTCATACTTCTAGTCAGCAGTGTGTTTCTTCTGACCAGCTTTGTGGCAGAGAGTCGTCGCATTTGCTGTGATTTAAGGTGGACGAACGACACAGCAAAGCTCACAAACCTCCTTTCTTTGTTCATGATGAGCATAAAACTGTTAGCTTTGTTTGTTTAAATTATATGCATTTTGTTACTTTGTTTATCTCATAAATGTATTTACTTTAGGTTAGGGTTTGGGTTAGGTGAACCAAAACCCATGCAAACTAATGACAGCATTAAATGCTTTCTAATGAGGTACCTGGTGTTTACATGCTTTTGGTTGCACTGGGAACCCATTGTTTATTTTCCCATTGAAAATAATAGGAAATAGGCACTTGGTATCCGAAAAATTCAGGGAAAAATTAGATTTGGATGCTGAGGGATTTTTGTACCTTGACTTTTGTAAAAATAAGAGGTGGGAACCTAGGAACTCCAGTCCTTAAGGCAGTAGCTGTAACTACTACCCCCCCAGTGCCCATGAACCCATGAACACTGTGCACTGTACAGCAGAGTATGGAGAGCTAAGCGGCGGGACAGGCGTCCTCTCACTTTTATAGGAATGGCCTTTTGTGCTATTTGGTCTGATTCTGCCGAACCGAGATTAAGAATTCTGAGGTAATGTCCCTCAAAAGGGAGGGTCTTTATTGGCTCACGGTAGAGGACCATAAGGGAAGGAAGGAAAGTGGTCTGAATCGCTAGTCGGGCAAGGAAATCTCACTCGACCGCACTGCTTTTCCCTCCAAAAACAAGCCTTTGTAGAAACCTGCCCCTGATTTATAAGCTCCAGTTAAAGTTCCACTCTTTATTGGCCCAGAAACAAAGATTACTAGACACATGCTCACCGGGACAGCCACACTTTTCCGGCTCCCGCAACAAAGTCCTTCAGATTTGTAGTGTGGGTCGTAGCCCAAGCATTACAGCACCACCCACTGGTGACTGAAACATTTTTCCTGGCGGACTCGATTCTGCCAAGTATCCCCCAGTGTTGAAGGGGACCCTCTACGCCCCAAAACCAGTTTGGCTCGAGAACAATTTATGTTTTATTACCTATCTGCTACAATTAATGCCATACTGATGACACACCAATGACACGAAAACAGAGTGTTGCTAAAATCCTTTTATACGACACTAATTCTTCACACATGGCGTTTACTTTAGGATTGCAGCACGGTGTCTGTGGGACAAATCTGAAGATCGCACGTGACAGCGGCATGTAATTTCGAAAACTGCCGCAGACCGCTGCAAACCCGTGTTTGCGACGCGAGGCGATGAACGAATTGCCGAGTCTGGCCAAGATGGCCGCCACTCGCGCACTATCAGCCGGCGTTCTATAAATCTTGGAAAGTGGGAAATAAACAGCGCAGGCCCGCCGTTTGGGCTTGTGTTATAGCGCTCCCCGGTTGAGTCCGTCAGCTGCGGCCTGTTTCAGAGCTGTCTAAATACACCCGGCCAGGGTCAGGCGCACACTATAAAGGATTAAGATCAAAGCCGCGGCTAAAATGCTTTTCTTAACTGCTTGCAGGTCTCCGGCCAACTGAGCATGAGCGAGTCCTGGCGTTTTCTCCACGCCCACTTCGCTCCCAGCTCTCATGTACTCATACACACCGGTGAATATGTGGCACGGGAAAAGAAAATAGTCTGGCAAAAGTTAAACAGGTTTTAATATACCTGGAATTTATTACTTTTAAATATCAGCTATTCAAGGACTTAATTTGCATCCTATTTGCATCAGAAGTAAGGCGGCGTGCAGCGTTTATTGCAGAATAAAGGGGATTAACGTTGCTGAAATTTGCCGTTGCTGTTCCTTAAAAAAATTTTTCCACGTTTAAGTGGGATATTTTAAGTGAAATTAATAGGCGTCTGGTTTATATGGTGAAACAAATGGATATGCATATTCATTCGTGTCGGGCCTTGAGGCTGTCGAGAAAAATGTATCATTCAAAGCCGGTCAACAGCGATGGCACCTTGGTATCGAAAGTGGATTTTACCGTTCAATTTTAAAAATTGGGGAAAGGAAAGAAAAGGCAGAAAACTGGGATACTTTTCAGATGCGTAGCTTTTCTGCCCGTAGATATGACAGATGAAGTGCCTGGCTGTGGAGAAGTAAAACACACAGAAAGAAGAAGGAGAAGAAGAAGAAGAAGAAAAAAACGGGTGAAAAAGAAAATCTGTAAAAACATTCCACACGAGACAAGAGGAGAAGGGTTTGAGCACTGATGTAAATAGCACACAACATATAAAAGGGGGAAACTATGCTGACATGTTTCAAATGAAAACCCTTTGGGATGGAGGCTATAAGGCCTATAATGAACACGTCGAAAGTTCGTGAAAGGAGAACAAAAATGATTCGGCGCACCTTTCCAAGCACCGACGTCCGTTTTTGACTAGAATGGCGGATTAAGATTAATCTCAGCAGCAACAGATTCACTACTGTCATGAACATATGAGTCGCTGGCAATTTCTCGGGCCGGCAGGGCAGCCCACAGGGCGTCCGGTTTAGCCTGACTCCGCCTGGAGGCAAAGGAACGGCAGGCCGCAGAATTATCTCCCCAAACACTCACTGCACGATAGGACAATCGTGGTGTCGTTGGTCTGAATTAAAAACGCTTAACGCCCCGAGCGCCTCGCTGCGAGCGGCTACAACGCCGAGCCCTCGTTCGCATCGAGGAGCAGCGCGGGACTCAAGTGGCCCGGCCAAAAATACTGCCCTTCATTTCGAGTGAACGAGGGACGCCGTTACCCGGCAGCCGAGTGCAGGCTGATGCGTGAGAAGGGTGTTATCGGTGAGTGGCGGGTCGAACTAGGAAGCTCTGCCCCGCGGCGCGAGAGCAGGCAGGAGGTGCTGAACAGATACAAACGGGCTCTCCTGGCGAAGGGCAGCCATCCGCCTGATAACTCGGCCTCCAGCACGTCCAGCGGGTCTTTATAAGGCCTTGCTCCTCAGAGCCAGGCCACCTGCGTACCCAGAAATAGCCGCAGTGGCATCTGGCCAGAAGCGTCTGCCTCAGTCCTGTGCCAGGACGTCCCACAGTGGCGTGTGTGTGTGGGTGTGTGTGTGTGTGTGTGTGTGTGTGTGTGTGTGAGAATATCATCACTTCCCCTTTCCCACATGCTAATGTACATATGTAAATTATCCCACGTGGCCTAACATTGTCAGATCTATCACTTGTTATGTTCAGTCTGCCCGTCGCCGTGTTTTGGTTTGTGCGTATTTATCGTCTGCTACCCTTTGAAGGTTTTAACTCTTATCCCTGATTGTGAAGGAGACCTGGATTTCAGCTGATCTTCCAGGCTGAAGATGACATTGAGAAAAATGGATCGGATAAAACTGGGCCGCTTTGCAAGTGTGTGATTTGGACGCTGTTGGGAGTTTCCTTGTTATACTTGTGCAGGAATGGATTTTATTGCCACCCGCAGTCTGAAGATATGTCTTTCAGGTGAACTGGTCAGTCGAAATGACCTGTTTGTGTGAGTGGATGAGTGTGTCTGTGTGTGACAATTGCGCTGGTTTGTAGGACAAGAGGAGGCACAGTTGCTGCTTTCTGGGGTTCCAGTGTTTCATTTGGGGCTCACAGATCAGGATAAACAGTGAGCAGGTCTGTATAATCAGGTTCTTGCTTCAAGGCCAAGTTGCCATCCCATGAACAACAGGCCTTGCAACGGTGTCCCATCCAAGATGTCTCTTCTGTCAAAGCGTACATTTCCAGGATAGACTCCAGACCTCCACAACTCTGCATTAGTACAAGTGGTTATTAAAAATGATTGATTAAAATTAACCTCCCATGAACACAACCATATTTATTGAATTATATGTTCTCCCACGTCAAGAAATGATGGATTTGACATATCAATGAATGTTAATATGCAGCAGGTATCAAGAGTGATATCATTACACCACAAGATGGGCTCAAACAAAACATCACATGTCATTTTAGGAAAGTTGTTCCTGGTCCATTTTGGGATGACAGCTACTTGGCAAAGCGGAGACTAAACTAATTAATGATCTTTTAAAATTGCAATAACGCAGGTCAATATTATATTAACATTTTCTTAAATGTCACTGGAACGAGGGTGAGCAGAGGTAAGAGCAAAATGGTAAAAATCCATTGCAGCAGGTTTGGGAGGCATCCAAGTTACTGAAAACTCCGAAATTTTGGAAAGTAAAGTCTCCTGAAAATTCTCTTTCCACTCTAAGGCATCATAGCAAGATTTATTTCAGGGGGAGAAAAACTCCACAGGGAACATAAAGCCACCTTTTTTTTACAGCAGCCGGGATCCATATTTCACGTCTTGTTCTCATTTGGGGGTAGAAGGAAGCAAGGGGGGGGGGGTCTCCATTTTGCAACATATTAAAAGAGATGAGAGCCAACAAAGCAATGTGAACCATCTTAGCTTCTGCGAGATGGAGCACAGAGCAGAGAAAGAACATCTCAGAACCTGCAGCCATCCACCAGCCATGTGATCTGCTGCAGGTCTGCCAGTCTGCAATGGCCTTCTGCTATAATCAAATATGACTCTGGAATGACTCTCACAGCCCCCCCCCACCCCACCCACACACACACACACACACACACACACACACACACACGGGCCAACATCTCCAGCTGGTTCCGGTTCTGGTCCAGTCAGTGTTTGCCCTCACGTTGCTGATGGAGGGGTGGAGGGCAGAGCGGTGAAGGTATGTGATGTCTAACATGAAATTTCCTTGGTGAAAACAAGGATCCTGCAGTGAAAGTCAACAAAGTAGACAAATGGTGGAGTTTTCCTCCTTAAATGCTAACAATAAAAATTGACGCTATGATTTCCCAGTGGGAATGAGCCAAATCTTGTACCCTTTGCTGCCATTTAGTGATCAGTCGCAGTAGAACACCTCACTCCTCAAAAGCATCACTCAGATGGCTTAGTAACTGTGGAAGTTTAATAACAAAATAAGAATAAAGACAGCAGCTGAGCTCATTTAAAACTCTTGCTTATAACGTTGTGTAATTTCCGGGGCCACCGAACACCATGCACTTACAGCTGCTGCCCCGCATGTCACATTCATTCCTGGCACGTGGTGAGGACAAATTACAGCTCTGTATCAAACCCCTCTGCTGCGGGCCACATCAGATCGTCCCACCACAGTTGTTCCTGACACAGAGGAAGACACAGTTAGCAATGGGTCGCACCAGGTCAGTCGGGTTCATCAGTCTGAGGGGGGTCCCTCTGAGCGCTGTGTGAGCTGTTCCAAAGAGATGTTTCCAATGCATCAGGCCATTCACTTTCCCAAAATGTTCAGGTCGAGGCCTGCAAGAGCAAGGACAATGACCCGAGTGTTTGCACACACACAATAAAAATCTCACAAAGGGAATATGCAAATACATATGTGGCCCCCAGTGAGTTGCCCGTTTATGAGATACACCCCCTCTCGCGCAATTGGTACATTCCAACAGGTCATAATTCAGGTGACTACAGTGGAAATCAGGCAGCATTTCTGGTAATAGATAGTTCAGTTGGATGGATGGAAAAAACAAGCAAAATTAGCTGCTTTGTTCTGCATCAAAACCAGACCGTTGAGGAGTTGAAACAGTTGTCTGGTTCAATGAATCCAAGTTTCCTTTGCATCATGTTGATGAAAAGATCAGAAATTGGTACAAGCAACACGAGTCCTTTGAGTCGTCTTGTTTGGTGGCAACAGTACAGGCTGGTGGTGGGAGTGGGATGGTGTGGGGAGTGATTCACATTAGAGCCCCCGATACCCGCTGAAGAGCATCTGAACAGTACAGCTGATCTGAGCACCACTGCTGATCAAGTTCATCCCTTCGTGGCTACAGATTGATGGATGGATACTTTGGGTCCAAGGCACAGATTTTGACCTAAAGATTCCAGGAACATGAGTTTTCTTTGCTTCACTGACCTTCACCGTCCCTGGATCTCAACCCTATAGATCATCTTTGGGATGAGGTGGAAAGGGTTGTTCGGAGCCGCCCAGTTTGCACCAACTAAGCAATCCATTTACATCCACACGGTGCAACGTTCCTGCACAACACATCCAGCGTCCGGTAGAATCCATACCCACAGAAACCCATAGTGTTCTACTTTATTGGTGTCCCTAATAAACTGGCAATTCAGCGTAACTTTGCATTACAGACAGTTCATACAGCTCATCCTGGCATGACCGGACCTCTGATGGTCAAATATCGGAATGCCAGTCAAGCGCATCACAATATTACTTCTGAAACATATTTTGCGGCATTTCAAACAAGCAAAACATTTGTTGAAAAAAACTACTCAGTTAACTGAAACATTTCAAGAGATTCGCAAGTGGAGATGAAACGATCACTTTAAGTAACATTTTATTTACACATGACAACACTCTGGTTATGTCGATGTGATTTTTTTTTAAGAACCAGATACTGTATATGATGCAGTACATTGAAACAGGCAGTCGGTCAGCGGGGAATGAAGCTTGTAATAGAAAAACAGGGAAGATACAGAGAACAGAAGTGTCGTGACAACTCATTCGGCAGCGTTACAGTGATCATCGTTCCGGCTCTTTAATTCTGACGTCACACGGACCGCGTCTCAGGCTCGTTCGAAGCTGAAAGCTGCCGGTGACTTGTACTTGTCGTATAACTGTACTCCCTGCGGTCCCTCGCTGTGTCGATAATGCAAACGTGCACGGAGCACCACAGCTGGGATGATGGCGGAGGGGCATGCGCAGGAATTCGCTGCGAGGGCCCCGCGGTGGTGGCAGGTCCCCAGGACCCGCCCGGACAGACTCTCGAGGTTATCTCAAGTGGGCGCTGTGTATGCCGCAAGACAGAAGATAGGGCCAGGTCACCCCAGAGCCAGCAGATTCCAGCTCCTCTCCAAGCGCTCTCTACCTGCCCTGGGAACAGGGAAATCTGATCGAGGCCTTATCAGCCCTTTGGGGGCACTGTCTGTGTTGGATTAGTGCCTGTTGTCCACAGGGCTGCCTTGTTTCAACCCCCACTGGTAACGCACATCTGTGTCCGACATCGAAGAGGGGAGGAGACACTGCACTGAGAACCACGTCCCTCCGCAGTATTAGTCACGGGGTGCAGTGTAAGCCAGGACTTTGCACAGCGTTCAGACACTGCAAGGGGTAACCTTCAGGAGAACGTCAAAGCGGCGGGAGATGCGTGCAGCAATTTCTCGCTTTGTTTCGCCCGCCCATATTCGGGTTCTGCTGGAAAGGACAAAAGTCGAGGGCACTTGAGCTTGTCCGCACCTCGCGGTGACAGGCAGCCCCACCTTGTCCTCCTCCATCAGTTTCTTACCCCGAAGGCCGAGACGAGAATTCCTGTAGTTCGCGCAGCGGCGGCAGGCTGAGTTGCTTCACCTCTCGGGGGAAGTGTGCCGTGTTTGTTCACCACGGCAACACGATAGCATCGTGGGCCATCGCAGGGGGTCGCCGGCAGGCTCTGGCCAACGTCACGACTCATCCAGCAGTAGCTTCCGTTCCATCCCGCGCACCCCGTACTTCAAGCGGACATCCCTTCCGTGCCTCTGTGTAGCACCATTGTTTTCTCCTCCCGAATAAACCCCCTGGCAGTTGCCACGGAGACCCTGTTTCTGCCTAATGAGTAACTGCTTCGTGGTGATTAATGAGGACTGGACACAATCTGGTATCACACCTGTTTTGTCAAACTGCAGCTACTATCTAGTCCCTTAACTAATACCAGAGAGGGTGCCTGTCTTCTGTCACAAATGTTTCTCATTCTCAATATTCAAAACAGGAAGATTGTTGCAAATAGTCAGCGAATGTTTCCAAAAAGCTGCAATTCAAGGCCCAAATGCGATTCGGACTGATTTGTGTTTTGACTTATTTATGCAGATATTTTCACAGGACGAGTTGTATTGTTCCCTTCATGGATTTCAAGGCCTTGAACCAGCAGCCCACGGCCACAAGTTTTCAACCACAAACCTCTTCCGACCGGCGCCCAAGGTCAACAGTAAACAGTGATACCAAGCGGAGATCTTTCATTTCGACGTGAAAACAGGAAAGAAAGTAACTGCGTCTGTCATCTATAATTGTTTCTATTATGGCCGGTGTAGGAATCCTGTGGACCAGGGTTCTAGGACATTCTTTGTTAATCTCTGGCAAGAACCACAACGAAAATACGGTGATGCACGCAGACAATATGCTCTGTGCTCTTTATCTGAGAGGGATTTTATGAGGATATTTTGAAAATAAAAAATAAACCAATAGTCATAATGTCCACCTGCACGTCGACAGCAAAATCTTTTGCGCACGCAAGACCAGGCGTCACGTGAAACCAACATTACTGGGCGCGGTAGATGAGCGTGAATTTAAAATCATATGCTCTCCTGAACCTGCTGCTTCAGTTGCGATCTTTACCTGAAGTTCTGACTGGCTGTGACTGTCGTTGCAGTCGGAAGTAAGAAATATATTGTTTTCTCTGTCCCGAACAACCGTGACCACGTTAATAAACTAGCTGAAGGGATATCTGTCTCCATCCAGTGCCCACGTTAAAGGTGAGGAGGACGACCGCCGTTTTCCCCCTCCTGTAGACTAGCAGCAGAATGTGAAGGTTAATACTGTGGATGTAGTGTAAAAACAGCTAAACTGACTCCCATGGAGGGACAAAAACCTTTAGATTTGAGACACCAAGAGTCAAGAGACTCCAGGTGTTCATCTCAGCCCCGAAATGTGTGATTCAAGCTGTTGCACAGAATAACACTGTTAAGAAAATAAGAGCATGTAAAAATAAGGCAAATGTGTGGTAAAAGGGGTGTATATCTGAATAAACTGCTGCAGAGGTTTTTCGCTGGGGGGGGGGGGGTGTCGAGTGCTGCTATAAAATGGGATGCAGCGCCATCTAAAGGAGGAAGAGCAAGACATCCAACAGCGGCTGACTGCAGCTGTTTTTGTCCAGCTTCCTCAACCGCCATGTTGGACCAGAACTGATGGAAACTGTAGAAAAGGAGGTGGATTTCCGCGAGTCCAAACGTCGACGCAGCTCAGATGCGCGTATCGCCCAGTCCCAAGTGGAGCTTCTGTCCAGAAGGAATAATCTGAGTGATTGCAATTGGGAATTTGGCAGCGACTTGGTTGAAATGTGCTTTTTTTCAGAATGCAGTGAATTATTGGTGAATTATTGTTTATCGAATGAAGACAAAGTCCACGCAGAAGGAGGCGTTTCTTCTGAATTTAGTGCATAGTGCCAAATTATTTCAACTCCAGAGCTGTTTTTTTTTTTTGGCCACAGGGTCCTAACAAAGCCAGTTTTTTTTCCAGACACAGAATAAAAAAGAATAATAAGTCATTGTGCTCCAGTGAGACTCAAGAAAAAAAAACAGTTAGAGTTGAGGTCATTAATTTTCTACAGTTCCAGGAACCGGGCATTTTTGTGGCTTTACAACATATTACAAACAGCATTTTGTAACAACCTGTTTTGACTGACTGGCTACTTTCAGTCTGCTTTCCATCCATAATGTCGTCCTGCCGTGCATGAAAGGTAAGTCTTTATTTTGAGGGAAGTTCTCAAACTGCGCAGGTCTGCGCATTACTTACAACTGGTGATGAGGAAGTGACTTACCGTTCAGATCCTACAACGATGCTCTTCAGTGGGGTGTGGGCTTGAAATGCCGTGGATCTTTCATAGATGACCTGTCAACAAAAGAGCGTTTCTCGCTTCTCACAGGAGGAGCTTGACTTCCACCTGCCATCCTCACCAGCTCCTACAGATGTGCAGTAGAGAGTATTCTGACCTCCGGCGTCGCTGTCTGGTCTGGGAACTTCGTTGCTTCTGACCAGCAGGTAGTGGAAATTGCCCAGTCCATCACCAGGACCTCACGATTCACCTTCCAGACCATCTACAATAAGCAGTGCATCAGGAGATCTCACAACATCACCATGGACCCCTCCCACCCTCTCCACTGTTTATTTTCATCACTGCCATCTGGGAGATGCTACTGCAGCCTGAGGGCCAAAACCAACAGGTTCAGGAGCAGCTTCCTACCACAAGCTGTTAGGCTGCTGACCTCTCTCATCACAGGACCGATCACCACCACCATGAGTGTGACAACCTCCTTTGCCCATAACCACTGACTGCACATCTATTATACATATATAATACCAGCAAGAGATAAAGGTGCTCAAGGTGAGGAGATCCTACCACTGGCTGGAAAAGGTGGGACTGGGGGGCAGTACAAAGGGACTGATCATGGCACCACAAAAACAAGCCCTCAGCACCAGGTCAGTGGAAACAGAGGTACCGCATCAGACCAAAGAAGCCCCTGAGAAACTCCAGCACCTAGCAGTGGCTGCATGATGCAGGCAGGGACAGTGAACACTGAGAGGCACAAAAGAGTGGCAGAGATCATAGACAGGAACATCTGTGAGGAATATGGCCTCTACACTCCCAAGTCTAAAGAGGAGGCAACATAGAAAGTGGTGGAGACCAACAGAGGGCCAACCAACCAGATACTGTAGTAATAGTCAAGGAGGAGAAAACAGCAGCAGTGATAGATGTGGAGATTCCAAATGATAGAAACATCAGGAAGAAGGAATATGAAAAGCTGGAGAAAGACCAGGGATTGCGAGAGGAACTGGACAGAATGTGGAAAGTGAAAACCAACGTTGCTCCATTGGTGAGAGGAGCACTTGAGGCCGTGACCCCCAAGCTGGAGGAGGAGCGCCATCCGATCCCAGATATTAAAACATGGGTCTCAGTCCAGGAAGAGCAAAAAAAAAAAAAACTGCAGTTCCCTCAACCTCCAGTGCTGTTCTGCCCCAGGGCCCAATGGAAAGGAAAGGAGGTTTCAATCCAAGATCAGTATTTCACAGGATCACTGCGTCTGCACCAGAACATTCAGCAAATTTACTCCGACACGTTCAGAACACAGCAAAATATGTCAAAATCCTTAAGGTTCAGCTACACTTCTATCTGTATGACATTTGCTTCTTTTGTACATTTTTAGCTTAGTGTTTTAAACACACAGGGACTTAACTGTGAGGGACTCAAGTGCCAAGTTTGTTAACCAGCATCAGTACAGCAAAGAAACAGGAAGGAAGAGACATCTGGAGCAGGACTTTCAAAGACTGTGGAGACTTGGGAGTGTAAAAATTGGACAGAAACAGTTCAGGTTTGGTCGAAAAAAATCAAATACAACATATATATTAATACATAAGTATAATGTGTTATTCTTAGGAGTTCGACTTTCCCGGACCTTCAAAATATCCGGACACCCCCCCGACGCGCTGACGCTCTTTCCGCCCGCCGTTTGTGTTCGTCACCATGGAAACAGGAAGCCTGGGCTGGAGTCGCCGCATCGGCACCTCGGAGAAAGTGGAGCTTCGGCGTTGACACACGCAGGGGGTCGGAGCCCTTTCAGGCGGAACGATGTCCCTGAACGTGGAAGATTATTTCCGAACGGTGTACGAACAACAGCTGCAAGTGTGAGTTGAAAAAAAACAATTAAAAATGAATTAATCGAATAATCGACTTCGCGTGTTGGCACCTTGCGGAGGTCGCGCAGGCGCACTGCGTCCTCCCGGTGGCAAAAGTTGTCTTCTGGTATTTACACACACGCAGGCGTTTAAGGGCCCCAAAAATACTACCAACACTTTTCTCTGGATGTGCACTGAAACACTGAGGGCAGGAAGGGGTGTGAAGTGTTGGAAGCGGTTGTTGTGGACGAGCTTTGAAAGGAGCAAAAACATGTTGTTTGGTACGACTGTGTCAGTTTTTCACGTGCCTGTTGTGTTTTGTTGTTAAGCAAGGTGCCCGTGCTGGACCTCAGGACAGGAGACACTCAAAAGCTGGAAAAGCTGGAAGAGATGAAGGCTGTGGAATGTGTGCTGTCCGCGCAGAGAGAGGTGATCTGACCACCCCGGTCCCACAGCTCTCTAGATGATCCGTATCGGCTTCATCTATCATTAAAATCACACGGTGTCGGCTGAAAATAGACGGGTCTGACAGCCGGCAAGTGACCAGGTTAAATTCCACAAACAGATTACAGTTTAGTCCCCCTTGCCCCCTTCATCCAGGATTTTAAGAGGAAGATGGAACACCTGCAGCAGCGTAGAAAGGAGCTGGACAACAAGGAGGAGCAACTGAAGGATTCCCTCTTCAAGTTCAACAAGTTTGTCAAAGTATGTTCCTCTTCGTGTCAGTTTTCCACAGTTTCCCTTAAGGGTAAAAGGGCATCTCAGGTCTTCCAGTCTTGCATCCGCACGTTAGCATTAGCGTGCAGCACGTCCTTCAGAAGACGACGTTTGGTGTTTTGGTCATAAAACATTTCGCCTGATGGTGTCTCTGCAGGAGAACGATTCCAAACGTGCCCGTGCGCTGAAGAAGGCCTCTAAGGAGAAGGAGCTGGCTCAGCAGAAGGAGGCTGAAATAGAGCTTCTGGAAAAGGAAATCCTCATGTTGCAGAAGAGGCAAGAAAAGATTCAGGCAAAAGTGCAGAGGAATGCCGTCTACAGAGATTTCCTGCACAAGGTCACAAAGAGCTCCACGAAGGTACACTTCTAGTCCTGCAAATAAATAAAATGGCATCAAAGTTTTTGTGTTGCAACGTTTTCCCACCATTTTTTAGAGACCTGTCCAAAAATATCCGTTGTCTGACATTTAGATGTCAAATTGAAAACACATGCATGTGTTTTTGTTGTGTAAAACAACAGACCATAAGTAGTCATCCATGCAGAGTCTAAATTTAATAGCAGGTATCTGACTTTCAAACTTTGTTGGAGAAATATTTTTGTATTTTTACTATTTGTTTTTCCAAAAATATTGACCCACTGACCCATTCAAACTGGTTAGAGAAGCAAATAGAAGGTGAACCAGCTGTACGTGATCTTACACCTTCTATATTTACCATTCCTGAGCTGTCAGTGAAGCACAGCCTCTCCATCATTCCACAACTCCATCTAAAACCACTGGCTCTAAGCTGATGTGCTGTTGCTGTCTGTGCTGTGAAGTAAATACAACACTTTCACACTTACCGGCCAAATGCTTTGCAAGTAGGGGATCCTCTCTAGAGGCAGCGGTTACAGTCCTGAGTCTGTATCGATTTGCCTGAATCAGCTCTGCATGTTTTGCCCTCAATTTTTGCCCATTTTCTCCGTTCCTTTCTGCAAAACCGTTCAGGTTCTGCTTAGGTTGGGTGCGGGTCGTGAGCGAGGCACAATTTTTAAGCCCTGCCAAAAATTCTCATTTGAATTCAGTCCCAGGCTTTATGTTTGTGGAAATAAACCTCCCAAGTTGCAGTTCTCTCACAGACTCTGTTTCAGTGCTCTGTTGGGCTCATTGATGCTCTACCTTAAGAAGTCTTCCAGGCTCTGCTGCAGAGAAGCATTCCCCACCACATGGTGCTGCCACCACATTGTTGTACAGGAGGTGGTGTGTTTCTGGTGATCTGCAGTCTTTGCCTTATGCCAGACATAGCATTTAGCTCGACGACCTGAAAACTCCATCCAACTCCAGCTCAACAGCTCATAGGACTTTCTTTTTGTTTCACGATACCACCAAACACAAGCCAGGACATCACTGGAGTTTTCTCCTCCATCCTCCCGTAAAACTGAGACTACTGAATTTCCATAATATCTACCGTTTCTCCCATCTCAGCCACAGAAGACTATCTCCTTCCGAGTTGACACAGGCCTCTTGGTGGCCTCTCCGCCTGGTGTCCATCGTGCCCCAGATGTCTGATTTTGAGGACAGCCTCCTCTAGGCAGATTCACAGTTGTGTTGTATTTTTTTCACTTAACTATCTCCTAGAGACACTCAATGCCTTGGAATGCCTTGGTTATCCTTCCCCTTATTAGAACGTCTCAAGACCTTTATGAGAGATTTGCTTAGAATGTTCCTTTGCCTTCATAATGCAGTTTTGGTTATCGACCCAGTAGAGGTGCTTTTATTCTAAAATCACCTGAATCCACACAACTGATTCCACTCAACATGCCAAGCACCATCTAAAATTTAGTTGCACCACAATTGATTGAGTTGTGTAGTAGTAATTTTTTTTCTCAATATTTGTTCTTATGTTGAGTGTCAAAGAGCCAGATCCATCCATCATGAGTCAATGTTTTAAAAGTGAAAGATGGAAGAAGTCCAAAGTGGCCGGATACCTTTAACAGGTTGTCGGCATCATTGTACCACAGCTTACCCACACAGACTGGGTGCTACGTGCTTCTTTTTAACGTTAACCTCTTGCTTTTGGGGCAGTTTAAAGAAATCAGCGAACTGGTCGCCCGCTTTGACACCTTGCTGGCCACTCGAGACCAGCTGCTCCGGAAGGAGAGCGAGGGGCAGGAGCACGGCGAGGCCCTACGTCAGCAGCACCGGCGCTTTGTGGAGGAGCAGGGCGACTGCATTCTGCAGTACAACAACCAGCTGTCAGACCTGCAAGTGCAGTTGGACCAGATCCGCTCGCTAGCCTTCAAGCGGGTATGATGTGAACTTCTGGCACCACGACACGGACAAAGTGGGTTGTTTCCAGTTGTTGTGTCGTCTAGCTGAGGTGACAAGAACCATCATGGCTTTTTCATGCCTAACCTGAACCATACAGGCCCTTATAAACAGCCCCCTGGACAGTAAAGGTTATTTCACATCAGAGCAGATTTCTGCTGAATATTCCAGGACGCCACGTGGAACCACATGCAGTCCACGTCGGCCAGAGAGACCCTTCTGTTGGGCCAGATCAAGGTGACAACTCTTAACCTCTTCCACATGATGGGAGGACAGACAGACGGCGAGGACGGCGTGAGCATCGATGACACCCTGGGGCAGCTGGAGAAGGTGAGGGGATGGCATTTTCATTTAATTTATTATTCCAGCTTAATAATATTCCGTACAGTTTGTACCAAGGTCTGTGGTGGGATAATACACACGTCACGAAGGTTTATGGACTGATTTTACAAATTCCCTGAACTGGATTTTATTTTTGAATTATTTATCTCATCTCCGAACGTCAACACTTTTAATTTGATGTTGAGTTACAGTCCATCTAGAGTCCAAAGTGCAACTTTTTTGGTTTGAGTTTATGTTCTTTTGCAGGCACCTTTGATCTATAAATTCTTCTCTTTTTTCAAAGAAAGAATTTATACACTGAAGTGCACAGGAGTTGTTGACCTGCAACCACAAAACCAGAAGAACAATCGCTGAGAAACTTTGGCAGAAATATCCAAACCTTCAGGCTCCTGGGCAGGGGGGGGGGGTCCTGCAGGTTTTCTTGTGGCACTTCATTAAAGGAATTAGCCGAGACGTCAAATTTGCACCAAATAGCCTTTCGTTCCATTTGCAAGTTGCTCAAAGCACATGATTTGGCTTAATATGAATAAAAATAACAATACTGAACGTTGCTAACTATGTATCTAATGGATAGGTTCTGCAAAGTTCTAGCCCTCAAGGACTAGATACGTCTACTTGAGGAACAAATCAGAGGACAAAGGTGGAAACCCTAACTGACGAGTAACTCCTGTCCAGCTGTTTACTCAACATTTGTGCTCCTTTCAACAGATCCAGCTCTTCGTTCAGGACCAAACGGGAATTTTACAGGAGCTGCAAGGGTACGATTCTAACCCAACTGCAAACCCTCACATCAAGTAGAGAGGTAAGGGCTAAAACAGCCAGAAAAATTCACAAGTCCAGCAGAGGTGGATCCTTTCCAGGATATTTATTTAGCTGTTAATAGTGTATTGCTTCATTAAAGTAATTTGACCTCCTTCCAGATAGAACCAGGCCTCGGGTTCCTGCGTGAATCCCACGATGACACGTTTGACAACGTGTGAAAAAAGCCAAAGGGTCAGACCTTTTCGAAATACTGCTTCCAGAGGCCCGTCTTTGGACATCATTAGAGGGTTACATTGTCACATTACCTTTTATAAATTACCTTTGAATCCCAGCTGAGAGAGCAGTTTTATTATGCTTCCATTGTCAAAACGTGTTTACTTTAGTTAATAGGCTGCTTGTGTGTGTAGAAGGACCTGCGCTTAAGCTTAAAAAAACAGGACACAGGAGTTGGCAAATTTCAGTTAACTGGGTCACATTTTCAAAGTAGCAGGTGATTCTTGGTCAACTTCAGTCTTTTCTTTACCCAGAATGTTATCTGTGCCAAAAGTCTGTATTTCTACATACTGAAAAGTGCAGCGTTGCTGTTCCCTCTCATTGTACATTGACTATTGTGACTTTTTGTTCAATCATTTTTTTGTACCACGTTTTCTACAATCATGGTTTCTTACCTACTAAATAAGACATTTGTATGCAGTCACAAATATTTGTTGGGATTAAATAAATGATTTTGTCATGTTTTCTGAATGTTCAAATCTTATTGTTTTCTTACATGCAATTAATACGAAATCTAACCTCCTGTCCAAACATGTCCATTAGGCAAAACTGAGGGTAAAAAGTCCTGCGTTTATTACTTAAAAATGTCAGACGGACAAATAACTTTGTAACTTGGTGTCTCCAACTTGCACGCCATTTAAATGGTTATTAACTTTTCCACACGGGAAGATTAAATACTACATATTGTCCCCCCGGACACCAATTCTACACAAATCCCGAAACACTTAAGATGAAGGTTCACATATTAAAATAGGACGCGGTTCCTCGACTGCGTTCGACAGTAGTCCATCCATCCATCTGCTATCATGAACCGCCTTATTGTGTGTGGTACGGCAATGCGCCGGTACTGAGCTGGTGCCTCAACCACTCACACTTTACATCAAAACACCACTTGGCAATAATTTTGGGGACAACTTAATTATAAATATGTTGTTGTAATGGCCAAAAATACCTCTTATTTTGATATTTTACTCATTTGTTCTATAAGAAATCTCCACAGTTTGACCCCCACGATGAAAGTTCACCTGACAGGTGATTTTTATAGAATTAAGCCCATTGTTTGAGGAATGAGTGTAATTTGCTTCAGCAACTTACTTCTCCATACCTATTCAGGAAGTTTCATCGCTGATTTACAAGATAAATCCTGAACGTTGCTGGCACCTCCGGGGGTCGATTATGGGGAAAAAAGCTACATTACTAATGCACACGCTTCACAAATTTCTGTATTTTCCTAACAAATTATTTATAAATTATTGGAGAATTACTGGTCAAACACTTTTGCAAGCAAATCATTTCAGACGGGACAAACTTTGCAATGACGCACAAGGTAGATCAAGTTTGAAACAAATTATCAGCAGATTAATTTAAAATTAAGATTGCTTTAGTTATTATTTATTAACTGTGCTTTAGCAGAATGGATATCAGGACCTGCATGTCTGTATAAATCACTTCCAAACCTTCGCCGTCACTGTAGAGGATCGGCAAAAGTCAAATTAGCAAAAGCGAGATCTGTAGAAGCACTTCATGCGACGGTCAGGGGGCATTTCTGAAGATGTGTAGAGAAAGGCTGCTGAAGCTGACCGGTCTGGAGAGGTTCACACAGCCATTACTAAGGTTCTGAACCTCAATTGAACTACAGTCTGTCATACTGTTCAAATGAAGTAGGACTGGAACAGCAGTGAATCTGCCTGCCCAACCCCCCCCCATGAGCATAGAGCAAAATCATGACTGAGCTCAAAATACATCAGAAGAACATTAAAGAAACTGCAGGCATCTCTTAGCTCAAATCATTCTGCATGACTGCATAAGAAAGATATCGTGCAAAAACTGGACCCATAAGAAACTACTACTTACTCGAAGAACACGAAATATAAATTTTGTCAAAAAAATACCTCTGAAGAGTTCTTGAAATTTTTAAGTATGGTCCAAAATTTATTAGTATGATCAAAATATTACATTCCAACCCCTCAGCTCGGGTTTGCATGGGAGCCTCTTACTCTGACTTGCTTGGAATATTTGGGGGGCACAAGACAAGGTTGCCTGCTATCCCCTGATTTTCAAACTTTCTACAGAACCACCTGCACAATACATTCAGTTACACTTCTGTCTGTCCTATTAAGACAGCTGCTTCCTACCCCTCAGTGTCACTAAATGCAGCCGACACCTTGATCTTCTTCCCATCTGATGCCCAAAGTTCATTCCCCACTGCAATGCAGTTATTGAAGGAAATTGCTCTTATATCTGGATTTAAAGTTAACCTAACAAAATCTCCATCTAATGCTCATCAGCACAGCTACAAACCAGGGGTTCAAAATAAAACCTCTGTTGATGGGGTAGCAAAAACCAACTATACAAAAATCCTCAAAAAAAAAGAACAATATCAACAAGTGGGAAGCTTTGTCAGCATAATGGTAGCAAAAATTAATATAATATCACTTTGACGCTGCCACTGGCACCTCCAACTGGGTACTGCTCTGAGATGGACTCCCTACTCACCAAATATATGGAATGGGAAGGGACCCCACATGAAACGATCCAACTAGAAGATGGGACACTGGGCACGTTTATTGTACACCATGTGGGGCTGTCCAGAGCCCTGCTCCACATCTCCTTAATGACGACTCCAAATTTGCCATCGAGAAAAGGACTCGGAAAACTGGCTGGCAGGTGCGACTTTAGCCCAGAAGGTCATCATTCCACGCCCGACACCTCCTTGTAACTTATTGGTAAGACATGGGCCACGTTGATTATTGGACATTCTCTTTCTCGAACAACAGCACTCCAAGGACTTTGCAAATATGGGAAGATGGAATAGTGATCGTGAAAGATCTTATACTTAATTTTTTTATGCAACTTCTCTATTTATCTACCTTTTTTTGCGGTTTGTTGCAATTTATCATTCCCAGGTGGCTTGGAGAGGTGAGGAATTGGGGACGGTTTTCAGGGGAAACATGTTCAATGTTATTGTTGTCAGTGTAGTTTCCTAAAGTGAAAATAATTATATAAATTGGCGGAGAAGAAAGCACAGCGTTTTGAGTATTGTGTATGGCTACTCTACTCACCTCTTATTTCTCACTCATTTAACTTTGAATCAATGGCTGGCTGATTCTTTGGATATTAAAAGGCAAAGTTTTCCATATCTGTATGCTTTCCGCCAGATTCTTCAGCAAACGTAAACGATCATTTAAAAGCATGGTAAAGAAACTGAGATTTAAAGATAGCTCATTATTACATGAAAAAAAGGATTGGGTCCCAGCAGGTTAACCGTTTGCTGTTCTACCCTTTGCCCTTCTTTTTTTTTTTGGCCTTGCTCTTGCTTTTCATTGCTTTTCGAACCTTGTAGCCTCTCCAGAAGGCCTGGATGACCAACGCTGCACGGCCCTGGACAGCCAGCTCTCGCTCTTCCCGCTCCTTCCTCTCTCTGGCCAGCCTCTTCTCCTCTACAATCTGGGTGTACTCCACCACCAGAATGCTGTAGCGCTCCTCCAGCTCACACAGCTGCTCCTTCTCCTTCGCGTAGGAGGCAGAGAGCTCCTCCAGCTCATTCTGGAAGGCACAAGGGTTTGGATGTGTTTCAAACCAGCCTAAAAACCACAATTGCAAATATATCTCATCTCATATACACAGTTGGTCTCCAACTAACAAACTTTTCAATGTTTAGAACATTTTGACATATTTAGTTATTTTTCCCTAAAGGGAATCCATGCCAGTTTACATCATGCCACAAGGATCCACCCAACGCTTGAATAGGCAACGATGTGAAAATGTACCAGTTCTGAGCCCCTCAGTGATGTGCTCCTTCTCCCTCCCCCTGCACCTCCATCTAATACCTCTGGTTCATGGACAATCGTTTGTGCTTCCAGGTAAATAATATACAATCTTTTTTAAACATTTCTTGTGCTTGTATTGGGTACTGGTGAATTTAGTGTGATTTGTGGGGTAAAAGAAGGGACTATGGAACTGTAGGTCAGCACAATCAGTCTGATGCAGCTCTTTATCTGGCTTTCTTCTTTACATCGTGTAATACGTACTCCCACCAGGGAACTCAGAACATGTAAGTGATCGCACAAGGCATCCCAGCTCACCCCTGAGAAGGTCTGTCTGCCAGCCTGGTGCAAGAGTGAGAGACACTGATTCACTGTTCCCATCCCTGTTCACAAACCCCTCCCTGGTCATTGCTGACATTTGTAATGTAAATGTAACGTAAATGTGAAACCGAGGCTTTGTAAACGTGAATGTAAATTTATTCATTTAGCACTGTTCTCCAAAGTGAAATACAGCTCAGAGAAAATAAAGTGCAAGAGAGAAATAGACCCAGATAAACAATTCTGGCAGCACCGTCTGGTACCATCCTTTTTACAGGCAGACATGACACATGATGATGCGCTTTGCCCACTCCATATCACACTCAATTTACAAACTTTTCAAGTTTCAATCCACTCTCAGTCCCAAATAGGTTAGTAAGTAGGGGACCAACTGTAAAGCACATTTATTATTCTGTATTAGCAGCAGGATCGCCTGTTTGTATAATAAAGCAGATTTTAAATACAGATCAAAGGGGGGAGCAAAAGTGTTCTATTCAGCTTCTGGGTCCCAATTCACTTTTCATGTACCGATAGGCTTACGTTTTCCTTCAGAATCCACTGTTTACACGGACACACTTGTTCCACTGGCAATTTAACGCGAGCAGTCTAGATACACAATAAGGCTTGGAGCAGCACTGCTACCTGCTACCGACCTGCTGCACCACCTTGCTTTCTTAAAACCAATGCTTTGCTTTTGGCAACAAAAAGAAGAAATTGTTCCCCACCTGTTTTTCATCCATGTCTGTGTCATACTTTTGGATCCAGTTGTCTATTTCAGTTTCCACCTTGTACTTCCTCTGCCAAGGGGTTAAATAACATGAGCTAAATTAGTTTCACAATGATTATGTCCAGTGGTGGTCACTGATGCATAAAGACTGTGGTGCTTTCCTTTGCCAATTCATTTTTTTTACCTGCCGATGCCATCACTCTCAAACAGTATTTTACCTTTATGACAAAAGCTACAGTTGAGGCAAAAATGCAGTCTGCGAATGTTCATGATTTTAGAAAGATTGACAAACTAATAAGGCCCCGCAGCTTCGAACAGATGATGATTCTTGTGGCTATTCAGCTGCATCTCTGGTGGCCCAGAAACCCACCTTCCTGAGGGCCATCTCCAAGTCACGGTTCGCAGCCACAAGGTTGTTTAGCTGCACCCGCAGCGCCTTGGCCTCCTCCTGAAGGCGCATTTGACGGGCTTCAGACGCCTTCCTGTCCGAAAGGCTCTGCTTGTCAGCATCCTGCTCTGTCCGAAGCACAAACTCCTCGCAGATCCTCTCCATCTGGTTCAGAGAGCTCTTCAAATTGCGGATTATGTCATTCTTCGTTGAGATCTGAAGGGAAGAACTTTAATTTCTTTAGCACTTTTCTACAGAAAAAGGAAAACACTAAATATTTGTAAACATAAAACCTGTAGTAACAATAAAATTAACTTGTTCCTGCAGAGCAGGTATATTGTCTAACTTCAGATTTTATATATAAAAACAATGGCATTACAGGGTGTCTCGATATCCTTTCCATCTCCTACCTTAATGTCCCGATCTTTGACTGCAGCTGCTACCTCAGCTTCTAAGGAGGAAATGAGTTCTGTGTTGTCTTTGTGCCGCAAGGTCGTCTCCTGCACACGGCGACTCCTCTCCCTCTCCTCTGCTGGGCTGGTAAGCAGCTTCTCCACAAGCAGACCCTGCAGGTCTTTCAGGCCTTGCACCAGCTGCTGTGAGACCTGAGAAAGAACCCAGCTTTGCACAGCCTCGTTGGCTCTTGGGTTGACTTGGAGGTACTGAAGTATGTTCCTTAGGGAGTTTTGGAACTCCTCTTCCAGGGTTTTCCTCTCCTCTGCCCGTATCTTTGGCTGCTGCTCACCGGTGAGCTTCTCACTGAGCTGTTGGTGCTCCTGCAGAGCCACCACCAGCTCATTCCCTAGAGCTGCTTTCTGGGTCTCCAAGTTAGCCAGCAGGGTAGGAAGTAGGGAAACCGTCTCTACTTTTCGAATGCACTCGTCCAGAACACTGGCAATGCACTGCATCTCCAGAGAGGTCAGCTTCTTCTGACGAGGTTCGTGGATGGGGAACAAATCCATTTTAAAAACTCGGAGCTCTGAAGTGGAGACGAGGACACTGGCTCTGAATTGTCCACTGGCAACACTTGAGTTCCAGAAGCAGTGCTGCAGATTTTGTTAAATCATGTCAGAATCATGGACTTAAAACACAAAAATGCACAATAAGGGACTACCTTGGTTTTCACCTTCCACATTCTTTCCTGTTCCTCTCTCAATCCCTGGTATTTCTCCAGCTCCTCAGACTCATTCTTCCTGATGTTTCTATCACTTGGAATCACCACATCTATCACTGCTGCTGTTTTCTCCTCCTTGTCTATCACCACTACATCTGGTTGGTTGGCCAGGACCTGCTTATCTATGTGGATGTGGAAGTCCCACAGGAGCTTCACTCTGTTGTTCTCCACCACTCTCTGTGGTACCCATTTAGACTTGCCATATTCAAACCATATTCCTCATAGATATTCTTGTGTATAATCCCAGCTTCTCAGTGTAAACCATTCCAACTTGTACTTTGTAGCCGTTACTAAGTTCTGGATAGTGTGTGTGTGTCTGTATGCACACTAGATCCCTCTTGGGTTTCGTGTAACCTGTTATTGGATTTATGACATTATTCTTGCTATTAATATAAAGACTGCAGATGGCATCAGTGTTCCAAATGCTCTTTCTTCCACTTTGCAATTACAGGCCAAATTACGACTGTGAAAAAGTCAAAGATGCAGAAACATCCCCATACTGGGTACCGGAGCATCACGACTTATTTAAAGGATTATCTGACTGTTGCACCCTAGGGGTCATTCCCAGTACAACTATCTCGCATTAACGTGTAAATCATATTAATAGGTAAGTATTTACTGCATTTCGCAAAAGCGTGCTGCTTAGAATTTCAGCCGGTGCGGAATATTTTGGGGGCGACTCTGCTGCGCAAAGTTAACTGACCGCCTGGTTGCCGTGTGCTACTAACGGGAATTCGCTGTATCGAAGTCGACATATTACGACTTTTTTACTATTTATTGTCAAACCCACCGTGTCAGAACTTCCACTGACTCTTTCCTCGGTCTCGTGCAGTTCCGGTTTGTGTGAGTTGCTAGGAAACCGGAGGAGGTTCAAAACTTGGCTCGCGGAACGCGGCAAAAAAACCAATGAGTCTTGCGAACGGAGAGTCGAACGAGCCAATCAGTGAAGTGAAAGGTCCTCTGCGGGAGCCAATCGGCGGCAGAGGCTACAAAAACAGCATTTAAAAATGGCGGGATTGTATTGTGAAGTCTGTGGACTTTTGGTGAAGATGAAAATATGATTTTAAAGCACGTAAATTAAAGCCGTGCTGAACGGGTATATTAATACGTCCACCTCGAGGCTCCGTGCTTGAACGAACGTGAAGGTTTTGTTCGACAAGATGGCTGTTCTGTGCGGTTTTACACTGAAAGTTTAGCACTGAGGCAGAAAACTGTTCGAACCACGACAGCCAGTTTAAACAAACAGCTGCGGCGCAGAAAGACTGAACACTGAGGTGCATTTGAGCATGGAAGTGCAACAAACTCAGCAGTTAATGTCGTTGCAATAACAAGTGCAGTTTTTTTCATGTATGAAGTAGGACATTTTATTGTCTTGCTGTTAAACCTTTTGCGCACCATAATGGTGCAGCAAGTAGAGCTGCCGCCTCACAGCGCATTGGGCTACTCAGGGTTCCTGTTCAGCTATGCGGGATTCCACTCGGTGCTCTGGTTTCCATCCACAGTCCAAAGACATGCATTTCAGGTTAATTGGTTGCTTTGTATTGCCCATATTGTGCGAATGTGTGTGTGGCCACCCTGTGCTGGACTGGTATCCCATATAGGGTGTGAAACTTCATGGCCTGGTAACCCAGTGATTCCAGAAGAGGCGCCAAACCACCACAACCCTGAACAGGATACAGTGGGTAAGAATGATGAATAGATCGTCCTTTTGTTCTGCAGTGATGTGTGTATTATGCAAACTATGAGTGTATGTTGCATGGTTAGCAATGCCACTTCCACCCCTGTGACTGAGTATGTGCAGCTGTTAGTGGGGCCCTGTGAGTTTTGTCCAAAGACCTCCTAAGCAGACCCCTTACTCGGATATATCTGAAGCAATGTTCCTCAGAGGACAAAATTTGCCACTGCAGCACACAGTGACAGGCATACAGCACTTTGAAGGTCAGACCCCACCAGAAGCCTATGATCACTTGCATATATTATGTGTGTCCCTTATTCAGAACAATAAAAGAGATAGGGTAAATTTGTTCCACAAAATCATACTTTCTCAAATACCTATTGTGGGGGGTCAGATTTCCATTATTTTTTCCATAAGAATGGCAATTTGACCCCCTCGCAAAGGACAAACATCACCTAAAATGACTTAAAATGCCAGGCGAAAGGTGTTTTGCATGACAGTGATAGCACCAGTATTTGTTTATGCTATTTGTAGGAAAAGTTATTTTTAGCTTCTCTTCAGTCCTGAACAAGTCCTCCTACTTGTCATTATATTAGTGTCACAAGTGACAGATTTAAGTGGGGACTCACTTTTACTGTAACACAACAGGAACCTCAGTCATACAGTCTGTCATGTTGGTGAGGGACAACTGAAAGACGAACACGTGAGCCAGTGTGGTAGACAGCAGAAAGAGACAGATAGAGATCAGAACCCAAAATGAAGTCAGAATATAAATAAGACCTCTAACAACATCCCCCCTTCTCTCGAGACCCAGCCAGCCATTCACTATATTTTCAGGTGACAGGCAGGAATAACAACTCTTAACTATTAACTCCTGACTAGACATCCATGGCAACACCTTTCCCCCTCCAGGACCCACCACTGGTGAGACAAAGTGTAAAGCCCCATAAATAGTTGATAAACGTGTTAGAAAACTGTAAGATCTGCAACAGTAAACCGAGAGAAATGGAATAAAACAGTATATAAAGAAACTAAACATAAAAAAACGTTTAGCTCTTCCAGTGCACATAGGAAACACTCTGTCCCTCAGATGAGCCAGGACAGCGGTGATGGACGCTGCGAAGTCAAACGTGGATCCTCGCTTTGCGTGGACATCTCGATCCCAACTAGATTCCGCACTGTTTGAATGTTCCGGCAACCTCACCAGGCTCAAATCTGCTGGCACATCAGGGTCATGTCAAGAATGGGCAGTCTTTAGAGATAATTTCAAGGTTGCACTTTCAAAATGAATTACCAAGAGGTGAGTCTGGCAGCAGTAGAGAACAAAAAAAAAACTTCCTTATAGTAACCATGGTAACAACAACAACTCAGGGGGACAATGAAATGTCCTGGCAGTAACCATGGTAGCAATACCAAGCCTGTACATTTTAAGATAAAATGAAAATTCAAAATCTAATTTACAGGTTAGTTTGCAGAACACTGGAGTACAAGACATCATTTGGGGCTTTAGAAATATGTTTAGGCCAGTAAGTACATTGAGGCTTTGAAGGAAGAAGTCTTGGGTTCCATTGGGAATGGGCTTTATGCAGAAAAATTGTCCTTATTTTAGTTTTTTTTTTAACAAATATCTGACTACTAGAACTGGTGGAGAATTGTGTCACTTTTGAAGGTTCGTGTCTTTACTGTCCACTGTCTGATTTCCGTTGCTGAGGTGTAACCCAGTATGTATCACTATATACAATCATCCCATTAGTTGTCAATAGTGGCTGGTGGTCAGTGAATTACCTGGCCTTCACCTCACTGCACTGATGGTTGTTTTTTAAAATGCAAGCAACAAATTCCTCAAAGAATTGTTTAAAGTTGTTCTTTTTACTACTGCAGTAGCTGTACCTTTGCTTTGTTGTCAAGTGGGAACAATAGGCTGTGCAAAGACCCACCTGGAAAACAGTTTGTAAAACTCTGTTATCCAGATTATTTGTAGTTTTTCAAATGATCAAAATGACTATGTGAAATGACTAAGTTCTCATTAAAGAGCTACAAATTTATTAATACACACAAAATAAGGAAAATCAAAGCCAAGTCCTCTTGTGATGTAGTTTAACCCCATGTTTTTCCCTTCATCCCAAATGTAAATCACTTTACTACATTTAGTTTAAGCTCAGATAAGTCAGCAGATGATGAAGTTCAGTAACTTTCAATACATTTTTTTCAGCTGGCCACAAATATTGTACAATTGACAAAATATTTAGTGCGCAAATAAGAATCTACATGACTGTGTTCAAACCTTTTAGATTTTTTCTACTGTGTCGTTGACCCGGTTTGACAAAATCTGCAGTATGGCAACTAGAACCAAAGTACCGACTGTGAAGAATGTAGAGCCACAGAGTCCCTATTCCCAGGTCAGCGTTCCACCTCAGAAGGAGGATTCACTCAAGAGCCGTGACCCTCATCGGAAGAAGCTGACTTCTGTGGAGATGCAACGCATTGCCACCGTTCTGGATGAGTGCATTCAGAAGGTGGAGACTGTCTGTCTCCTTCCTACCCTGCTGGCTAACATGGAGAACCAGTCAGCAGCTATAGGGAATGAGTTGGTGGTGGCTCTAAAGGAGCACCAACAGCTCAGCAAGAAGATTGCCGTTCAGCAACCATACCATCCAAACATGGGGGCAGAAGAGAGAAACGCCCTGGAGGAGGAGTTCCAAAACTCCCTAAGGAACATACTTCAATACCTCCAAAGCAACCCAGCAGCCAAGGAGGCTGCTCAAAGCTGGGGTCTTTCTCGCGTGTCACAGCAATTGGTGCAAGGACTGAAAGACCTGCAAGAGCAGCTTCTAGAGAAGCTGCTTACCAGCCCAGCAGAAGAGCGAGACAGGAGCCGCTACATGCAGGAAGTGACCCTACGGCACAGAGACAGCGCAAAACTGGTTTCTGCACTGGAGGCAGAAGTGGTAGCTGCAGTCAAAGATCGAGACACCGAGGTAGGAGGAGAGAACACGACGGAGTATAAGGACGTGATCGTGGAATATGTAAATCTAAATCTGAGACGGCAACATAGTGGCTACACCTGCCATCTAATACTCAAAGTACGCAGGTTTGAATCCCACCTCCTGCTGTAGCATCTTTGAGTAAAGTTCTCACAGTGAATTCCTCCAGCTGTATGAATTGATAAATCTTAACTATTTCAACCTTATAATTTGCTCTTCAGGTGTGAGCTAAATAAATCAAGGCAAATGAATTTAGATGGTTTAAAAGTATTTAGCATTTTCCTCTTTTTTATGAAAACAAATTCAGATGTAGTAAAATTCACACCCCCATCAGATCACAAAGAAGAATGTGATCATTCACAAGCTGAAGAGCTCCCTACAGCAGATGGAGAAGCTCTGCGAGGACTTTGTGCTCTGCACACAGCATGACGCGGAGATGCAGAGCCAGTTGGACAGGAAGGCCTCGGAGGGCCGTCAAGCACATCTGCAGGAGGAGGCCGGCGGGCTGCGTACACAGCTCAACGGCCTTTTGCTGGCGAACCACGAAATGGAGGTGATACTCAGGAAGGTGAGTTTCATAGCGGTGCAGCCGAACAGCCTTTGCACATTAGTCGTTTTTCAAGAATCCTGGATATCTGTAATATATTTTCCGTTTTGTTAAATTCTAGTCGGATATTTCCACATTAAGATGGAGATCAGCACACACAAAGAGCCTTGTTGACAGTGGATTGAGAAAGAAAGAAACAGACTTTATTAATTGCAAAGGAAATGGCTAAATGATACAGCGAGATACTACTTAGAAGAAAGTATCAACAGAAGAACCTGGAGAAGTGTTGGTGTAAATCGCACTGAGCCTAATAGCGCGTAGTTTTCCTTGGGGCAGCACTTCTGGACCTGTTCGTTGCTGAATAAGCTGTTGAGCCTTGGTGGGGTGCAGAGGGTGGGAGTCAGCGTCCGTGATGGATGGGAGTTTGTTTAGGGTCCACAGAGTCTGTACTGCTTCTTAGAGACCCCAGTCTAACTCCTTGGATGGTGCCTTTCTGCACAGTTTCTGGAAACACCACTGTTCTGGCATAGAGCTTCACCTAGTGCTTCCTGCTGTAATCCAACGAAACACGTTGCATCTGTAGACATAATTGTTTTTTCTTGCTGCTTTGTAGTCTGAGAGAATGATTGAAAAACTAATTCATTTAATGTTGGTTAACTGCTTTTCAGAGGAAATACAAAGTGGAAACCGAAATTGAAAACTGGATCCAAAAGTATGATGCGGAGATGGGTGAGAAACAGGTGAGGAAATATTCCCTTTCTAGAAGCTAACAAGAGTATTTGTTTTAAGGAAGCGAGCCAGGACAGCAGGTCGTGCTGGTGCCTCACAGGGTCCAGTTCTTCAGCATGGAGTTAACATGCTGTGTCTGAGATGGAAATTCACTTCTGTACCGTGTGGGTGGACTCCTCATCTTTAATCCCCACCGATTGAGCGTGCATCTGCAAAACTTGGATTCTGAAGAAAAATCTCAGCTTGCCTGTAGATGTACTACAGTTAGGAGCCTAATGCAGAACCAAAACAAACAACAAAACCAAACACTTTTGTGACCCCAGACCGAACTAGAGGAGCTCTCAACCGCCTATGCTGAGGAAAAGGAGCAGCTGGAAGAGCTGGAGGAGCGCTACACCATTCTGGAGGTGGAGTACACCCAGATCGTGGAGGAGAAGAGGTTGGCCAAGGAGAAGAAGGAGAGGGAAGAGCAAGAGCTGGCAGCCAAGACCTCTGCTGCGGTGATCATCCAGGCCTACTGGAGGGGCTACAGGGTTCGAAAAGCAATGACAGCCAAAGGCAAGAAAGGAAAGAAGGGCAAGGGGAAGAAGAGCAAGTAACCGACTTTATTCTCAATAATGAGATTGTTCCTCCTCTTTACTGTGCTTCTGAATGCTCCTTTGTGTTGCAGAAGCTCGTAAAACAATTCAGCAGAGAGATAGTAGACCAACCACATCCGTACAGCCTGTCAATCACAGAGTAAATATAAATGCCCCCCCATGCCCGTTTGCGCTGTTTTCACACCACCACCCCACCTCCAACTGTCCAGATGTTCTTATAAAAAGGGTTCTGACAACCTTTAATATTATAACAACACATTACACAGTGTAATATATATATTTATATATGTATATATAATTAATTTGAATAATTCTCAATTTTGTTATAATTAAGCAGCTCTTAGGAATAAATGTGTTATGACCTCAAAAATATTACATGTTATTTATGACAATCTTACAGTGAAACACAATAATTATTGCCAAACATCTCCATTAGTTTGAAAACAACTGCATTTGATGGCATAACTAGGAAGTTCAAAGATGAACTCTGGAGGGTCGAGCCGCAAGCGAAAGTCTGTCGTCGGTGACGCATCAGTACGTTTTATTATAGAAATCATTGCAATTCAATAAGTAAGCTCCCTCCAGCTCTGTTTACAAATGCGAACACTGGTGTTTATAGCTGACACATCAGCTAAAAAGGCCTCAAGTTACTGCTGCATTTTCATCTATTTCCGGCGCATAAGCACATGATTTGTGTTGTAACTTCTCTATTTTTCTCTAACCAGAGGTGAAACAGGAGGGCGATAACACAAAGGCCGTTGGTTCAGGCCTCCCTCCTTGCATTTGCTGATACGTGTGCGCTTTTCTGTGGTTTTTTTCTGTTATTCACACTTAGTTGCATTTCAGATGTTCTTCATGACATTTGGATTGTTGTATCTTATGGATGACCAGTGTATTTCAAGCACAGATATCTCATGTTTAAGTGCATGTTAGTGTAGTAAGTTAAATTTGCAGCATGTTTTGCAAAATCACCGATAACGTCGGCGTGCTGAACTAAACTTTAGCCTGGAAGCTACAGTAAGTAGAGATGAGAAATAAATCTGAAGAGCAAGTAAAATATTTTAACCAACCTGCTATAACTCACCTGGATGTGTTTGTAGCACAAGGTCAGCAAGCAGAGGGAGATATCACTGAGGGTTATAAACTTCGGTGATAAACGTGGCCTGAAAACAGGCGTGGTTGTCAAACTGTGCCCTCGCTAACCGTGAAGTGACTATATAACTAGATTAAAATGTAAATAAAAATGCCTTCTCCTAAATTCTAATTCAGTCCTGATTTTCCACCAACTCCTCCTGCAACATCATCATGTTATTGACCACCAACATCAGAGATGAACTGTAAACACTGAGGAAGCTGGTTGAATCGAGGCGGCACCATATTCCTCCGGTCTACCGAAACACAGGTTGCTTTTGCTCCACAACAGAGGGAAATTAAAGAACATAAGGAGCAAAGACAACAGAATTAACAACAAAATGGGAAAATATTCTATTCTTTGAAATATTTGTCACTAACATCGCTAACGTGAAGAGCTGTTGCACAGGGCAGCAGGTGACATCATATATTATTAAAAAAATTCCAAAACAAGACACTCAAAACAAGAAATCCTCTTTATTTTATATACTCTTATAAAATTTAGATACTTCAGTGATGGCAGTTTAATTTACATCACATACAAGAATACAAGGATTTATATAAAAACACGGATGATCAACGCACTCAAAGAATGTAAGGATGGGACACTGATCCCAAACGATTGTCTCAATACATCACTCTGTAATATCAGATCAATTTATCAAAGTATATTTGAATAAAATTAGCATTTACAAAAAAGGTGACAAAACTTTATTGCACTGCTGTGGCTGAAGTACTGTTCACCACACCTGAAATGTAACATTCCCTCTTTTCCTCTGAACTATCAGAATACGCTCAGGTTCACAGTTCATCAATAAAGTTTATCAGCTAAAAAAATCAAAATGACAACAATAGCTTCACCAGTTTTACACGTCAACCTCAAGCAACATCTAAACCCAGGTGGAAATCAATGCTCATGTTTATTCACCCGGTGAAAGAAACGATCATAAAACAACGTCTGGTGTCGAGAAAGTAGGAATTCCGCACACCTGAAAAAACCAATTTTGTAGAAAAATTAAGCAAAGGCAAAATCGGGGGAACCCAGACCATTGATAAAACGTCTTGGAAAAATTTAGATTGTCAAGAAAAATCGCACAAGCACAGGGACGCAGATTTATCCAGATTCAACACAGTCACGCGGTGCGGTCACCTTCTCCAGCTCAGGTTTATCAGCCTGCCAGTCGGCAAAAACGCTGCCGTTTCTGCCTCCAAGATGGCTTCTTTAAAGTGCTACACCGTAGCCGGACTGAACTGTTGTAGAGAGCGTGAAGGATGAGTACAAGTTACTTTCACTTCTTTTTTCACTTCATTTTCCTGACACAATATTCAGAATTAAAACATGATTAAACAGCAGCAGCATCTTATTGCAAAGCACTTAAGACATCCTAGAAAACGCCTCAAAGTGACAGGAAACGCTGAACAAACACCCAACGCCCAAAACGCACACAAGTGTAGGTGGTGGGGGGGAGGTGTTTGTTAAGGAAACTCAGGGCTTTATGCAGAATCTCACGCTAGAGCAACCAGCCACAGCAGATAGGTGTTTCTCCACATTAAATCACCTACTGGCCTTCAGCTTCTGGGATGGTGGAGGAAGTAGTGTACAGCAGAGCTACTCACTGACTACACCTTGAGTAGAGCGGGAGGAGGACACTTCCAACGTGACAGACTTGCTCAAATACTTTGTTTCACCTCTGGTCAAAACAGAGCAACTCTTTCTCATTGCATACAGGAGCCCGTCATGGCACAAGGATCACGTCTTTACAAGGTTTTAAAAGCACGACAGACCTGAATGGTGTGCAGTGATGTCAACCACCCTTAAATTACAGTGTTTACTCTACCGTCTACTTTCTGGCACCGCAGAAATCAGGAAGGGGTCTTTAAAACAGAACCTCCGAAAAAATTAAAAACCGTAAAATTTTAATGAACAATTGTGTAAAAGGAGACATTAAAACCCAGAAATCCTTACGTTAAAAGGACAATTAAGAAACACAAAGGTCCCCGAACAGAAAAACTCAAACAAAAATCGGGCTCGTGTTGAGCGTTCTTCCCAAATGGGACGTACAATTTCAGGGCTCACGAGTCCAAGTGGATCTTGCCGAACTCTGTGAGCAGCGCCAAGAGCAGAAAAATGGCATAGTAGAGCAGCAGGAAGACCCCGTAGGCACGGCCGAGGTGAAAGCGCTGCAGTGGGACGAGCACGAAGGAGAGCACCAGGCTGCACCCCAGGGCCCCCGCCAGAACCCATTCCAGGAGCCCCTCTGGCTCCAGCTGCCAAAGCAAACCAAGGGACGAGCAGTGAGCATTACACAGAGTTTGCCAACATCATCCGTGACACTTCCTCACACCACTATCCACTGATGTTGAGCCTCAGCGATGTCCTGCAATGGCATGGTGGTGGTTATGGTGATGGTGGCTGGTTTTTAACACTTACCTTCACCACATTGTTGTGGCTGAACATCTGCAGCAAGCAGCCAAGCCCTACACCAAAAACCATATCTGAGGGGCAGTTAAGGACCTGATGCAGAATGAAGTTTTTTCCCCTGATTTAGTGGCTCCTGACTGAACCCAGTCAGACAACAAATATGTTCAAGCGGGGAACTGGCACAGATTTCTCCTTCATATGGGTCTGAATATGTAGATAGTATGAATTTGAAGAGATTGCAACAATTTTTCCAGGTCATATCTGTGTCAAGGAGATGAACCTAAAACTATTTCCTAACCTCATTAGATATGTGATTCCATTAAACCAGTTCAAACGTTAAGTTTGGAGACGTTTTGATCCATGACGCCAAATGTCATCAACGCAGCCGAAAGGGTTAATGGGAAATCATCTGCAGTTTCTCCATCCATCCATCCATCCATCCATCCATCCATCAAATAGCATCATCTGATTTATCCTGGTTAGGTTCATGACTGTTCAGACCCCTTTCTGGAATCCTAGGGCAGCAGGCTACCAAAATACACCCTGGATGGGACACCAATCCATCTCAGTCCCTGGATACAGCAATTTCTGAACTTTTCAATTAGTCCAGTTTTCTTGGCTAAACAGCACTGCAGATGTGCAGCATGAAACGGATGAGTGAAAAGTTCTCTTCGAAGGAAGGACAAAGCCTTTGTTTACCCGTCTTTGCCGAGGGGTTCATTCCAGTACCTTCAGTTTCAGAAGATATCCCCTGAAAACAACAGAAATGAGCTCACTGAAAAAAAAATGAGCGGTGCTTTTTCACACGCTGTGGCTCTCGCTCCTCGTCCCTCCAAAAACCCCCGAAACCAGCTGCCATCAAAGGATACTGAAGATGATGCCCCCGAAGCAAGCGGAGATGGCCATGCGGGGGTAGCCCTGGCGTGCGATGGTGATGTCGGAGAAGCAGTCTGCACAAAAGAGACCCCCCCCCCACCTTAACACCACCTCTCACACACCGTCACTTTCAGAACAGATCAGGTTAACTTTTATTCTTTGAATTAATGATTATATTCAGTTGAGCTGGATGACAGTGAGGCGAAAGGCTTTGGTAACATGTACTGGACTCAGTTCTGCAGCTTATTTGTTGACAGATGGACACCCAGAAGCATCCCCTGAAAGAAGGGGGTGGAGGGGGGGGGTGTATGCAAGCGTGTGGTTGGGATGGTACCTCCAATGCTGTTGCCCCAGGCCAGCAGCGTGAGGCCCAGCACCGTGTTGCTCAGACGGGAGACCACACCAAGGGTCCGTAGCAGGCTAACCACCTCCGACGCGGCGGTGTTGATCCACATGGCGCTCACCAGGAACCCCAGCAAAGCAAAGAGCTGAAGGATGGGGGGGGAGCATCGCATGTCGCCACGGCGACAGGAGAACAGTTTAATGGATAGTATGAGAACAGTGTCACTGAACTAGGGGGGAGAACATCTGCAGAGCAGATGCCATTTACACATTTGTCTTACTCACAAAGTGGTATCTGGGGGGCTGGTCGTCGGTGGAACTGCAGAAGACGATGAGCCCGAGGAAGAAGCCGACGATGAGAGTTAATGCCCAGACGGGAAACTCGTCCTGGATGTAGTACAAGCCATCTGTCGGGAGAAGCACCTCCTGTTAGCTACTTTTATTAAAACCAGCAGCTGGCAAACAAGGTCCGTGACAAGGTGGCCCGCGAGCGTCATGACGTCGGTAGTCAGAGGTTGACAGCAAACAGGTAGTCGTGAGAGTTGTGCAACACCAGCTTCATTTACCTTAAACTTAAAGATTAAAACACATTTGTGTTCTTTTCACCCTCACGTCATGTATGCTCATCGTAGTTTTGGTTCCTGATGCACAGCTATTATTTGCAAATGGACCAGAAATTGGACACTGTAGCTTTAAAAACTAAATGGCAGCACCGTTGTGGTTAAACAGGTTACTGTACAACAGCAGACAGTGAGAAAGGCAGGACAACCATCACATGCAGAAGAGGGAGATACCAGCACTGCCCCCAGGGCAGAACCGGGGCCTGACATGGGTCAGGCGAGAAAGACGCACACTTTCCGGAGTTGAAGGTGAGCACGCAGACCAGCGGCCCAGTGAGAAGCTGCAGGCAGTTGAGTGGTCTTTTCCAGTTGCGGTCCTCTTTGTCAGGGTCCACCACCGGCACCGTGAGCAGCAGTAGCACCTCCACGGGAATCTGAGGTTGGGAGAAAAGATGTTCTCGTGTCTCAGATCGGCAGCTAAAGGTGGGGAAGGACTCCACCCAAAGCATCACTGACAGTTCAATATCCCCCCCCCCGCTAAATATTACATTGAATGGGTTAAACATTTGTGGGGGGAAAAAAACATTTAATTGTAGAAAAATATTAACATTAACGTACTTTGATCACTTTAAAGGTTCTCCACAGCCAGGACTTCCTCCTCCATTTCCTGATGTCAACTGGGTTGAGGGATCTGAAGAAAATCTGCGCAGTGGACTCTGTGTAGGGGAGCAACGGCTGGTACTCGCTCTCTGTAAACACACACACACACACGCTTATAAGCTACACACTTAGGGGAAGTGGTGTCAAACAGAGTTCAGCTGACAGGGACCAAGCGAGACAGGCACCACTTCCCACTGTCTCCCCCCCCCACGCGCGAGGTGAAACGAGGGTAACGTACCATAGCCCTGGATGCTCGAGGAGGGGGTGCAGGAGCTGTCGTCATCAGAGTCGGACTGCAAGGCTGCAGAGGAACAGGGACAGACTCAGTTTCCCTGCCAGCCTCTTGGTTCCCACGTGTGAACCTGGGATCGAGGTGCTCGTTCATTGAAGGAAGCAGCACAATTTGATGAAACGCCAAAGAAGGTGAAGGTTGAAGTCCAGACGGTGTTGAGTTAGAGTGAATTGCACTGACACATCTCAGTCCCGCAAAGGAGCTCAGATGCTGCGCAGCTCAGTGTGGTGATCTGCACCTTTCTGGGGGGGGGGGGGGTACCTGGGACCCGCGAGGAGCTGTTCTGCAAGGGCCCGTTGATGAAGCGTTTCTGCCGGTTGTAGACGCAAGCGCTGACAATGACGGTGACCACGTACAGCACATACAGGCTAATGTATCCTGAAAGAAAGAAGATCATCACCGACCCGCAGCGTCTTCCTCACTTTCCAACCTCGAACATCTGAGAAAAACCCATTATGAAACTCAGCACTTTTGGGCTCTTAACTGTAGTTATACAATTTTACATGTACAATATAATAATATACAGAAAGGCACACAGAGGCTTGTGAAAATCTGCATTTAAGGACATTAACCAAAAACAGACTCTTTGCTGCTCCTGAACCATGTATTTTAAACAATGAAAATGGGACTGAAAACCCAACCCAGGAGGGGACATAGATATTAAAGAGTGAGGAAAATTCTGGAAGAAGCCTGTGGGGGGGGCTCCGGTGGCCACGTCGTGTGTCACGTTACATTTTGATCCGAAACGTCTGTTCTTACAAGCGAGTGAGACGGGTTACGCAGGTTTTACAGCTTGTCTGGTCACAAATGTCGTAATTCGGCAACCTCACATCAGGAGCCTTCATTGTACGCTGGAAATGGCAGTTCCTCCCAATTTCCCCCGTAACAGCTCTGGAGAATTCACACCTAAACATCGGCGTCTGAACAGGAACTTTGCTTTAACGCATTTTTACCTGAAGTTTGTCCCAAATGAAAAAAACCTGACTAAAAAAATCACAGTTAATGAGCTACCTCTGACCCTCAGAGCTGCTGAATCCCTCTCCGCGTTGAAGGTGTCTTCCGAACGGCTGGGAACACATTGTTTTTTTCCCCCGTTTAAAATAATGGGAAACAGGCATCCGGTATCTGTCATGTTTTCAGGGACGAATTCAGATACCGAGGGATTACTGATAAAACACCCACCTACTGTGTCTGATAAGTCTAGATTTATTTTCTTTCCTGGAAATGAAGGTATGTTGGAATGCCGCTGTGCACAAGTCCCGTCGTCACCTTAGATAACCTCAGGGGGGCCACTTCTCCAACCGGTGACATGAACAGCGTCTTACCCAGTGACTCTCCCAGGGTGATCTGTCTCTTGAAGAGGATGACAAAGGTCCAGAACACAGCAGCCATGTAGAAGATGACATCGCGAAGGAACGGCCGGGAGGCCACCGTGAAGGGCTTGACCAGGGCCACGCTGCCTGCGACTACCGTTGTGACGAAGATCCCTGCTCCTGAGGGACCACCAGCCCAGGAAAGGGATACAAGATCAATTAGGAGAAGAAAAAAAAAAACATCTACAAACCAGGAAGCTTTCTGACTGGAATGCCAGGAAAGAGGAAGCTATGCAGTTGCTGAGGAACAAACCATGATGTGGTACAGCTCACTATCAGGGCTGATACATGAAGGAACTTCCTTTTTCAGTGCCACTCGAGTCCCATCAGCGAGGAGGAATGAAGCTGCACTACTTCGGCATCACATTTTTCCTTTCAAGACACACTTGACATTTGGCCCACAGGTGCTTTTCACCCTAACAGAGGTTTTTGCTAAGTCAAACACACACACACACACACACACACACACACACACACACACACAAACGGAGCTACACACATTAGTGCAATGTGCACCGTGGTCCAGGAGAAACTACCTTCCGCTCCCTCCTGTACATCTGCACGAGGCAGAAGGACAGCAAAGCCGTGAAAGAAATTAACTCACAGAAGCATTCGATTCCTTTTGAATTTGTAAGTGGAGAAAAGAAGGAGCTCATCACACTCACCGAACAAGGCCCCGATGGCCAGGCCTGCTGTATGGGGGTGGGAGAAGGCTGCCACTGCGCTGAACACATCCGGCGCCCCGTTCCCAAGCGCCAGGAAGGTCACGCCCTGCTCAAGCGGGTCAAAGAAACGCAAGATGCAGCAAACGGGAGAGCTTCTCGTAAAAGGTCCGGTTATTTGCTTGTTCAGTTTTTAGAAACCGAGCTGAGCGGCTCTGAAACGCCGCCGGTGAAACCGGCGCCCCACCACACAGCTTCAGGTTTGTTGGCACTTCCATCCAAGGAACGTGGAAGCGAAGCCTAAAGCTACGGGTTTTTTCCCGGCGAAGGATACGGCCACATTGTGGGTCAGCTGCAGGGTGGCGGATATTGCAGACAGATTGGGGCAGAAGCTGCAGGAGAGAGAAGGGGAGAGGAGAGCAAAGGTGAACGTGTCGCGTCGACGGGGTGCACGAGAGGGGTTCACGTTTAGAGGCTGAGTCCACATTGGTTCTCCGCGTACGGCCACAGCAACAAATGCAAAACCTCAACTTCTTGTTCTACTCGTATCTCACAGCAGTTCAATACTAGTGAAACCCACAAGGCAACGCAAGGTCAGCAGAAGATAAGAGCAGGCTAGGGGGGGCTCCAGAACAAGGTCTCCCCGTATCTTCAGCTGCAGCTGAGCAATCGTTGGACCGAAGCTGCAGAAAAGAGCGCGTAGATTGCGGGGCGTTTTCACTCTGAACGTTACCGGAGGCGCAGCGAAAACGCAGGAGGACAGAAAATCCACTTACAATTTGGATGCCATGAGTCCGAGGACCATGAACAGGAAGAGGAGCCAAAGGGCCTGGAAAACACAAGAAGACATGAGATTTCAACAGTGCGCCACTTTGCTTTCACACGTCCATCCTGGCCAGGGTCGCCGTGGCAACAGGCCAGTTTAAGTTAAATGTGACCATGTTGATGCTTAACAAGATACTAATACAACAAGCCAAGCGGTGACATGTTGTCAAACAAACACACACACGTTGTCCTCATGTTGCAACGTCACAGAAACATACATTTTAAAATTATATGATTTATTTAGGGGCTGCTGGTTCACAGCACTCCTTCCTCCCACAGGCCAAAGACGTGTGTTTCAGGTTTACTGGTCTTTCTCTGAAATTGCCCTCCGTGTGTGTGTGTGTGTGTGTGTGTGTGTGTGTGTGTATCCACCCTGCAATGGATTGATGTCCCATCCAGGCTACAGGATAGGGTCCAGACCCCCACAACCGTGATAAAAGCGGTTATAGATACCAGACTGGATGATTGTATCACTTTAATCATATTGAACTGATCACCTGACAACTATCAGTTCCACAGCAGCACCTTTCCCTCAGCCAGAATGTTCTTCTATTATCTCTGTGTCCGTCAAGCTCGATCTCTGTTTGTTCTTTACGCACAACTTTGTTTTTCATGCCACAGAGCTGAAGCTCAGTGGAAACTTCTCAGCCCAGCTGAGGTTTCTGTGTAGTCCAGTTCATTCCAGTCCAAAAAGGCGACTTTTAAAGTTCAGTCTCTGACACACACACACACACACACACACACACACACACACACACACCAAAACACACTGGTTTTTTCTTTTCCACTTGACCATGGCCAGCGGGCCGTTTTCTGTGGCACCGCCTGACTGACAGCACTCACACTTATGTATTAAATTCAACCACTTTTACGGTACAACAGTTTGGTGATTATATTATGTGTTGTGACTTTTGACATTTGTATTTAGGGACGCAGGTCATTTCTGCGATAACACGCACTTTTTTCACTCAGGATGCCACTTACGTAGAGGAAGATGGCCAGGGGGAGGAGGCTGGCGGGGAAGGAGCAGAAGGCCACGTTCAGGTAGTTTATGAAGCTGTCCTGCTGGGAGCAGTCAGGGGTGCTCTGGATGAAGAGGCAGCGCTGGCTGGCGTTGAGCTTCATGACCAGGTGACACTGGGGACAGAGCAACAGGAAGGCTGGACACAACCACACACACACTGTCAGGGCAGCACTGCCACTTACAGATGCTTTTCTCATAACTGGGACCCAAATCGAAACCCAAAACACAGCTTTGGTTTGGTTAAGAATTAAACATCCCTGAGCCGAATAAACTGCGCGAGTTTAAGTTGGGTGACAAAAAACCGCAAAAGGTGACACTACAGTCGCAAAGCGGGACCTGGGTGACGTGCGACTTTGGTAAATTACGCCGTGGCGAAATTGTGGTTCTGAGCGCAGCAACAGGAGGCAAAACGCACCTTTCGCGGGAACAAAAGACAGTTTTAGATGGAAATAGGAAAAACAGCACATTTTGTACATTTCACTTCAGAGCTGAAAAGCATCAGTCTGGGTGTCTAGTTTTTGCGAGGACCGACAGTGTGTGTGTGTGTGTGTGTGTGTGTGTGTGTGTGTGTGTGTGTGTGAGACGCACTTCGTCGTCGGCTCCCCGCACGTGGACCGTGGACGTGTCCCCCCAGAGGGACAGGTAGCCAGCGGGGGATGTCGTGCTGTAGGTCATGGCTGCGGGGACGCGCGTGCTCCGGTGCGCGGGGCTGCGGGTTCAGCGGAGGGCAATGGGGGGGCGGGGTGAGAACTGCGAGGTCGCGGGGGCGCGCGCTCCCATAGCGCCTCAGTCCATCCTGCGGGAAACAAGGAGCGGCGCAGTGAGGCGCTACAGCCGCGAGAGGGACTAGAACAGCAGGATACGATCGCTGTAAACAGGGTAAAGATCGTACAGAAACCCCGGCTCACACGTGGCGCTTGGCGTCACTTGTTCACGTTTAATGTTCCGCACCTTGTGCACCTCTCCGTCTTCTCCGTGCGGGGTTTTCCTCGCGCTTCCCGCTCATTCCATGGAGTGTTCCGTCGTCGACGCGTTCGCAGTCGGACTCCAGTGTTTGTCTTCACTTCCGAAAAAATAAGTCACGCTGCTTCACCACAAGGCTGCGGCTCCTCCTCCTTAAAGCGAACCCGACCTCCTGCTCGACCCGCGCGCTCCCGGCTCATCGAGAGCGCGCCTCCCCGATGTCACGTGAGCGAAGTGGCACGAGCGACCGGTCTGCTCTCGGTTCGCAGCCGCGTAACGCGGTCAATTCGCTCAGCCGCTCACCCTGTTTGCGGGGTTGAATTATCATTCAGCTCTTATGAAAAAAAGCTGGATGCCTTGTAAGAAATAAAAATGTCACCTAAAATAACATGTTTTTATTATTGATATTTCCTGTATGCGCTGCAGAAACATTCTGCAATATTTGCAACAAAAAATGTACCTCCATCTCGATTGTTATTTTATTTATTTTGTGTTATCATTAGCCGCTTGACTTTTTATGGAAAAAAAACCTTGCAGGAAGAGCTGTGGAGTTTTTGCCACTTTGGACAAACAATAGACAAAAAAAATCCCACTTCACTGCACTTTCTTTTGTTGAATTAAAAACACACTAATAATAAAAAGCTCATTTTAAACCGGTTCTGAACATTTCTGAACCACAGGGGAACCCACCTGAGTTCAGCACCCTGTGAGGGAAGTGGAAAAGAGAACCGCATTTAGATACTTAGTTTAAATAAAAGGAAGAAAAATCCACGCTCTGACCCCCGTGGGCAGGCTGCTTTCCAGGGTGCCCCCCTGCGAAACACTCCCACCGTGGAGAACTTTTCATCAGCCAAACAACTTGGTTTCCACTGCATCTCATCTGACCAAAATATGAGACACTAATGCCTTCAAATGTCATAATAATGATCACTAAGAGGTAAAACCCCGTAAAAAAAACGACGACTAAACAACTAGTTCTTGGCTCAATGACTTAAATCTTTGCTGTGTTTTGGGTCAAAGTCTCTGAACTTCCACCCCCTACTAGATAAATAATGGCTCTTGAACATCAACAGCCGGAAAGTGATTGTTTTTTATGCAACAATACTTGTGGAAAGAGATGTTCTCCAAGTCAGGTTCAACGAGGGCACGTTTGGGGTCTCCTTTCAAGCCGGTTCTGCGTTCAGACTCTTCCTTTGTCAGCTGCTGGTTTGTTTTGAGGCAGGAGAAGCACCGGTATGTTTACCTGGAGATGTTCTAATCTGGACAGCTCCGTTTTTACCGTGGGAGGAGCAGATTTCAGACGGGTCGAGAGAACGGCGTGATCGAGGAGAGAACTGCGTGATCGAGGAGCCAGCGCCGCCGCGGGGGGCCTCTGCGCGTGTGTGTGCGTTCAGGGCAGGAATTACAGGTTTGCATCGGCGTTGCACTTTGCGGCGGGTAAAACAAAGGAAAAAAGCTGCTTTCTCACGGCTGCCAACCCGACACTCGCAATTATTGCAGCTGAACTGTCAAAGTACAGTTTCATCAAAAACAGAAGAAGCCGGTCGAATCACAGAATTACACCTCGAAATACTAATTCTTGTATTATGTTTAATATTACTCGTGTTTTCTTAGCTTTCATAGGTGAAGATTAATAAAATTGCACTTTTTTACACAGACAACAATAATGGAAAAAGACATCATTCATAGACTTTTTATTGGATTAAACTGAAGTTGATAGGATGATGAAATAAGAAACTTAACAACCATTAAAAAACAGATAAACATTTCACCTGGATCCAGGAAATGTAATTTTTATGTTTTTACTTATGACGACAAACTCAGAAAAGAACCGTCACTTAACAGTAACTGACGGCATCCCTCCCGCTCGACCCCCCCCCCTTTGTTTCCCCGCAGTCTTCTCTGCGCCGTATCATATCCCGTCAACCCCTCCTAACCAGTCAGTAACCCTGCCGAAAGAATTGTTCAACCCCAACAGCTCACTGAAAGTTAAGATTTAAAACTTACGGCTCACGTGATCATTTTTTTGAAACCAGAAATGTTATAATTTCCTAAAATTGTTTTCTAGGGTTAAGTCACAGCATCAGGCCTTAAAGTGGTAACATCTGTTATTTCCATCGATTTTATAACAGAACAACAATAACACGCATATTTCAAAATGCCTTTGACTTTTCTTAGAACACTTCAATAATTCCCAGAAGCCTCTGATTCTGCATTGTCGCCGAATTGGCTCGGATTCACCGGTCAGGTCGCACAAATTCTACGTTTCATTCTGACACACATCCAAAGGTAAACCCGGCAATTCCAAGTGAACACTTCCGAGATTAACCGAACACGTCTACTCTGGTTTTTCTGTGGATACAAAGTCGGGACGGCGCCGTGATATTTCCGCTTACGAAGAGGTGTGGCCCACAGCTGCCGTAAGACACGTGGGTTACAGGGACCGTTGGAGCCCGTCTACCCTGTCAGCATCCCTTCATACAGCAGCGCTTTGTCCTCGGCCGCGCTGTCCGGGTTGTAGGAACCGCTCTCCACCTTGGTGGCTACAGGGCACAGGTCCTGTTCACACCACCTGTGCAAACACACAGCGTTTTTGCCACAGGTTCTCTTCACCATCAAAACCAGTAAGTAGGGGAAAAAGTGTGTAAACTGCATGCTGTTACATGTTTAAATAAACTTATAGATGGGTGGAGCAGTGAACAGCGTCTGGGCTACTTGGGTGTGGGTTTGAATCCAGCTCAGTCTGTGTGGCGTTTGTGTGTTCTCCCTGTGTTTGTGGGTTTCCTAGCCTAGTGTCAAGTGACTCCAGGATGGGCTCCAGACCCCCCCGCAAAGGTGAGCAGCTTAAGGACAACTGAGGAACAGATTAACGCTACCGATGATTATTGACTTGGAAAAAATACATATTTGGGAAATGTTTTGCCGAAATGTAGTTTACGGCAAGGAGTGGGGCTGGATTTACCTCTGAGCAGCATATGTGTCAGTGTGTGTTGCGCCCTCCCATGCAGCGTGGTCCACCAGCAGAGCTCCTGAGTGCACGCGCGCACACACACACACACACACACACAGAAGACCTGGTAAGACAGCATCACACACTAGAGCGGATTTATTTCCAACCGTGTGGCCGAGCAGGGGTTACCCATATAGATGCGAGCAAAACTGTAGGCCAGGTCTCGAGCGGCCAGCTCGGTGAAGGTGGGTGGCTTCTGGGTGGAGAGCTGCACAAACTGGCCCAGCCTGCTAAGGGCGCCGTTCACAGCCATCAGGGCTGGAGTCAAAGCAGAGTTCCCAGCAGCAGCCTTTAGCTTGGCCTAAGTCAACCACAGTAAACCATGGGCTACTGCACAGAGCAGCAAAAACCCGACTATCTCACTTTTTGGGTTTATTCAATTCCCCCAGAAGTTCAGCCTAAAGGGTGCAAACAAATAATGAATTCTGTGACACTTTGTTTAGCTGGCGTTTTGGGTCTTACAGCTCCAATGTCGAGATGGGAAAACACGTGCGTGACCTGGGGGGACTGACCACACACACACAGACACCCTGTAGAGTTCCCCACTACTCCTGACCTTGGTGTCGGCAAAAAAGGCCTCCAGCACCTGCCCCTGGCTTTTGGCCACACTTCGGAGCACATCCAGTGACAAGATGTTAGTGGTGCCCTCCCAGATACTCAGCACCTACAACACACAGTGAGAGAGGAGCAGGACACTGGGAGA
Organism: Arapaima gigas; assembly: GCA_900497675.1. NCBI lineage: Eukaryota > Metazoa > Chordata > Actinopteri > Osteoglossiformes > Osteoglossidae > Arapaima > Arapaima gigas. The sequence goes on along the minus strand of UFQX01000170.1, from coordinate 672,508 downwards.
TGGTGCTGCACACGTGGAGCTTGTGCTACAAATATTTGAGTTACAAACTTTCAAAGATACAAACATTTTTAAGGTAAGTTAACTATATTAAAAATCCTTCGACTGACTGGTGTCCCATTTGTGGTGCTTCCTGCCTCACACCCTGTATTTCCAGGACAGGTTCTGGAACCCAGAGCAAACCTACCAAGGACAAGCGGTTGATGAAAACAGAATTTAAAAAAAATTGTAATTTTTATGGCCTTACCTGAGCTTTTTACACAAACTGACCTGCGACTGAGTCAAGGACCGTCTACTATTAAGCCTAGACTGACTGTGACGCAGTGGTTGGACTTACAAACTAATCGAATTACAGACAGACGTCTGGTTCCAACTGTGTTTGTAAGTGGAGGGCCCAGTGTGCTATGCTGCCATAGCTGGTAACCCCCCGCAGAGTTAAAGGACACGTTAAAGAAGCCCTGCAGAAGCAGTGGTAAATGGGACTGTGTGTCGACAGCGGCTGCCTCTTGGGGCAGGAGGAGGCTGTCAGAGGCAGTACCTGGGCATCGCGCAGTATTGCAGGCAGGCCCGTGTCCTCCATGTAGCCCTGTCCCCCGAAACACTCCAACCCTTCTGACACCACGGCAATAGCCTTCCAAAACACAGAAATGTGCATGTGAGCAGTAATTATTTTAATTGGCAGTTTTCACGGAAACACAGGTACCTGCCAGCTCTGCGCACTGCACCTGTTTGCCCGTGTACAGCTTTGCCACTGGAGTGAGAAGCCGCAGCAGGTGGCGCTGAACGTCCGAAGCCGAGCCTTTCTCCTCCCTCCCCAGGAGCTGACACACCTCCATCAAGAGCAGGAATGCCCCGCGGACCTCCACCTGCACACAGGTGAAATGAGGCAAGGTGTCATGGTGCAACAGCGGCGGTGGGAGGCTCGAACATGCAGGCATTTCAAAGTAGGAAAGGCTCAACGCAAAAAGACGACAGAAAACTCAAGGTTCACTCCTCACCTCCATCCTTGCCATGGTCTGCACGTGGAGGGCGTGGTTGTTGAGGAACTTGCCAAACACGAAGCGCTTGGTGGCGTATTCGCGTCCCAGCTGGATGATCCTGGCAGCAGAAGAGCGGAAGGAAACACCTCGTGTTCACAGCGCTACTGCACACCACATCGACCGCTCACACACGTGGTGGAAAAAGGCCTTCCCCTTAACACCGAAAAACCAGTACTTCACGCCCTGAAGGTGTACAGCTGCACTCTTCTCTATGTAGTTATTTTACTCCACAGCGACTGTTTACACTTTCTACATTCTTCTATCACATCGACAACCAATCACAACCATTAAGGTAAATAAAAGATCCCAACTGAAACACAGGATTCAGAACTATTATTATTATTATTATTATTATTATTATTATTATTAATAATAATAATAATAATAATAATTACTTGAAAGACACTTTAAAACAACAATTTACCTGTCTATACAGGTGGGTAATTTCTACGGTTCACAGCAGCTATGGTGAACAAACACGAGTTAGTACCTGTATAGCGGCTCTAACAGCATCGCGAGAGATCAGCGGTTGTCAGTTCCTAATAAAGAACCGATAAATGACAATGCTAGGCTAAGAAAAATTTTTACACAGGTATTAAAAAAATGTTGGTGTTATTCAATAAAAAATACACTTTACTGTAATATTTTAATTAATTCATAATTTTGCAGCAGAACCAATTTTGCTTCTGTAACAAAATATGGTAATTTGAGCTGCTCACTGAGGGAATTTTCCTAAAGAGGGAACTACATGGAATTGATTTTCCCTGTTATGTGAAGAATGGCTGCATATCTCCTCACTTAGGCCATCAAACACTGTAAAGCAAACAGACAGGCCTTCTCGGTTCTCTGTAGACTAACTTCACAGAATCCATAACTCAAAGCTCGATGTTATTGACAAAACACACTTCAGATTTTATGTCTCTCCGAACGTTCGCTCCCAGGATCTCACTTGATTTCACTGACACTGTCCTTGGTGACTCAGCTGCTTGGAAGGTTTGGAACCTCTGTCCACATGGTATTGCGGTTCGATGTTCTTTAACCTGCGGAAATCTGGGTCTCGACGGCCAGGCCATGCATCACTTCTTCAGCAGCAGAACGAGGTATCTCACCTCCTCATAGCAGCTACAGCTGAAACCGTGTTGTGGATGCGCGTGATGGTCAGCATGCTGGCGATGGAGGCCACTCCTCGGCCCTCCTCCGAGATCTGCGCCGTGGGCGCAGTTCCATGACAGCACGGGGGAAAAGCTCCAGTTCAGTTCACAAAATGCACAAGTTAGATATAAATCAGTGTTTTTCTGACCAGGGTGTCTGCTGAATGAATGTCAGCCAGCAGCCCTCTACACACTGACATTGTACCCCCGCGGGGAGGGGGTGTGAGAGGCGACGCACCCGGTATGCAGGGAGCCCGTCCAACAGCAGCTCTGCCGTGGGCACCTGTCGTGTGCCCAGCTTGTCTTTCAGCCGTTGTACCTCAATTCCGGTCAGGTTCCCCTGCTGGTCCCGCAAGGTGGCCAAGAACAGCGACAGACCCCTGCTACCCTTGGGAGGGAAACAAAGGTGCATCACTGTAAACAGACAAGTGTCACAGTGCTGATGATAATTATGATCACAATTATTTTTCACCTGCACGTTCACTTAAACCATCAACCCCCCCCCCCCCCCCACACACACACACACGACTGCACTGTGACTCCAACATCACACACTTTATAACAAAGGGTGTCACCGGTGCCAAGTGTCCCATGGCAGCACATGGACAACATTTCCTCACCAATCCTGTATTTCATAAAACACCTCCCACGTTGTCTGTTCACAGCTGTTTGCAAACTGAAAACTGAGATAAAGTTATTTTTTAACAAACTCTTTCATTTCACACAATATCCTGGCAGCAGAGAGAAAAAAAATGGTTGATCATGTTAATGAGGAGGAGGAGGCTGGTGCCAAAAAAATAATAATTATAATAAATTCCTTCCAGTTCTGCATTTCCAAAAAATCTTTTTTTTCATGCATTTATAGTTGTATGCTTGAAAATCACTTTGAATATTTAAATTAAGTATTTTTTTAAACAGTCTGGGTTTCATTTTGTTGATCACCCAACCAGTCAACAGAAAAAGGATTAACGTCCACTGAGCCATATTGCAACATCTTTAACAAATTTGCATTTATAATGAAACGTTTTATGTTTATTCAATTATTTAGTTAGGTAACACTTTAAATAATGAAATGTGGATTTTTTAACAATTATTTGCAAATTTTGCCTCTGTTTCATCCTGTTTTTAAAATTTTGGAAAATGTAATAGTATTGTGATGTGACTAGACTGTTTGGTCTTCCCAATATCTGATCTCTGAGGTCTGACCACTCGGGGATCAGCTGCTTGGACCATTTATTTCAGAACAAACCAGCAGACATTTAGTCATGGGTCCAGGTGCCCAACCTGGCTGCTACCTGTACAAACGTCACGTGGGTGGAAAAGTCACACGGGGCCTCGAACCTGCAGTGTGTGTCCATGTGGGTCCACTACTCTGGCCAGCGTGAGGGTCATGTTAGCGTCTGTAGCCGAGGTGAACCACTTGAAGCCGTGGAGCTTGTAGGAGCCATCGGGCTGCAGACGTGCAAGTGTCTCCGTTCCACTGGCTGCAGAGGAAACACCGCATTTCCGATGTGGTAAACAAACCCTGTTTTACCACAGTACACCTGTTATGCTGCAAGACTGACGTTCCTGTAGTGACCGTACCCACATCAGACCCCCCCTTGCGCTCTGTCATCCACTGGCCTGAAGTCCAGAACTGCTGAGGGTCACGAGAGGTCAAGTGACGGAAGACATCCTCCACAGTCTCTGTCATATCCAAGGACTGGTGGACAGAATGGATGATGGTGCAAACACACACCTCTTAATCATACCTGAACACAGTTCACACCTGGGCTGAGTGCAGTCACTCACCTCGATCACCTTAGCTGCCCCGTCGGTCATTGCCAAGGGACAGGTGTACAGTCCCGCCGAAGGTGAGAACAGGTACAGTTTGGACATCTGGTACACTCGACTAGGAGACACAGAACCGCAGTGTTTTCCCTAAATTTACCACAATGCTGCTACTTCACAGAATCTGAGTGAAACCGTCGGTACGAGCTCCACCCCCATGGTACCTCCACTCGCTGTAAGTTCTCTCGTAGCCTGCAGCCACCAGGCCCTCTTGGGCTGAGATGTCCTTCATGCGTGCCCAGGCGGGGCAGGTGACGATGCGATCCACCCTTCGGCCCCAAGCATCATAGTGTTGCAGCTGTGGGGGGGTCTCCTCGCACTGGCGGCCCAGGGAGTTTATCTCGCTCACCAGACGCTCCCCGAAGCGAACCAGGTCCTCCTTGATGGGCTCCCTCACCTGGAACCGATACAAGACAAACACTTTCATGTTTGCCTCCGTTTCTCCTGAGAAGCAGCCAGGAACATGAGAGAAAGATAGCAACACATGCAAGGAATGTTCTAAAATTTCTGTTGCAGAGTGAAAATTACTTACGTGCTTGCATCTGTTTGTTGGCAGCAATAGACTCGCAGGGGATGAAGAAGCACAACAAAGGTGACAGACTGACTGAAGACTTGTCAGTTTTATATTCCCAATCAGGGGCCTGATCTGAGCTCAGCAAAACTTTCAGTACAGCTCATCCACACCTGACTGGACCTCAACTCAAACTACAGTGAATTACATCATATTATTTAAAAATATATTTTCCAAAATTAAAAAAGATAAAAAGGCAAAGTGGGACAAAAAGTGTTAAAAATCATTTATGTCAGTATTTGAAGTGGTCTATATATCAAAAACCTTTAGAAATAAAATAAAAAATGTTTTATTGTAAATGCAGCTTTGGTAAGGAACAGTACGTGTGAACCATCTTCAAATATGACATCGAGACCATCAGTAATGTTTCTAGAAAACAAGAGACGTAACAGGTTGTCTTCATTCCGTTCGCTAGTGTTTAGTTTTAATTTTAATGTAGCTTTAAGTTAATGAAAATGCTAAGAAGTCTTACAGAGCACTTCTATTTTCTATAGTTAAATACGGGATTTTTACAGAAGCTTATCTGTGAATAAACTGAAGGACGTCTCTTTTGTTAAGCTTTTACTGTGTTGGTCCCTCAGCTGAAACTGACCCAAAGCTGACAAACATTAAACATGTCTTATGTTTCCAGACAAGCAGATTTAAAGGGATCGACGTGATGTATTATTTTGTATTTTATTACCTGCAAGTTTTAACAATCTAAACTAGTGCACAACTCGCTCAGTTTTACTACCTCCAACATGGCAAAGGTGACTCTCAGCTGGGGCTTCCAAACAGACTTCCAGGCCCCACTGTGTTCGTCAGTTGAGGAGCCGGTTGCGGGAAGATGTTCAAATGCATCTCCAAGAATTTTTGACTCCCACGTCAGGACGTGCGCTGACGGCCTGCAGGGGTCGCGCTCACCTGCAACGGCAAGGTCCGCTTCAGGTACTTCTGCAGCAGCGCGTCCTCTTCGAACGGGTTCTTCAGCACCGGCTGCTCCTGGAAGAAGGTGCCCAGGGCGGAGCGGCTGAACACCAGTTTTTCCGCCGCCTCCTCGCGGGCCCTCAGCCGCTCGTGCGCGCCGCCGGACTGTGAGCGTGCGCATCTCAGGAGCGCGCACAGGCGGAGCGCCCCCGCGCGCACAGCCAGAAGGCGAGCGGTCATGGAAACCACCTCAGAGCGCGTGTAACCTGCACGATACGGGCGCGCGCGTGCGCGCACACACACACACACACACACACACACACACACACACACACACACACACACACACACACACAGAAGTGTGTCAAAGTTCACTCAGGTCGCACTTTACAGTCACTTTGCAAACAACTAAGAAATAACGCCTGGAGTCGAACTAACTTGTGCAGCTTAACTCTCACGCGTCAGATTTAAATCTTTATCCGCTAAACGTAAAATAAACCTAATCGCACGAGTTAAAATGCTGAATGCACCAAAATTTCATTTTCCCAGTGACATTATAATGGAATAAAATGGAACAAAAGTACACGGCAGTGACCGTTTTCATTAAAAATAACGTAATTACTGTATTTGGAACAACACTGAGCAACAACAGCGCTCTGCGGCCGTTCCGTTCCGTTCCGTTCCGTTCTCCCCTCTGGCCGCCCGCGGCACTCGGGCTGCCCGCGGCACTCGGGCTGCCCTCGTTGACGGACCGCGGGGGAAACTTCCGGTGGGGGAGAGACGGCACCATCAAAATTAAAGCTCCAAAACCCAACGACGACTCGGGCTTCTTTAAATGTAATACACTGTATATGAAAAAAATATCAACACAGTGTATCAGAGATTATTTTAAGAAATGTCAATAAACAAATAGAGGACATACAAGTTTATTCTGGAAAAAAATTGTAGACTTGTTAAATATTGAGATACAATTGGAATAAAAAAATAGCATCAACACACCATTTCATAACATCACACTCTCTGTGATAACTTTACTTTCTCAGACATAATTCTGCCGTTGATTGCCGCCATCAAACTGATGGGTTGAGGCAACTGCAGATATTCAGTACTTCCAGAATATTCCGTCCTCCCTTTGCGTTTACGTGTCACTGCGATGGTGTCCATCCATCTGCTTTTTCAAAGCATTAGTCTTTTTGAGAAAATACAATCTTAACACAAAGTGTCCAAAGTATAGCCCATGCTTCTAATCAGAATTCTGGCCAGATTTGATTCAATATCCATCTGCTTCTCTTCCCAGCTGCATGCAGTATCCTTAAAATCTCCTCCAGCACCACTGATAAGCTGCCTGACAAAAGGCATTGATGGAAACTCACTGCACTGGATTTGGACCAGGACTTTCAACTTCTGTTGGTCCATGTTGTCCGCTGCACTGACAGTTTAGTTACCACCACGTCCACACAGGTCCCCTGTTACCACACTGATGGCCTATTTATTGCAACTGGGGAAAATAATGATGCTTCCCAGCCCCAAACATCACTAACGCCGTAAAATACTTGGATAAAATTGTGATGTTGAAACTTTTCTTTTAACCTTTTGTTGTTTTGTTCCATCCAGTAGATCTCTGCTTAAATGGAGTAACGCAATTAAAAACCAAATCGATTTCTATTGAAAACATGTAAATCGAGAGATGCATGTAGTCACTTTGGAAGAGTAAAACAATCTACGCTTAGCACTTGGTTTTTTCCACCAAAGTTACCCCCCAGACGCCTTCGTTTGTTGTCCCTTTTTAAATTCATTCCCTTCTACTTTATTACAGTTCGCTTTCAGCTGTTTCACTATTAACACCACCTACATTCATCAACCTTACTGACCTTGCAAACATTTTCTACAAATTAATACACCAGTCGGCAAAAATAGTGGACAAAAATAAATTGCATATTTTAATAAAACAATTCTTTTAACATTAAAAAAAAAAAAACTTTTACAGAAGACAAAGCACAAAGGAATCCACAAAATTTGCTCAATGGCAAATCCCCAAATGCCAACAATGCTCAAAATCCCTAAGCGGTAAAAGTGGAGGTTTACACTTGTAGGATTACTGCCAATAAACTGATTTTAAAATATACACTCATAAAACATTAACACTTTGGTTTGAATGCAAGCTTCTGTAATACACCCTCTTAATGCTTGGCTGTTCACAACAGTTATTTCTCTGTATTGCAGTTCCCCAAAGTTTAAACCTTTTCTGAACACCTTTCAGAGTCTCTCATGAGATAAAGCCTGCGACCCGTTATAATTCTCAGGTACAAACACAGACCCTTTCAAAAGATTAAATTTTACACTAAGTGGAATGTATTAATGGAAAATCTGCAATAGACAAGATTCAAAAAGGCTACTTTGTAGTATATTCCCAAATTAACAATCCAAAAAACAAAAAATGGTAACAGGAGTGTTATTTGCAAAAACCATCCTCGACAACTGTAATAAGTTTAGCTCAAATTGGAGCTCTTACAAGAACTTCCAACAGTAAATCAGTGAAAAGTATCAGTTGCAGAATGTAAAACTGTACAGGACTAAGACGCATGCAGCGCTGAGCAGAGAACAGTCTGAGGGCACACCACTCTACTCAGACATATCAATATAATCAAGAAGATTTAGCTTGCACTTAAATTATTTTGTTTAAATTCACTTTTTTTTTTTTTTTAAACAAACAGCATTACTCTTAGGTTTTTGTAAAAGAGGTATAAAACTACACAGCTGTTATCTAAATAACCTATGTGGTGTTATTAACCCTGTGCATAACCAAAAATAACGCCGATAAGTAAAATACCAGAAAACAAAGAAAATCACAAAGCAAGATTCTTCTCTCCTGTGTTTTTGTGGAACCTCAGCCACATTTGCATTTAGAGCAAAATGTTTGTTATGTACACTTGGTGAGACAATTCTCCTCCATCCGGTCTCAGTGTGTTGTGAAAGGGCGTAGTGTCTAAGTACTTAATGTGGTTCATTGTGGTGCCTGATCTTGCCGTTCGTGCTCAAGACCATCTGTACATCCAAACCAAGAGCCGTGTGCGTTGTGCGACGTTCCTGGAGATCAGCAAAGGCTGCCTCTTTACTGGAGTACATGGGGAATGTGTTGGACGTTATGCAAGTGAACTGGACGATCGTCCTCTGCAGTTGTGTCCTCTCGCAGTGTCCGAGTGTTGCTTCTCGATGTCTCGAATAGCAGAAAACAGCTTGAGGTTTGAAGTGCACAGAACACAACAGGTAGGGCAGGGTGCAGTAAGCTGTGCCACTCTGAGCTCACTCTTGTGTGACTTGAGTGCTTGCTGTCTCTGGGCTAGTCTCCCTTGGTGAGCAGGTCCTCAATGTAGGCATCCAGTTCATCATCTGTGTTGATGTCAATGTCCTGAGGAAAGTGTGAAGGGTTAATTTAGGGTAAACAGTATAGTAAAGCGAACAACAACGCAGCTCCTGTAGGGATGGTACTGGGCAATGCTGTGACAATACAGAAAATAATTTAAAAAATTAAAATACCACCACCTCTGCCATGTTGTATTCAATGTGTAAGATTGTGTAATAAGTTTGTTGTACAGTGTATTAACAAGTTTCTATGGCAAAAAGGAAAATCTTTAACCAAAATCAATCTGGTCACATTTTGACCAACTGACTCAAATGTTTACATTTTAAAGATGGTTCAATGCAAGTTGAACAAACAGCTACAGAGCTTCACTTACAGAACCTCATTACTAACAACAGACCAAAGCTGCATATTATAATTAAGAAAGCTGTTTCACAACTTGTCCCAGAATACAGTATTTTAAACTACACAGGTCTCATTTCCAAATACTTCACTGGTGAGTGTTCCGTTTTCCTCTTTTTGAATGAAATGCTAAAAGGCTCCTTTTTTTTTTTTTTTTACAGCAGCTGTGGAGCATTGCGTACTTTTAATGTGGTTTATACACACTGCCTTTTACCCATTTTAAACAGTTTTTGAATTCTGGGGCAGGGGGGCTGCTACAGCATCTACCCCAGGTGAGCACCATTTTTGTGAACTAAACTGCACTGAAAGAAAGTCAGTTATCTGATTTTAAAGATTAGAGTTTAAATGTTTTCCTGTTTTGAAACCAGCCTTCCTTATACCAGTTTGCAGACAGCCTGAAAATCAAGCAATAAGTACAATGCAGTAGAACCAACTTGTTCCTTTTAAAAACGTTCCACTAGCTGAAATATCAAAAGCAAAAGAAACTGGTGTTATTTGTATCGGTTGTTTTTCCAACAACTGTGGAGTTAAAATGACCACTTAACAGGAAATGTTACAGTAATGCTGCTATACTGAATAAGGCAAAAAAGGGTATAAATTTTCAGGCCTTAATGACTTTTTGGTACGTAGGACCCAATCTGTATTATTTACAGTTAATTCCAGTTGTTTACATTTTAAAGTCACTTCAGGAGGCAATGACATCTGAGCAATATCCATAATTACGCATCATTGTAAATCCTGTACAGATGGATAAATGACTGCAGGGTGTTTAGGGTAGCATATCTATCACCATCATTGACTGCAGATAAAAGTGATCGCAAGATACTACATAGTAATTAGTGGAGAAAAGCAGCTGTTAAACAAATGTGAAAAAAAACATGTACCTTGTGTCACAAACACGTTCCTGAACAATCATTTATTGCATTTTCATCGGTTAATTTCTTTGGTGACAAGCAAAACTGGCCAGTGATTGTGTTTATTGCTGCTATTCTGCAGTGAAATACACTCAGAGGGAAATAGAGAAAGCAAGAAGTAGAGGAGAAGGAAAGCGTGATAGAAAGAGGTGGTGTTTACTGTTCCTTTTTAATTGTATTAGTTATAAGCAAAACTTTTACAGAAACTGCCCAGTGAGAAAAAGGGGTGCATGTCTATCATTGCACAAGAATTGGCTACACGTTCATATGATGTTCTGTCGAAGTAATGATTGATGCGAGTTCCATAATAATCTTCATGGCCAGGAAGTTGGGGTTTGGGGTTGTTGAAACACTTTTTATTCATTTCTGCAACTCAGTGTCTTTTCCCTACTTACACCTTTTTGGCTCCTAAAACAAAAAAGTGACCCTTGAAGTAACACACCAGTCTCTAGGGTGACTACTGCAAAATGGAACATGGTGACTAAGGGATTGTTAAAATTATATTTAGGCTCAGTTCCTTTTAATGACAATTTTGTTATAAGCAAATTTTTAAAAAAATGAAATACAACCCTGTCCTGGTCCGTTGCACCCTGTCTTACACTTGATGTTTTCAACACAGAGAAACAGAGTCCCACTGTATGAAATATTAAGGAAAATAGAATAAGGACCTATAGAGAATTTTCGATTAATGTGAGTTCTATCTGATGTTTTTAACACAATACAACCTTGAAGGATTAAGCTGTATTATTAGGTATTTATTGATGGCGACACAGAAGGAGGACTTGCTAACAATTCCAAGTTAGACAGACAGACTCCTGATCCCAGTTGTGTTTGTGTTGAGGAAAAAAATGTAAGTGTGAACATCGCACTCACCTCTTGAACTTTTTGCAACAGGGCCACAATATTAGCACGCAACTTTTGCAGCTTCTCCTCAGACTCACGCAGGCGGGCTTCTGCACTGTTGCTCTTCTCCTCTACAGCTCTGGCACGAGCATCTGCACGGCTCTGGTAGGAGTTACACAGGCTCTGCAGACCGAGCTCATACTGCTGAAAGTACTCCTTCTGCATAAACAGGACACAAGCACAACACTGTACTTCTTTCCACTCAACCCTTATTGCCCATTTTCCCTTTGCAACCATTTCAGGTCCTGGGCCAACAGCAACACCGACTCATCTTTCACACTATAGTGCCACATGAAATACTGCAACACTGCTAAAGAAATATCTCAAGAACCTTTGGCTATCAGACAAAAATTTCAAGGCCATTTGTGATGTAGCAATATGTGATAGTGTTGCTGCTATACCTTAAACGTGCTGTATTATAGTTGGTAAAATTATAACTGTTAAATTCTACCCTATACCAGTCGGAATCGGCAAATGCTGATGCAGTCTGTTGGAGAATCGGTTAATAACATCCCTGAACTCTTGAAATGTGTAATCAAATAGCTAAGTAAAAATACTTTTTAAAATTGACACCTGAATGACATGAACAAATTGTATGTCATTATGCATTATTTACCTTTATTTAGCTGACACCTTTGCCCAGGGTGACTCAGAACACCCGGTTAGGTTATTAAGGTTTTTTTAAGGTTATAAACTAAAATGCTGACAATGATTTTCCTACTATAGGGTATTCTTAGTTTACTATATCATTTTAGTGCAAGTACCTTGATCAAGGGTATCACACCAGAAGTGAAAATGAAACCAGAGACCTACCAACTCCAAGGCAATGGATCAAACCAGTATGTTACCTGTTTCAGTGGACGGTCAAGGGTGTGTCAGCCATCCACAAGCTCTAAGTTTGATGCTATTCTGAAGGGGTTTGGGCCAGTTTTGATCCACCCACTAAACAGAATTTGAACTCGCAATCCCTCAAATCTCTGTGGCGCAAATAATACATGTTTATCACGTGTAGAAATTCCTGACAAATATATTTCCCTTGGATGCAAAAATGCCTGAGCGCAGCACTTGCCTCACTCTGGAATCTCGGAGAATCGGCCATGCTCAGACTTACCATTGGAAATGCAATCAGCTCCTCTGCCGTCATGGTGTTAACGTCGTCTTTGGGGATTCGGAAATCTGGTGGGAAGAAGTAGCGCAGGAACGTCCTGAAGACACAAAACAAAATGGTATGAGTTCTGTCACTTCAGAAAATTAGCCTGTAATGTGACATGATCTATGATCTTGTCCTCTGTCTGCCAGGTATACCTCATCATGACCACGAGACTTTCGGTAACTTCACGGCTCGTACTGGGCTGGGTGGTGTCAGGTTCCATCCTGGCTGCAGCCCGCTCCGCTTCCACCTCCTGCTGTGTGTCGGGACTCTGGGATACCGGCGATGGCGGTCGCATCAGTCGCACTTCCTCACTTCCCTTCACAACCCTTCCATTCACACATACGTGTCAATTTAAAGCAATACACTTCATGGAAAACTAACAGTAAGTCTCAGTATAAAAACATTTTCTATACATGCAACTGAAATGTTGTACACATCCTCGGGTGCTTTAAAAAAAAAAAATCAAAACCAGGAAAAAAAAAAAAATCACAATTATAGGGAGGTCTCTGCCTCTTCGGTTGAGCTGACAATTTTGAAGATACAAATGGGAAAACTTATCCATCCTTAGATTTCACAAACTAACCAATATTTCCCCTCTACCACCTGAAAATCACGTTAAGCCTAAACTTTGAGCCGATACCAGGTAATTTTCAGGCATCTTACCAGCGGTCACGAGGAGTGGAGGTTGTGGGCACATAGTCAAACTTCACCTTCCAGCGAATGCTCTGTTTACTGGCCTCTACAGCGGCCACTCGGCCAGTGAACCACTCCTTATTCACTTTCACCTCTACCAGAAGCCCCTTGTCTGAAGACCACAGAAAGAAGAAACCCTGGTCCTCAGCTCAATGGTACCTTTTTCAACCACTTAAAACATTGCTGTAAACTGCTGGCCTACAAATTACCAAAACTATTTAGAATTTTTTTTATAACTAGTTAATTTTAAACAGCAGTTTTCACTAGCCTATTTGAAAGACATAATAACCTGTACCACAGCATAAGACAAAAGTGCTTATTCAGCCTATCTGAAAGACATTTAAAGGCTTTGCAGCCTTTAAAGAAGAATATCTAAACTATGGTTTTGTCACCTTGCTGTTTCATCACAACTTGACTCTCATTCAGGTGTCAACTGCCTACCTTTCTGAGCCTCTTTCAGCTCTTTCTCCAAATCATCCTCTTCAGTGCTGTCCGTGATCTGTATACAAACCAAAAACATTTCACTAAACAAAAATTCTGCACAAATGCCTTGGAAACACCGCTACCTTCTGTATACAACAACTGTACCTTCTGGATTCACATAAAAAATACATGTACACTAAAAATAAAAAAAATATATATTTTATATATAAAAAATATTAGTGGAGGTAACAAGTACAGAATCGGAAGAAGAATTAAAGCAAAGGGTGAATGAAGGACAGTAAGGGATAATAGCACCTAAAATATTCTCTGCATAAAATTCAGTGTACAGTTTCATTTCACTTGACCCATTACCCCATCAAGTTGCTGAGGGCAGGTGCAAGCATGTGAAAGAGGCAGACGGAAACAGCAAATATGAGCATTGAGGTAGGTAGAGTCCAGCAAGAAGACCCTGTAGACACTACTGTCAAAGGCAGACGAGACTGGGAGAGCAAGCTGTTCGACATATGTGGTGCTGCCCTCCCTCCTTGTCACAGTACATCGCTGCAGGGACTCTTCAGGTTCTAGGGCTCCAAGGAGCATAGACCAGTCATGACTTCCGGAGTTCACCCCGCCACCAAGACCCACGTGGGTACAAGGACAGGGTGGCGAGTAATTGAGGGTTCTGTGATGGGTCGCTTCTACCAGTTGTCCCAAAACGTACCCGGGACCCATTGCAATGATGGAAGAAAAGGGCGTTATACCTCAAGCACTGGCTTCTGGGCCCCAGGCTGTGAGGCTGCTATGTGCTTCTGGCCAGATGCCATTAGTGCCTTCGGAGGCCTGGGCCCAGATGCAACTATTGCAGCTACCAAGCCACTGCTGCAGCGATTTGGCTTGTCTTTGCTCGTTGCAGACTGGTGTGATGTCTTGTGTTTGGAACTCAAACCCTGTTTAGGCAATTTGTGGGGAATGTCAGGCAACCATGTGAACATGAGGTTTGGGAACTTCTCTTGTAGACACTTTGTTGAATCCAAGACCCACAGGAAGGACATCTGTGTTACATTTCTGAACTGGAGCTTGAAATAATTAAGCACACTGTAAGAATACTGGTTCCTCTTATCACAAGCATGCAAGTTACGAATTTCTGAAGGTTTGAAAGAAGATGTTTGTAAAGTGAGGAGCCAGTATAGTGCAAAAAAACATCTAGCCAAGCACTTGTTTAAAACAGGACAAAGTGCAAGACATTTCTGCAAGACTGCAGTTCAGGGTATACTGTCACACCACAGTACAAGACAAACAGCCACAAAGAACAAACTGCAGAGAGCTGAGAAGGGGAGCAGCATGTCCATCATCGGAGTGACAAAACATCAGGGTGTCTGCTGGATGGACCAGTCTAATATACTTCCATAGTTACACAATTACCAGGCAGGGCGTCACAGGGAAACATAAGATAAAGTTGTGGTAAGATAGAGCCTCTATACATTAGGCCAACTGGTTTGACTGTGGAACACAGTGTTTGTTGGATGGTGATACTTCTGCTTCTTGCATTTCTCTAAAAACTGTGAATGGAATATGTTAGGCAATGACATCATCTTACCTGCATCACAACACTGCCTTCTGCTGTCTGTGCATGCACTTCCGTCACCTTTGCTCGCTTTGCTTCCGATTTCTTCAAGGCTGTTTTGCCACGCTTCTCCGTTGCCATTATGGTTTTCCTGGGCTGTGCTTCCTCTTCTTCCTCCTCACTTGCCTGCTCCTCTTCGTCATCTTCATCCTCATCCTCCTCACTCAAGTCCTCTGTGGCAGCTCTCTTTCGTTGGCTGCTTGCCATGAGGGTCTGCTTCGCGGTACCCTGAGCAATCCATGTATGAAGAGAGAGATTTGATGACCATCAGGTCACTCAGCTACAACACTTGCCACAGAAGCTGTACATTTAGAAATGTGAAAAGAAGTGATCTAAAATTAATAACTACAGTCCATCCTGACCAATAAAGACAAAAGAGCAGACAAAGCCACATATAACCAACCAAGGTGGCCTGTACTTACCCGTGTGCTCACTGTGGCTTTGCTGGATGACAGGGGGCGGCACTGACTTTTGGGGGTGGGAGTCTTGGGGTTAGAGGTCAACTTTAATTCAGACTTGGACATGGCTACAGCCCGCCCCTTCCCTGGTTCCTCCCTGCGTACGGGTGGAGGTGGTGGAGGAGGTACAGTGGACTTGTGTGGACGGGCTGGGGTGCTAGGTTTTCTGCTGAGCGGTGGGGGTTTAGTAAGCGTTGGCCGGCTGGGGGCATTCTTGATCATTGCCGGAAGCGGCGGAGAACGGGGACGAGCCACTTTCTCAGAGACGCAGGTGCCCTGCCCAACACAAAGGTACACAGTCGTTAACATATGGTTCATTCACAAGGAACTCACATCAAATTTAAATGATTCATATTAAAGGGTCTTTCCATTCCACGTCCAGTTTATACCAACTCATCTTTTTTGAAAGTTGTGGAATTAATTAGAAGCTATGAACTGTCATTTTAACGTGGAAGCACAATTTCTACACTGTGTGTGATGTAAAGAGTACCTTATTACTTTGCTAATTTGCATATAAGAAAATACTAAGCCAATTGTTCAATCCAATCCTTTGATCTTGTCACCTGCTACCTGTTGCATGTAGACGTGACTTCAAGATAGTGCTCTTATGAAGCACTCAAGGGTCTGACACCACCACACATCTCCAATCTCCTTGATAACTGCAAGCCTAAACACATCCATTTGTTTACAACCCATAAGATTCATGTGAAGAATGTGGGTAAAAAAGCTTTTGGCCATGGGGCTCCTAAATTGTGAAACATACTGCCTGGAACAGTGAAAGATGCCCCTACGTTGGTAACACTCAAAACCATTTTTCAATGCAGCACTTCAGTAGCTGATCTTAAGTGATCACTGTCACTGTCTAAATAAACACAAGCTCCTGTGGCTGGGAACCAACAAACGCCTACCTTAACCAATGAGATCTGTAATAATGGGACTGATGATTTTAGATTCCAGATTACAGCTTTGCCTGGGCAGAAATACTATTACTTTTTAGGACACTAATACCTCAACTTATAAACAGATGAGCTGAAAGTCTGTTTGCATATTGCAACTTTTCATAAGGCCTTTTCATCCACCAAGTTATAATCAATAAAGGCTTAATGGTTTGGTTCTGCTGAAAACATCATATAAAGCTATAATGAATTAAAAGTTCACTGTAAGAGTTTTATTTATCCATCTTGTTAATATCAACAGCTCATACAATGCAGAGTTTCAGTGTTTGTTAATTCTGGAAACATCTAGAAAAATCTGCAAGATGCTGAAAACCACTCCTTCTTCATCCCTCCACCTCCATTTCCCATCTACAACCCCTGAGTGTGTTTAAATGCAATTAGAAGTAAATAACCTCAAAAATGTTTGCATCTTTAAAAAATTTGTAAACTGGATGTTTGTAAAACAAGGTCCAGGTGTACTGTACATATCCACACAGCTACAGAAACTTGTCTAAAATGACAGGAAAATTTTAAAATAACGGAAAAAAATAACATTGTTTGCTGCCACTGCACACACAGCATTTAAAAATATGTTGCCCAAGCACAGTGGCTAGGATTTAAATCACATAAATGCATATTAATGGTATATTCCACCTTATGGGAAAATATCCCCAGTGTATGTCATTTCATTGTATAACATTTATTCAAGGACATCCTGTACATCAAACAATAAGAGAATTGTCATCAAATTACCTGCGAGTTACTCTCTTCTACAGGCTTCATGCTGGCTTCTAGAGGCAATTTTTTAACATCAGCCTTAATGGTGGTGGTTTTCTAAAAAATATTTTAAAAAGTATATATGAATAAATGACAGGATACATACAAAGGCAGGTTTTAAAAAAATGGCACAATACAAAAAAACTGAGCTCAAGCAGTCAACATGAACAGCACTGAATTTTTAGATTGGTTGGATGTTTAGGTAGGTTGTTAACAGAGAACATGATCTTTAATATATGTTTTTAGTTATTACTCTATTCTATGTCTGACCACAGTAAAGCCATAGAATCTTTTATCTATGAATCACTAGTGGCACAAAGAGTGAAATGCATCAGTCAGACAAAAATCATTCCATCAACTTTAAAACAATTTAAAATACAAAGACATTCCTCAAATGACAGTGTTAATTTGTTTGATAAAATCACCTTGTTAGATGAACTGTCATTGTGAGATGCATGAATTTGTCCACATATATTTTAAACATGGTTTGAACACTGCTTGAAGAATCAACTAAGGACACTTTCTCTTTTAGAGAAAACATGCGAGTGATGGAGCAAAGTGGTGCTTTTTAAAGTTTTCTATATCTTATATAATTTTTTTCCCCCTCTCCTCAGTTACCAGCAGACTTATCTTGGCAGCTAACTCTGTATGTCCTTTATGGCTCTCTGTATGGCATAGTCTATGTTGCATCATCCCTTTCCTTTTGTTCATCCCTTAGACCTTTTGTCACTACTCTGCACCGCCCATTTAGAAGACAGCTATGTAATTTACATTCATATTATAACAGTTTGCAGGCAGGCTGAAAGCCTTGCAGAACCTGTGCTACCCAAGTGACATGTTTTCTCTAGAAAGCACTGGCTGGAATAACACAATACAAACAACTGGCTTTCCTTTATCAACTAATTTAATGCCATTTTTTAAATGATTTTTTTCCCTTATTGGAATGTTTTGTAACACAGCAAAAGGGACTGAACTTAGTTTTAAAAGTCAACCTCTGGCTGAAATAACACAAGAGCAAAGGTGACTCTTAAAAACACCTTGACTGTTTTTAAAGTATTTATTCTTAATTCATATTTTTAAGATAGTTGACAAAAGTTCCAATTTGTACCTGCAGGGCTTCCAACTTCTCCTGCTGCTGTTTGATCTTTTCTGATATCTCTCTCTGCTTGTCTTCCACGGATTTGGAGTCCTTACGCAGCAGCCCCAGTGGAAGGTTTTGCTTCTGCTCAGGGGCATCACACCTCAACAGGACAATGGAAGGAAAATTGCAATAAAACGCTAAATGTCATTGTGGGCCAAAAAAGAGCTTATGTAAGAGCCTCTAGGGCTGAACCGTGACATATGTCACCCTATTAAAGCAGGATACCTGTCCTGTGTGCTGTCTGGGTTCATGAGACACACCCAACTGTCAGGATAACGCTTGTCTACAGCATCCAATTGGAACGGAAGGGTGCGCCACTTGAGGCATTTGTCTGGGGGCAGTAGAGAATGCTTAATGGGTCTTCAGCACTTCAACTCAAGGGTCTGTCACACTAAGTCACTGACATGATTTTTGCAGAGCTCCACTGACCACATTGGATGGTGACTGGGATTTCCATGGCACGCCGCCTCTTGTACCGCAGCTCGTTGGATGGTGGCTGGCTCCAGTTAGCTGAGAGATAGCCAAACTCATCCCAGAACTTCACAATTCCTTTCTGAGCTGGAGGAAGCAGAAAATAAGATGGCCATAATGTGAACTCTGAGATACAAATTGCTTTTTTTCATAGCAAATTTTCCCGCATCTTCTAATATCAACATGTTAATATCTACATAACAATCAGTACTCATGTACCTGTGTACTGAACTAACAGAAAGTCATTAAAATAATGTTTCCTATGTTTACAAGGTATTAGTTATGAATTGAAGGCACCTGATTAAAGGGAGCATTTTAAGGTAGCCATTTTTTAAAACAAGAAGCTCAAAGGATCTGCACTATGACAGCCAACCCAACTCTTTCACATCCACTTCTCTTATGATCTCATAACTGCTACACATTTGCATTACTCAATCTGGCAACATAATCTTCATACTTGCCATCTTAACTCTTAGTTCTAGTCCTCTTTTAGTTATTAGTTGTATTATGTACCTGTAGAAAAATATCGTACAAGCAGAGTATCTAAAACTCTGCTTCTGTTGTAAAATGCACAGTTTTTACTCTGAGTTACACATGGCTTTGGAAGAAGCTTATGCTAAATGAATCAATTTAAAAGTTAGCCATTTTGAATAAACAAAAAAAATACATTTAACTCTAACAGCCCTCTTCCACAATTTCATATTTTATAATCCCTCGGTGTTTGTAAGACCTGGCCGTGCAGCTCAGAGCAGTGCTCTCACCAATGGACACGTCTTTCCAGTACTGAGCAAGGTGCTCCCCCATGGCCTTCAGGAGGTGACGATACTCTTTGGCATCTGCAAAGTCCTGTTTGTTGTGTGTGGGCTCCAGGACAAGGTATGGTACATCAACCACTCCCACCACACCACCACATGCCCTGCCAGCGGGACAAGAATTTATTTATATTTTATTACCAGACAGTAGTGGGGAAAAAATGTCGCACAAAACCTCTAGAACATGCAGCAGCCAGTATTGCCCAAGCTGTATTTCAAACACCTCGATTTTAGTCATCTATCTTTCGACTGTATTAAAAAAGGCTTCAAACAACTACAAATGATTAGTTATTTGTATAAGATCTAAGTGGAACTACTTCCCATGTGTAAACAAAACTGAGCACAGTAACAAATCTTAGGTCAAGATCTCAGTGCTAAACCTTTCAATATTACAGCAGCTTTACTGTGCGGCACTTCTTGACACAGCGTGTGTAGAGAAAGCAACACACCAGCTCTTCCCCACTGCAAAATAGGCACATCTTGTCACTTACATGCCTCCCTCTAGTTGTGGCCCGACTTTCTCATACATCTTGATGAGTCGACTGCAGTTGTATATGAACATGCCATCCAACTCGCGCTGATCTATGTTCACCCCAAAGATGAAGCTGAGCTCCTTGGGCTCCTTCAAAGCCCTAAGATGGGAGATGTAGCCATTTGTTCAGATCAAACAAGAGAACTGTAAATCATAGCTGCGGGATGGTAGTGTGCTGCTGAATATTCTCATGAAAGAGAAATAGCATCTTATCACAGCTTCTGTAAACAACAGTGCAGATAAGAAACAACAGCTGGCAAATACTCTCTTCCCATGTTGTTTGGTCTCCGGATAACCAATTTTTCACATATTTAGCCTGCAATTATTATTAACATTATTAATACTACTTGATGATCAGTCCATATTTTCATTTATTCAGTTTATCTATTTGTAATTTTCCCAGTGACATCTGGTCAAAATGCCATAAAATGAGACTGTGTTTGAAATTAGCATGGTTGTGTAAGACTGAGGTGCAGTGCATTATGGGAACTGTGTACACATACTCTCAGCTACAGTATGTAGAGTATAGTCTGGCTCTCGTTGATCTCTTGAATACTCAAATTTGCATCCTCTTTTGTGCAACTGTGCTTTTTCAAAATATTTATTTAAATGTGACTTACTGTATGTCTTCCTCAGACCAATCTACCATCACAGTCTATTCCAATCATTCCAACTTTTTACCTTTTTTTTATGTTACTCTATAATACAATGTTAAAATGTAGACTGGCAATTCATTCAGTGTAAATGTGTTACACAATTTTTTCTTTTACGATATTAGGCATTATTTGTGTGATTTTGGTCAACTTGGGATGGCCTTGAAATAAGACATACCAGAAATTTTAAGAAAAGAAATCAGTAAGTAATTTTGTTATCTGTTTTTTTCGATGTTATCCATTCCCAGGCATAAATTAGGACCAGCTAAAGAGGAACAAGTGTACTCGTATAAGGAGAGGGGGAAAAAAAAAAAAAACAAACAAAATATGCACACGTGCACTCTCACACACACACTCTCTCTCTCACACACACACACACACACACACACACACACACACACAAAACCTAACATGACAAGTACTAGTGACTCACTTCTGCTTGGTTTCAAGAATCTTCCTCTTCATTTCTGCCTCATGGCGCATCATTGTGGCTGACTCCTGGGCCTTCCGCAGCATGGCCTAAGAAAGGCAGAGACAGAAAAGAGGGTCACTGGTGCCTCATGCAGAGTACAGTGGCATCTACAGGTTGAGTCTCAGGTTGAAAGCAATAGCTCAGAAGGGCCATCTTACACGGGCTTCTCTGGAGAGATCATCTGCCAGCTTCAGCTCCAAGGCCAAGCTTTTGCTCTCTGCCTCCCGCGCCTTCTCTTCAGCTACACAATTAGGACACACAGTTACTCATCAAAAACTGTGACAGAAACATCTTCAAAGCAGAAACACACTGCATAATACAAACTAAAAAAATCAACAGATAGGGAAAAAATGCTGTTTAGACATGTTCGCACAACTGGTGAAGCAGAAGGTCAGTGTTGTCCACAATGGCCTGTTGGCAGATGACTTACCTATTTTAGCCAGATGATCAACTTTCTTCACCTCCTGTTCCGCTCGGGTTTTGAAGCGTGTAGACGTGTACTTGTACATGCTGTTAAAGAAAATAAGGTTTGCTTCTGAGCTGACTACAAAAAGCATGCTTATCTGTAAATTATTACATTGTAATGACAAAAACATTTTATCCCATTTAAATGCATAAACATCTTTTCAGATAGTCATTTCTTTGTCCCATGCCTCGCAAAATTATTTAGACTTGAAACATTTTCAAGGTTCCCAAACAGTATCTTTACTGCAAACTGGCATAAAAACACAAATACTTAATGAAAAAGAAAAATTATAAAGAAAAGCCATATACATAAATATTATACTTGGTAATTGCCCCATCTCCACAACTATTAAAGAGCACATTTAATTTGTGTTATCAAAGTCCACTTTTATCCCTACATCAGCAAAAGCTTAATGCTAATGTCCCTTGATTTATTTATGGCTAATTCTGTAATAACCCAACAAAAAAAATTCTATGATCTTTAAACAACTTCTACCTACACAAAAACATAAAAATAAAAACGATCAATTTCACACACTGTTATTCAAATCAGCTACTGAATGATTCCCTCATAATCTGCAATGTTCACCATCTTCTTGATACTTTCGAGTTTCTTTATTGCCATGCTGATTTTTGTTGTACATTACTGGCTGTATTTGAACCGAAAACACAAATGCCAGAAGGAAGCTGTAAACACTGTAGAAGAGAGTTGAATCAATAAGGTCCCACACTCCTTTTGTTTGGGTGCTATCTACTGACTCAGTGGGTCAGCAGGGGTTGTATTTGCACTGTCCAAAAAAAAAAAAAAAAAATAAATAAAATAAACTGAACTACTCATCACATTAACAGACACCAAAATTTTGAATATTTACCTGGCACAGACCAAAGACAAGTTTCAAGTGAACAGTTGCTTAATTGCCACTTGTGTGCATGTGTTACACTGCTCTGTTAAACTGATAAATGAAGGTGTTAAATTTGTTGATTAAACGTTAGTTAAAACTAATAATTATCAGACAATAATGACAGCTTGATTCTACCTTGTCCAAACTACACAGAAAGCAGTTCAAGGAATCCCCGAAGCTAAGATATCTAAGATGCTGAGTAGGACAAATTTTCATTTTTATCTTTGCTCTGCACAATTTTTCCCCATTCACTGTAACCTGTTCTTTGCTAATGTGAAGTGTTACCATGAAACTGTGCTGCTCCCACCACACTCTACAAAGAGTGAAGTGATTTGTGGAAACCTGAATTCTGGCCAATTCACCATTTTTGCTTCTTCCTCGGTTGCCACTCCTACGGGCAGTTACACAAAGCTGTTGATAACGTGGTCTAGTCCAGCACTTCTAGCCAGCGAACTCTCAAATGTCTGTTTGGAGGGCAAGTTTTAAGAGGCAGCCATTTATAACCACTTTGGAGTTATATGATACTTATGTGATCCTCTTATTAACGATCCATTTCTATCATCCAAATATTTTGTACCCTTTTCCCAAATTATTGTGCCTTTTACTTTGTTTTACTATTTCGTGTTCCACTTTATACCCTTCCATTGTGACTCACGATCTGATGAGTGAGCCAAAAACAGACTGGGGATTTTAATCCAGAAAATAATACACAGCCTGATAATAAAGCAGTGCCATACTTATTTGGGCAATTTTTTCCACCATTTGTCCCATCTATTTACAAAACTGCTTATCTGTGTAGAAACAGGCGGAGCAGGGAAGACCGTACTTTAATTTCCATGACACGAGGAATCTCCTGGTGTTCCCAGAAAAAACAAAACATAACCTCTCCAATCAGTCCTAGAAATGCTACAGGGCCTTCTCCCAGTGGAGTGCAGTTATACAACCTGTGGAAGGTGCTTAAAGTCACTGGAATAAGATGCCTAAACCGTCACAATCGGCTTCTCTCCATCCAGACAAACAGTGGCTGTACTCTAAAACATCTCCATGACCGCTAATCTCCTCATCCTGCCAGATTCTGAGTCTTGTTATGCAGCAGAAGAACTCAATTCCACTGCTTTTTCTCACAGTATTATTCCTCAGTACCCAATTTTTATAACTATACCCAAAGATGGTAATGAACATATGGCAAATCGCAAACTCAATTTGAAGATGCAGCTCCCACTTTACTACCACTATTTATGTACAAAATTCACTGCAGTTGCCTCATTCATCTTTTGAAAGATCTTATGGTACCCAATCGTCACCCCCTCCAGCGACTTGAAAGCAGATTGTCTTAACACCATACAAGAAATAGTCCCAGCTTTCTGCAAACAATGTGTTGTTGCACCCTGGAAGGATGACATGTCTGAACACAGTGATTCCCCCCCCCCCGTGTAAACAAGGCTTATAGAGCCCTACGATTGAATGCTTATGAAATTGATCAGGATTCATTCTTAAGCATTTATTATTTTTGTTAAATTTTTAGTTAGCAAAATTCTTGTTTTTGAGTTTAAAAGTCTATAAATGTATTAATATTACAACTATTTGTTCCTAACTGAAGGTGTTATAAATGAAACTAACAAGTATGAAAAGATTTTGCAGGACAATGAATATTACAGGAAAAATCACCACCACCACCCTCTCAGCTTAAGTGCATTTGCTGCTTGGATTTTAATACAGGACTGAATGCAGTGTGAAAACAACTATGTTTTAACTGAAACATGTGTTCCTGCATAAAACACACTGCTCCTGCAAAATTTGCAGAGTGAGCCAAATCAAATAGTTGATCATGTAGCACTTTACAAATGTGACATAAAAACATGTTGCAGGCAATATGTGCATCAGTGTTCCCTCAAGCTAATAAATTAAATGGACATTAATATTTGAAACGCCCTACCCAACAACTACCAAGTGAAACAGAATGTGGAAGTGTACCGTGGTTTATATAGGCAGCAGGACAGCCTCTTGGTGCGCACTTTGTGGCCCTGTATGAAGATCCTCATTCTAGGGTCAATGTACAGGACAGCAGCATAGGCCCGGAAGGAACGCCGCTCCGGTTTCCTATGTTCAACACAGAGGTGAAAACAGGCGCATCCAAGTTACGGCAGTGGCACAGCCAGCACAACTGCATCAGAAGGAAATGGTAAATCTACTCACACTCCCTCTGGGGCAACTCCAGCCATAAGAATGTCCTGGTGGTCTGTCTCCACATCCAGCTCAGGCTCCCTGGTGTCCATCAGTTTGAGGTTATAGATAATGACCAGAGTCCCTTGCACAGACACACAAAAACTCCATAACTCATCTCCAAGCTCGAGCCAAAAAGCAACGTGTGGCTTTTAATTCAATCACATTTTCATTTACTAAAACAGGCCTGACTTTAACTAGGCAACCATTTAATTGAACATACTTTGGAAAGGATTGCTTAGAGTGCTACCGCGACTCATTAACTAGAGAGGGGGAGGGGGGGAGACACAAACCACTTTCTCCTTCAATCTTCCTAAACTGCTCCATAAGCTGGGTTTCAGTCTGGAATGGTGAATACTTGTAGATGAGCTCTGTTTCAATAGCAAACTTTTCTGGGTCCTGTGTGACTGGCTGCATGTTTGTGTTGTCCCATGTAGGAAGGGGCACAATAACCTGTTAAAAAAGACCAATGCATTGGTAAATTGTGGCAATAAGACAATGCCTGCGTACTGAAGCCATGCATAACATGGAGACGAATGCTTTACTGCACACATGCATGCTGAAAATATTTTCATCATATTTTCATTTCTTCATAATGCTTATTTAGAAGTTCTATATTTCATTTCAGCTTTTGACTAACAACTGAAATATTGGGTGTGAGACTGCTTCTAAATATAAATTGACAATTATGATAAGATCAGAAGATGACTGAATATCAAAGAAATAGAAACCCTAGTTTCTTCTTAGTCACAAGTTCCAAAAAAGGATGTTCACCTCATCCAAGCCTTCCTCCTCATGAAAAGTGCGTGAGAGGAACAGGCATGTCAGCATGTTATCCTTTTTAGTGAAGAGAATGAAGTCTTTTCCAATTCGCATGGAGCCCCTTAGAGACATATTTCCATATTTTAGCAAGCCATCATAAAAATTTCTATTAAGAAATAATATACAGAAAAGAGCAACCAGATAAGAAAAACATACGATTTCAACCCATTGCCATACTGCCCGATGTGTGTGGACTCTGGGGACCTCTTGCTGGATTTTCCAAATTGAATCACATGCGTTGCTTCATCTGAGATAGAACGGAACAATAAAGTTGTCTAGTTGAAGTGATTCAAATACAATTCCTCTACTGTGGTAACTATTTTAGTAGGTTGCATCATGTTTCAGATTGTAGCCTTTAACCCCTTTGACCTTAAATAGCACTGTGTACCCCTCCCCAAAAAAACCTCTCACAGCTGTATTTAAGTCATTTAGACAAAAATTGAGCGCCAACTAAATTACTAATGAACTGTGCGCATGTAATGTAATATTACACTACAAAGCACACATATCACTGAACTATAGGTTGCTTGGAGGTATAAAGGGAAATGTGTAAAAACTCACTTGGGTCCATACCAGTCCCATCATCGAGGAAGCACAGCATGTATCCACCTCTGAGGTCCGACCGCTTCTCTGAATTTCAACAATGAACACAGAAAAACAAGATATCACACGTGTATATGTCTGAAATAAACCCACACAAGGGATGAAAAACTTTGGTTTTGCTGTTACTCACGCAGAGACTGAGAGCTTAGGGAATGCTGATTGTTTGTATAAATATGGAAACAAAAGAAACAAAAACCAAATACACAGAAACAAAATAATTTTGCATGTTACTGAGCAGAAAAAAATGTGGACACTTCAGCATAAAACCTGTGTTACAATAAGACACTAGCACCTGACAGTTTCTTTTGTACTAAACCCAAAAGACTAGAGTAAAACATTGGTCAAAGCAAGTTTAAATAAAAGCCGATTTATTACAACAAAAAAACCCACACACACCCCCCAACAGTAAAGTACATCATTAATAAAAGATAAAACCAGACCTCAAAATTTCAAAGCAATACAAACCACTACTGTTTTGAGGTTAATATTTTAATAACATGAGTCACCTACTGAAGAAAAAAATTCACACACTGTTCCTTCCATCTGCGTGCTGCGCATTAGCCAGTGAAAAACAATTAACTGTAGAAATGTCAATAATAATATCAACTGTGTGCACAGCTGAAGCAGAACAGCAGAGCCTCTTTTCAACATTTTCTCTGGCTTTTTACATTGTTTATTGCTAGCAGACATACCTGTGTAGATGTCAATTCGAGTTGCGTTTGCATCCCTATCAGTGGAAAGACCAGTCAGAACATTTTAGAACCAAGACAAAGTGCAACAGAAGGCAGTTACTTACAGCAACACATGCAGAAACTGTAACAAAAAAAAAATTAGTGACGGTCTGACAGTACAGTGTGTTACCTTGCATTGTCCACAAGTTCAGCCAGAGCTCCAAACAGGAACTCATGGGTGGTCCTGCATGCAAAATGACATAACCAGTTGGTCATTTAGTCTGACAAATTTTCACAAAATGACATAACCAGTTGGTCATTTAGTCTGACAAATTTTCACAAATACAACATTACTTAAGTCCCCCAAAATAGGTACACAAAGTAAACAAATGTATGTGAGAAAACAAAACACAGTACAACACACTCAAAAGTATGCATGATAAAATTTAAATTATAAGCAGCAAATTATCCAGTAAATTTCAAATTATAAAAGACAGGCTTGAAATCTAATTCAAATGAGAAAGATTCTATGGTCAAAACTTTGCACTGCTTAAGAATGACAATTCATGCCAGACAAAAACAGCAAAGTTAAAATGTGAAGAACCAGCATGCTATAAACACCAGAACTTTTCAACAGAAAAAACCAAGACGAAAGGACTTTTGTAAAACTTAAAACTCCAGTACAAGAGAAGGTCATAGCCAGAGTTGTTACCAGCACATCTGCACTGTAAGATATTTACAACTCTACAGTCAAGTCTACAATTAGCACAACTGTGCGATACATACAGATTTTTATCTGACATGTCTGTATGAGTTACATGTTTATAGAGAAATTAAGCAAAGACAACAAGCGGGCGCTAAACTTTTTGCATTCATTCAATGCCATTCTACAGCACTGTAAGTGTACAGCAAGCAGACGTCCCTCATCTAATCTGTTTTTGAAAAAATCCAAAAAAAATCCGATAGCACTTTTTCGGATAGCAGGAGCCTCCAGTACATTATTTTAAAATCGAAAAATCATGTGTTCCCAACTCATTCTCAAACCCCAAATATTACAGAAATACTCAAACGCCTTTACAACAGTCCACCAAGGGTTTCTTCAGAATATTTTTCACTTTCTTAGAAGAAATTTTCAATTAATGTGGGTAAGACAACAGCAGTAATGCACAGTACATTTAAATAACGTGACCATGAGACACGATCCTGTCGTGAGAACAGCTAAGATATGACTGCTGTGCACTCTTGTAACTTTTCCTGTTTGCTTTCGAGTGCAGTCAAAAATCACAGGAGAGTTTCGCGCTGAAAACTCCAGGGCTAGAGAATCTGCACTGGGGCAATTCCGACATTTAACTTTAAACTATGTACATTGAGTTTATCGTAAACAACTTTATACATGTGCACTTTGTCAAATGCATACATATATCAGAAAAACTATCAAAATACCACTTCTCTGGAATTCACTTCCTGTAATGTAGAGCAATATGGTCACATTCCTAACATATCTAACACAATTTGAATGTTTCCAATAGTGTGTTCTTTGAATTTTTTTCAGATGCAGATTTGTTATAACAGGTTCAACCCTAACTGTGAATTTTAGGCAAATTTTTTTTTCCAGTTTGTTACACAGAATATTTGGATAGTGAGACTTTGGATAGCTGAGAGATAACCTGTACTTTCCTGAACTACTGGGTAAGCTGGGATGTTTAAACAGAGAGAGTAATGACAGGTCATCATTGGCACCTTTGCATTTCAAGTACATCATGTACAATACCTTCACAAATAACTGGAGATTTTCCAACTTTTGATCATCAGAACATTTTAATAGGATGTCCAAAGTCATACTACAAATTTTTTTTTTTTTTTAAAACAGAAGAAAAACAAAATATGACCTGGACAGTATTAAAGGAAACCTTCTTTCTCTGATACTTGGTTGCACAACCCTTAGCAATGAAATATTTCTTGGAGCATCTATAAGTTGCTTGCATCTTTCTGGTGGTTGTTTCTCCTACTCTTCAACAACAACAGATTTCAGCTCTTTCCAGAGGTTTTCAATAGGATTGATATCAGGAATCATTACTGGTCAGTTTAACACAGTCACATTTTTTCACTTATTAACCATTCTTTTGTGCTTTTGGATCACTATCCAGCTGGAGGACCCATGTTCTTCACCCCACACCTAGTTTTCTGACAATGCGTCACAGATTTCATACTAAAATGCCTTGGTAATCCTGTGATTCTATGATTCCTGTAATACGTTCAAGACCTCCAGTACCAGAGACAGCAAAACAGAACCGCAACACTGTGGACCATCCATCATATTTAACTGTAGGTAGGGGGTTCTTTTCTTTATAAGCTTCATTTTGTCACTTATATACAAATCACTGGTCTGCACTGCTAAAAAGCTCTATTTTGATTTCATCAGTCCACAGAACACCTTTCTAGAAGGTTGTTGGTTTCTGTAGTTAGGTTTGGTCAAAGATTTATCTGCCTTTTTACGCTTGTCTTTCAACAGTAGGGGCCTCCTCGGCCTTCATCCTCAAAGGCCTCCTCGGTTTACTGTGTGGCGTATGGTACAGGTTAAAACCATCACTCCATAAAATGCAAGGGTGGCATTAATGCTCACCAGAACTGTATTCATTTATCTCACTCGTTCCTCCCAAACAATTTGCAGTGATTTATCCATTTATACAGCTGAACAAGTTTTACTCCATCAATTTAAGAGAGAGTACCTTTCTCAAGGGTACTACAGTAGGAGATAGGATTTGTTGCTGTGTCCTTTGAGGGCAGGGTGACAGCTGTAACCACCACACCACCTGCTTGTGTTCTTTATAACAGATTCCTGCATCACCAACAAAATGTTACTTTTTTGAGCGTCACACCTTGTGCATTCAGCCACTAAAGGTACAATCGAAAGCCAGTTTTGGACAACGTTTAACTCAACTCCCACGTGGTATGATACATATGTAGTCCAGCAATATACAGACAGTCACTCCAAAAAGTGAACACATTGCAAAGCCCTCCCAGTTTCATATTTTGAAAACCCCTGACATGTGCCGCCAGGTTACAATCCAAGCAACCGTGATATTTACATCCTCCCGTTTTGGGTGGGGATCTGTATTTTGCAGATGGATGAAAACAGTTTTGAACAAGGACAAATGGAAAATAAAAGACAGGCCTGCATCACTTAAGTCGGGGGAATAGAGGCTCAAAGACACGCGCTGCTCGTTTTCGCGCGCTACTCACGAGTTGGTGTGCAGGTATTCGAAGGTGAGCTGCGCCCGGTTCAGGCTGCTGTAGTCCGAGGAGGCCATGGCCGCCGCGGGGCGCCCTTTACGGTCCGCGCCGTGCACTTCTCACGGGTTGTCCGGTGCGAAATTTGCAGCTAGCCCACCTGGACATGGACAGATATAAATAGCGGTCGCACACCGTGCGGACATGGAGACACATACAGTTTTGAGGGGACAGCTGTACTGCCGCATCACCGCATAACATCACACTCTCACTCGCGCCCACACTGTCTCATCTGATATGGCGCCGTTCGTTCGATCCACCACGTTGGAATTTATTTTTCCTCTAACAACCCACATTCGTCCATGTTGGCGTGCATGTCGATCGTGGGTGTCGCGCGCTAGCTACTCAGCTAGGCAAAACTTACACACACAGTAACGTACACACGCATCACAGTTTCGTACGGCTCTTGCTGGTTGCGAAGCGGAGCTGTGACGGAGAGCTACAGCTAGCAGACGGCTTGATCCCGCACGATCCCGCAGCGTGTGGGCTCGCAACGTCCCGCGCGCGCGCGCCGCTAGCTACCTGTGGTGCATGATGCGCTGCCACCATGGGGTCGTTCTATTGCAGGGAGTCCTTTTAGCCGCCACGGGGTGTTCTTTTTTTTTTTTACCAAATCCAACGTATATGCTATGCTTGCGTTTCTGTAACTGCTCCCTGAATATGAATTTGTGTAATTAGGCTGCAGAAGCAGAAAGGCCGCCACACCGCCGAACCACGTCCCCCTCACAGCGCTTCACACACAGATTCCTCCTCGCTCTAACAAAAGCGCGGCCTCGAGGAAAAAGACCCACCTCGATGCCTGCGCACGCTCGCCAATAGAAACGCAGAACGTGCCTTTGTCACGCTGCTATTGGTCAGTTCCCCTGTCAGCTAACGCGAGACTAACGTGGCCACCGTCATCTTGGTTGTGCATGGCGGCTCGCGCTGGAGCACAACGAAAGCTTTGGCGAGACCGTTCGTCCACAATTTCAGGTAAAACGCGGTGTCTGATGTTAGATTTAGAAATACCGTGGAATAAATTAGATCCGTCTAGTTTATTCTAGGCGTCTTTATTACACGCCACCTTCGCAGCCAGCCGTAGTAATGGACCCGGAAATGTGGAAATCGTGGAGACGTATACTACCCTGCTGACAAGCCAGAATCCGTGTACTCTTGTACAAACACCTTGGTGTTACACAACCTCTGCATCAACGCCATATTTTTTAACAATCACTGACGAACCTTGATTGTAGTTTTATTATTTAGTGTTTAGCTCTTATCTGCAGCTTATGGAGTCAAGGGAACTAGTTAAATGCCACTCGGCCCCTGGGATGTAACCACTTAATTTTAGCGGTTAATGGCGTATTTATCTATCACGCTGTAAATAAGGTAAGTAAATACAATTGTGGGTGTTATATTTAATTTACAGCATGTTGATGAACATGAATGTCGGTGTTGTGCCTGAACAGCCATGTTGTTTTGCTGCCTCATGAGCTCCACGAAATGGCTGCCAACTTCTCACCAGTTGCACATTCACTTCTACATGGGCTTCCATCTGGATTTCAACGAGACATCAGTATTGCTGACATGACAACACAAGACATCTGAGGTCCTTGGCAAAATCTTATAAAGTATAGAACACACTATGTAAGTGTGTGAGATGAGGTGACATATTCTGATATACCTACATACTATAGTCATCTGTTTCCTTTTACACATACACCTGCAAGCATCCCTATATAAATATCTGCCATTTCTACTCTACTGTATATAAACAGAAAAGAGGGACAAGTGACAAAGTGCTCTGGATTTTGCATGTACAGTCGACTCCACTTTAGTGGATACTGTTTCCATGGCCCCATTTTGGTCCTGTTCACTTCAAATGGACACGTAATCGGATAAGTGAATACGCGGTAAGTGGATAAATCACTTTAGTGAATCAAACTTTCCAGTCCCGTAGTCCAAATTTCTATTTTCATGGCATTGGTTAAGTGGATACACACTGTTTGTACTTTTTCAAATTCTAAACCAATTAAAGTGGCTCACCTGGGTGACCTGTCACTTTTCAATTCCCAGGGAAAGCCTGTCTGCTGCTGCACTATCCACAGAGACTGGTTGCAGCAGCTCACATCATTAGTTGCTTGTCAGGCACACGCTTTACTTTTTTAGGGTTTCCTCGTAGCCCAGTTTGCAGCAGTGCAGTTTCTGTTAGAGTGTAGCGGCTCACTGCATGACTTTGTGCTAATTTAGTGTTTCTCCTTTCTAGTCTTCAAGATGTCGCAGAGAAAGCTGACGACTTTGTCAATTGCTCAGCGTGTTGAAGTGCTAAAATTGTT
This sequence comes from Arapaima gigas, assembly GCA_900497675.1. Lineage (NCBI taxonomy): Eukaryota > Metazoa > Chordata > Actinopteri > Osteoglossiformes > Osteoglossidae > Arapaima > Arapaima gigas. Next base: position 639,997 of record UFQX01000170.1, on the reverse strand, counting down.
AGATCAAAATGAAACGCAAATGTCCATAGCTAAAAAGTTTGGTGTAGGTCAAGCTGTCATTTCACGAATAAAAAAAGATAAAGAAGCGATTTTGAACGACTGGCAGAAAAACACTAATCCTGATAGAAAACGAAAAAGAACAGGACATGCAGAGGATGTGAAAGAAGCTCTCCTGCAGTGGTTCAGTGAGGCACGCAGCAGACAGTTACCGGTGAATGGTCCACTTTTGAAGGAGAAAGCAGAACAATTAGCGTTGGATTTGGGGGTGGAACACTTCACGGCAACAACTGGGTGGTTGGAACGCTGGAAGGAGCGTAACAACATCAAGTTCAAGAGACAGCATGGAGAGAAGCAGGACATGGACAACTGGAGTGCAGAAAGATGGGTGACAGAAGTGCTTCCCGAACTGATTAAGGACACGAATCCTCGTGACATTTTCAATGTAGATGAAACGGGTCTCTACTGGAAGGCAATTCCCAATGGGAAGACAGGTGAAGTGGCCAAGGAACGCATAACTCTGCTTCTGGCAGCAAATATGGATGGCTCTGAAAAGTTGAAGCCTTTGGTGATTGGGAAGAGCAAAGATCCTCGCTGCTTTAAGAACGTGAAGCATTTGCCAGTTGCATACGAAACAAATAACAATGCCTGGATGACTGTAGCTGTGTGGGAAGACTGGCTTACAAAAGTTGACCACATGATGAGGCAGCAGAAAAGAAACATCATAATGCTGTGCGACATCTGTGCTGCGCATACAGATGTTTTGGGTTTGACAAACGTGAAACTGGTGTTCCTACCCCCCATCACTACGTGGCTAATTCAACCGATGGACCAGGGAATCATTGCAAACTTTAAGAAACATTATAGGTCGTTGGTCCTGCGTCGGCTGGTGTGTCACATTGATGGCCAGAGTGACGGGTGTGCTGTAGAGCTGGTGCAAAAATTATCACTGTTGGATGCCCTCCACATGGTGCGACAGGCATGGAACAAAATCAGCGCTAAAACAGTTGCTAATTGTTTTCACCGTGCCAGTATCACAAAGGAGGCCAGGGGAGCTGAAGCTAATAACATACTCGAGAATGACGAGCCACTGATTTACAAACCAGACAACATGGATATGGCCGACTTCGAACGTTACGTTGCAATTGACGATGGAATTGCAACAGAAAGCGACAAGTGTGACGCTTGTGCGGCGGCCGAGTCCAGTTCATCATCAAGGAAAAATTGCACTTCAGAGGATGTGGACGACAGTGATCCCACAGATGCTACCCCTCCTCCTTCGCTAGAGGCTGCGTTTCAAGCAGTGGATGTCTTGCGTCGCTTTTTGGAAGCCAATGGCTGCAGTTCCTATGAACATTTATATGAGCTTCAAAATGAGGTAATTGAACTTGGATGTAATAATGCTACACAACGCTGCATAACCCTGGACTATTTTGCTATGAAATGGCGAACTCTAAACACATTTGAGGACTCTAGTACATGTACATAAATAGTACACCTTGAAATGACTGTATGCATTATTCTTTTTTTTTAGCTGGTAATTTCTAGTATGGGTAAGTGAATACTAACCTTCTGCAATAAAGTATGGAACAAGTCTGAAAGTTTGTAAATGCTGACACACAACCAGCTGAATCAGAATCAATTGCTGAAAGGATTATACCAACTGCCCTGACCAAGATACCGTGGTTCATGATTGATGGATGGATGGATGAATTATACTAGCTCAAATGACATGGTTGGATTGACTCTTTTAATATGCAGATGTACCCATAAATGTTCAGCTTCTTTTCTTTCTTAGAATTATGAGCAGCATTAGGGCACAACAGTATATACAGGCAGAGACGGTACACCAAGAGACTGCATGTCCATCTACATAGAGCAGGGGCTGAGGGTCAGATGATTACAGCGCATCACAGGTAGGATCATACAACACTGCCTGTAGGTTCCAGAATGGTGTCCAGATACTGCTTTTTTTTAATTACTGTGAATGTCAAATGTTAATTTTTCATGTGGGAGGAAGTTAAACACTTCAAGCATTCACATATTTACACAGAGAAGTTTGGCTATAAACCAGAACTTTAAATTTCTTTGGCAAGTATGGTAGCGTGAACAGCCTATGCTCCTTGACTTTGTTGAAAAGAGAGTTTGGTTTGTGGTTTAAAAGCAAAGTAGATGACAACAAATCAAACTTTACATTATAGTTCTTTTGAATGGTTTAGTGAACTTCTTTCCAATAAGCTTGTATCTTACCAGAGTCCCAGAATAGGGGTATGAATATGCCAGAGATAACTTTGCACTTAAAACACATCTGCTGTAAACCTGAGAATACCCTAGAGAGACAAACTGGGGAAGGTAGATTCTGTGGATGAGCTTGAAGTTTTGCTCCTGGATGCCTAGGGAGGTGCAGGCTGGGTAAATTTGTACATATAACTGAATTGTTACCAGCATTAGTTAGAATAGAATGTAGAAATCAAGCCTGTGGAATTGTTCAGTACCACAAACATTGTTTCTCTGCTTCAGATAATTCTGTCCCAGTTCAGTTTCTTTTCTAAAAGGTACAACAATTGCAAACTGCAATGGCAGCACAAATTTGGTTCATTATCTACAGATTTATTGCCAGCTCTGCTATACTGCTGACTCCAAAAGCTACAAAAAATATATAGTTGCTAATGACATAGGTGGAGGGAGGATGTGTGGAGCAGATTTGACCAATTTGTTAGTAGACAGAAAAGGAAAAAGCTGAAAATACAGTGCAGTGAGTCACCTGCTTACTAAGTTCATTGCGACCAAGTGCTGGTTCGTTGCTGGAAAAGTCTGCTATTTGAACATGACACAGAGCAGGTCAGAAGCTTGTCACGAGTTCTGTGTGCAGCTACTGGTGTTATCTGTGCTGACAAAAATTGTGATATTGGACTAAGAGATTGTACTGTATTTTGAGAACTGTGTGTCTGTAAAATACTTTTGTTTTCCAAATTGTACATTGCTTTGGAGAAAAGTGTCTGAAAAATGAATAAATTTGAAAGTCAACAACTCGGGTAGGAAGCAGCAGTGGGGCTTTTCGGATGGGGACAGCATCAGCTCTTTGTTGGGACCTTGCGCACACGCCTGCACGTTCTGAGTTCCCAGCATAAGTTTTCAAAAGATGGTATAAAAAGAAAGTCTAATAAAGAGCTACATTAGGCTTAGTGCTCATCTACAGCTTTTATTGCACATGTCACAAAGAATTAATAGATGACAAGTGTAATAACACCATGCAAAAGTTACAGAACTAAAAAAAGAATGAAAAAGTTGCTATTTACCTTGAAGTGCAGGAAACAACTGTGCATCAACTCAGAGCTGATGATTTTAAATGGAGGTGACAAAGCTCTTGGGGGAGCGCTTACTGTTTGCGGTTTGCTGTTGCCCCATTGGGAGACACTTTGACGTGTAATTTAAATTGGTATGCCGTTCAACTTTTAGGAAATATTTATACAATTCTCAAGAAAAGTTTGTTGCTCGAAAGTTAAGTCAGGGACTTACTGTAACTCTAAACAATTTATTGTTAACATTGTCCTCATATACATATTAAATATTTTTTTATTACGGCCAGACATGGATCTATGATTGGGTATTAGTTACAAATTTCTCACAGTTTGTGGCCTATACTTTTAAACTTAAATGCGTCAAATTAAAAAGGATTCTTACGTAGAATTTTACATCCAGCTTTCCAACAGCTGAACTGAACTGTGAGATATTTACATTTATTCATTTAACAGATGCTTTTCTCCAGAGCCACTTACAATGATTATTAACTAGTATTTAGCTGACACCTTTATCCAAGGTGATTTACAGAGATGGATACAGTGCTCTGAACTCCCTGCAGTCATACTCTCATTTCTAAAAAGTAATGTAACACACACACATACACGCTAAACATAAGCATGCAAACTCCACAGACTGAGTTACACTGTCCAGGTACTGTGAAATACCATGTCAGATTGTTCAGTGAGTGTGAATTCATTTACATTTTATTTCCAAACATTTCTTTGGTCTGTACTGTTCTGTTTGCAGTACATGTTAAATTAATAAACACTTTGGTTTAGTAACTATGTAGGGTTTGTTCATGAGAACTGAAGAGTACAGTATGTAACAGGTCAAAAATAGCTGAACAGGTTCAGGTAGATAGTCATACAGTATTATAACCTAACTACCAAAGGGAGCTTGTTTTGGTAAGTATTGTCTGTTAATTGTTAACTGCTGAAATAATTGTGTGGTTTTTGGTGACATGCCAAGTACAGGGAGTTATCACATGTGAGGGAGTATGTGTGGAACTTGGTGTTTTAATAAAGACATAAACCAGTGCAACAAACACATAAGAAATCACATCAAATGCATCAATGCCAATCAGAACTCCTGTCCTCTGTCTATTAAATTCTGTGGTCACTCTTATAGCTGACAATCCAGGAGGCAGGTGTCTTTGCTCCTCGTGTCTCAACTATTTTAGATTTTTACATTTTAAAAATTCAAGAAAATGCAAAATTAGATGGCTTGACAACTTTCAGGAGTCGAGTAATGGGTCCTGAAAATTAGAAACACGTAATTAATGATTATCCAGTACTGTGACTGGACAATAAATTAATGAATTTAATATCTATTAAATATTAACTACCAGCTGTGCTTTCCAATTTCTAGAGATTTCAGTGCTCACTGTTACTCGCACACATAGTGAAATGCAAAAAAGGCAAACCCAATACAGCAGTGTGCCACTAAAAAGGACAGCTGAAAGAAATGTTTAAAGAGATGCCAAGGTACAATGTGAGCGAGTGGTTATCCTATAAAACGCTTATCCGACAAAGGATATGTTTACCTTACAATGGTCATCGTGTAGTGTAGTGCTGTAAAAGGACAAGTATGTCGAGTTTTGGGGAATACAAATGAAATTTAATACGCTTTATGAGTTATGATTGAATCTTATCACTTAAGAGTAAAAACATCTCAGTGTGGGAAATTTTCCCATTTAATAATTTAAATGCCCAAGACAGCCATGGTTCATACTGTCTAGGTCTGCACCACTTATTCCTGCCCCTTAACTGGCACTACACCCAATCCCCATCCTTCCCATTGCAGGTAGGCAACGAACATGATGGCTCCACTCAGCCATTATGGGCTAAGCCTGGCCAGACTCAGTGGGTCACCTCGCCGCCAAATGTTCACAGATGAACACCACCCCTAGACCCGATTCCAAAGGTGGGTCCCACTAACCCTGATCCACTTTGCTCTATTTTGTGTTTGCAGTTTACCATTCAGTCTATGATCCCATCTTCACCTAAGATCATGAGTTGTGGGTAATGACCCAAAGAACAAGATCGCAGAAACAAGCACCTAAAACGCTGGGCTGACTCTTTGAGAAAGAGTGAGAAGCTCTGCAATCCAAGGGAACCTCGGAGTAAAGCTGCTGCTCCTTTGGATTGAGAGAGGCTAGCTGGAAGTGTTGTGAGGATGTCCTTCAGGAGTTTTATCAGGTATGTCTCACTGGGAAGAGACCTCAGGTCAGATCCAGGACACTATGGAGAAGATACATCTCTCAGCTGACCTGGGAACCCTTGGAGATCCCTAAGGAGGATCTGGAGATCGATCGTTGTGGGGAACAGGAGGAACGGGGCCACCTTCTCAACCTACTCCCACCGCGACCCTCACCAGGACAAGTGGGACAGGGAAACTGAACTGAGCCCAAAATGACCAAGAGACACTTCTCTGGAGTGCACTCGCTTCCCATAATGACCCACTATCTTAAAGAATATTTTCATTTTACATCTGTGACATACCTTTTGTAGGTCCAGTCCATTACCATGGTATCTGCGAGACTTGGTACAGGACAGGGTCCCAATAAAGCAGAGCACAACAAACAAAGTGAGCAGACTGCCACTGAAGATCATCAGATGATGCATGGCCAGCTCTCGGTCCACCTACAAGCCAAACAAGTAATGCTGGAGGCTACAAAGGGAGGAACTAGTACAGAAGACTCCACAGTACAGCAACTGTGATGAAACACAAAATGATCAGGTGACAGTCCAACTTTAGCCAAGAAATGGCATCTCTCAATTCAGACTTTGCTCATAAGAGTCACTGGAACCTCTGTTTTGAACTGTGTACTTTAGAGTCTTTAAAGTGCAACCATCATCTGAGTTTATGTTCTCCTTTAGTGCTAATAACTGCATTCTGACTCCCTACACGTTTGACTAAGCAACAAACATAACGCCTTAAAATTAGTCCTCAGCAACATCATTAGCTAGATGGTAGTGCTACTTTTAACATGATTGTTGACATCTTGAGAAAAAGATTAACTTTTTTGGATTTCTGCACTGATACAGATGTACAACAGAAAACAAAATGTAGTTTCTGCTCGATGATTGTGCACTATGCAACAAACGGAGAACGTGACACAAGACAACACATACAAACTGAAGTAGAATACAGCTAGGTAGATAGTAGATGAACAGACACATAAAAAAAGATTATTTAAATGCAGCTTAATGAGCCAAATTACTGATGATCACATGGTCTGAAATACAACAAAATGAACAGTAACAAATATGTTTATGTATAAAACAAATGTTTTCAAGTTCTACTTAGATGTCAACAGTTTAATGGCATCAGAATGCAGTTTTTAGCATCTTATCAGCCTTCTTTTAAATTTGAATAGACTCCTCTTCACCCACAACCTAAACAGTAAAAGTAGTGCTAGGAAAGTATGTTAATATGGAACCTTTTGAGTTGATAATCCTGCATTAACAGATACTATAGATAATGTAAGATTGCATGTAAAATTTTGTGAGCAGTGGTGCTCTCACCTGGGACAGCATGACAGTGAACCTGGGGTCAGGGCTGAACTCCATGTGGAAACACTCTTGGGGATCCATTTTGTACGACTTTGAGGCAACAACGCTCAGCGTGGACTGACCAGAGTACTGCTCTTCACTCACGGGGCAGACTGGAGGAAGGCTGCAGGGTATCACACAGTAAACCATGACTGTGGAAGAACACACTGGCTGTAAACTTGCAAGACATCGGGCACATAAGCCCAGCAGAGGTGATGTAAAGCACGTGGAATGATGTTCTCCAGGCTGACTCACCAAGTTTGGGGCAGGATGTGGGCAGGGGCAGTGAGGCTCAGGCAGGTCGTTGCCCCAGGCAAGCTGCTGTTCCCTTCATGCTCAGTGAGGAAACGTATCGTAACGTTCAAAACCTCTTCCCCAGCTGGACCTTAGAGCGTGACGGTGCGCTACTGATCACTTTTCCTCATCTTTTATCCTCATCACACATCTGTACACGCCTCAGTCTCTACATTTTAGGTTTACCTTTATATATATTTATTATAACATGAACAGCATCTAGGTATACAAGCATAACAAACACTAGTTGGGGTATTTTTGGACCCCAAACCTCCCGAAAACAGTAATTTTGAGGTCTGACTGCAGGGTAACTGTTGTATTACAATGTGTGTAGTTGTATTTTGTGCCAGTTTTGATGAATGTGCCAGTTATGTATGAATTTTAAACTGTAGTAAACTGTTAAATAACGATATAAATGAAAACCGAAATTAAAGTAGAAATTTAAAAACACTGTAATTCAACACATCCTACATTCAGACTTCAAACTACTATTTTGAGTCAGTGTGAGGTCTCAAAAAATGAACCCTCAGGTTTTTAGGGTTAATACAAAGACTTGAAATGCAAGGTCTCCTCAATTCCATTTGTGGTGCCTTTAACTCTGCCTGCTAGCTTAAGAAGATTAACCATAATTCATTTATTTATCCTCTAAGTCATTGTGCTCTCCCACACAAAAATATGTACAAATTAAATAATGCACAAATACCACAAAAAGTACGCAATGCTTCTAAAATAAGTGCTCCCGGACAAAAGAGAAACAGCTTTTATAAGAGTACTTCTAAAGAGAATTCTCACCCTTCAAGCCCAGGTGACTCCCTGTGAGCATGGTGCGGAAGCTGGCTGGGTTGTGACCCTGAGTACCCCCAGTCAACATCAGCGGGACCAGCAGTGACAAATAGGTCCAGTTTGCCGGCACTCTGTCTGCAAGTTCATGTTCCCCCAGCAGAGGAGCAGAAACCACACGCTGCACAGTGACACCAGATGCCTCTCTGTCCGTCTCATTATGAAGCACACAGAGCTGGAGGTCTGCCAGCGCTCCTAAGATCTTGTTCCAGTCCTACACAGGATTAGGAGAAGCAATAAAACATGTGACTCACAGATGCAATTCCTCATTTAACGGGCACCTTTGTCTAAGGCTGACTGAGACTTTAAATGGCAGCGTAATTCAGTGGCAGAAGGCATGTCTGAATTGAGCATAAGAAGATGTCACCTGAGCCACATCGGGGTCCTTCACAGCGTGGCCTTGGATGTAGAAGGCAAAACTGCTGAAGGCCACAGTCAGAGAGAGGAGACAGAGTAGGAACACCACCGCCGGGGGATCTCCACGCAGCTTCTTCTGCACGCTTTCAAACGGCCACCACTGAACCATGGTGACTCCTCAGGAGCCTTACAGTTAAAAGAAAACACAGACACAACTTGATGTGATGCCTGCTGGACATTCTTCTTATTCTATCTGGATCCACATATAATAATAATACAGTACAACCGGTCGACAGTGTACCCCATGATACAACACATTTGGATGTAACACTGTTGGCTGCTCTCCTCCTGCTCTCTTTCAAATCACCAACATCTTGTTTTGATGGGGTTGAATGTACAGGACTTATTGAAGACAACGTACATTTTGGTAAAAGTTTCTATCAGAATATTGTCAGTCGAGGCTCTCCCATAATGCACTGTTGATTTCTGTTTTATGCCTCTTTGTTCATTGTGTTTGCAGGCTTTATGGCAGGCATGGTGTTGTAAGGTAAGTGCTTTAAACATGCCCTGGAGTCATACAGTTTGTGTTCCCACAGTCCCATCTGAAAAGCCCTCTTTTCAAAATGCTGCTGACGATAAAAGAGGGAGGGTGCAGTAAGTTACGTGCACAATTTATTTGGAATAATCGGGTTATTAGCTGCTTGTTTAAAACATGAAAAAAATAAAACATTTGTCACAGTAAACAAAATTCCCAGAAATCACAAAAAAATTGGTTTTTTTTGGCAATTTTCGTCCACTAAATTTTTCAGATTAATTATTACTATTATTTATTTATAATTCACCGTCATACGAATATTTCGTATGTCGAGGACTACCGGTACAAGAAAAACCGAAGTAAACTGTTTAGAATTTTAAAGAGTCGAAATCCTTCTCGACTCCATGTTAAGTGTCACAACTGTATTAAAATAACAGTGAGGTTTGCTCTTTTTAACAGAGTACGCAGAACTGCATTGCTAGTTAGATTTGCTCTCTGAAACATCTGGAGCTGCAAAACTCACCAGTGAGAAGCCTCTACAAATAGAGTAATGACAATATAAGGGAAGGCAGTCACATCACGACGCCTGTGTTACTAAAATGACTGTGCGCAGATGGTCCTCGCAGCCGCGCCGCTCTAACTACAGTATATCTGCAGGAGCACTTACACACTAACCCACAGCACCTCCATCTCTGTTCCCCCTGAACTCGCTTCCTGTATGTCGTACCGCTGAGAACGGTGGGAGAATGCTTTCGTCACACTCATTAGCACAGTCTATTGGCTAAAGTCTGAACACATAGTCCCGCCTCTAGCAACTATCTACTGGTTGTCCCAGACAAGATTGACAGCGACCGCGAGCATTTTTTTTCCTATTTATAAAACGGAACCGAAGTGACACTAGAATTAGTTGTGTTTGAAAGATATCGAATTTACAATGTAATGTAACGTAAGTTCTGAAGGATCTAGATCAGAGACTGTAATCCGATTAAAGATGGGATCGGAAGTCTTGTAAATTATATTTTTAAATACAAACATATTCAACAAAATTACAAAATGTATAGAAATTTAAGAACAACTGGAAGCAAATAACAGTAGGGGATACATTTCTATATTAAATACTAAATGGTATTATGTAAATAGAAAAAAGAATAATAAAAGTAAATATAAAATAATTAACAGGATTATTACAGTTTGTCTAAATATAAATTAATGATTTGGGATGTACTTATTGCTTTCTTATTGGAGGAGATTTTTTTTTTTGAAGAGCTGAGGAAAGTGACTGTAAATCAATGAGCAGTAACATAGAGTTTGGTCTAGATTTAATACAAATTTTGCCCAACACGCAAATGAGATTTAATGCCACTGACTAGGTGCCAGATTCATCGGTATGAAAGGTAAATTATTTTATTCCTAAAACTCAATCAATAAAAGCCACATATCACATGCATCCCTTCATTTATGTTTTGTAAAAAATTCACACTAGAGCCTATCTCAGAAGGACAGGGTGCACAGCAGAGCACATTTACTAGTTATTTGAATTGTGCAAGGAGTTACTTTGTGTATTTGTTTTACTGCTCAGTCGGTTGTGTAATAGTTAGGGACGTGGACTTATAGCCTAGAGGTAGTCTGTCTGAATCCATTTCTTCCCAGTGCTATATTCTGCTCGAGAGATGTGTTTAACCTTAACTTCTCTATTACAAATCACCTGCTTTTTAAATCGATAGAATTTTACATGGCTCTGAATAGAAGTGGATGCTAAATGGAAAATGAGTGACATGTTTATTAGGAGCAACAGGTAGTGAAGTGTCTGAATCTCTGCTTAAAGTACTTACCCTAGATTTCTTCATTGGTTACCTTGCTGTATTAATGTGTAAATCTGTGTAAGTTCCCTGCTGAGGGATCATCACCTTCTTGTGGTGGTGAGGCTCTCATGGGAAACAGGCCTAGGGAGAGAATGGTCTATGAAGACCCCCCCCCAGAAGTATACAAAAAATATAGAATGAAGCTCCTCACTATTACACAGAGTAAGCCTACTACTCCAGCATAGAATCTTCATTTCAGCTGCTTGTTTCTAGTCTTGTTCTTTTGGTCGTTACCCACAGCTCATGACCATAGATGAGGACGAGATTGTAGATTGAATGGTGAGCAGAAAAGAGAAAAAAATAGTAACGTATACCCTGCCTGGATCAGGGTTACTGACACCCACCCTTGGAATTACCCTGGGCAGTGGTCTTCGTTGGCGAGTGGCTGGTGGCTGGGCAACCCTCATAACCTGGTTGAACTTAGCCTGAAATGGCACTGTGGAACCATGTTCTGGGCTCACTATAAGCAAGGTGAAGGGTGGGGATCAGATGTAATACCAGCTATGGGGCAGGCATGGTTGGTGGGCACCGAGATGGTGTGGACCCTTGCAAAAGAAACTGACTCTAGGAATATAGAATATCGTCTGGCAGGGAAGGAGCCTGTGCTGGTGTGGGAAGTGGAAAAAATAGAGGAAATCAGGCTAATTTGTACCCCAACTGTTTGTAACTGTACAGTACTAATTATGTATTTACAAACTTTTAGTAGTTTGTGAGACCAGCAAACATCTGTATATAAATAAACTGCAGCACATAAGTCATGGCAAGCCACTGTCTTGCATTGTATATGGAAAGCAAAAAAAAAAAATAGAATAATGGAGTAAACACTCAATTTCAGTGTCACAGCAGTTTGTGGTCCATCCTAGAATCACTGGCTACATTGGTAAATCAGGACAACAGTCCATCAGAAGGTAGCCACCATACAAGTACACAAAACTGGCAATTTAAAGTGACCAATTAACCCAACGTGGTTGACTTTGGACAGACTGAGCAGGATTGGAACCTGTGCTCAAATAGAACAGGCACTGTGGCTATAATATCAACAGCTTGACAAAGTTTAACTGCATGTTGAAATGTAAAAAATGTAGCTTTTTAAAATAAAGATCTAGTGAATGCAATTCAGACAAATTGGAATGGATATTATTTTTTATCCCCTATTATAACAAATTAGTTCATACCCCTTTAAAAAGGCATTATATTTATTACAGTTCATCAGCAAAAATCCAACAAAATTATACCAATAAAATTAACTTCCAGGAAATCAAACAGCAATTCTCATTCCACTCCCCCAAGTACTTAAATGCAAGACTTTAAATGTCAATACATTTATACGGATGTTAAGAAATTGTAGTCATTTTTAAAGTTGACATTGATCAGGCAGCATTCAAGGCTCATCTTAATGCCGTGGTAGAAATGTGCAAGAAAAAAAATCTGCTGTATTGCTGAGGATTTTTACATATCTGGATCAAATCTGCAGAGGTGTTTCCAAGTGTCGTGCAAAGTTTCTGCTCAGTTCAAAGGTGCTTAGGCATGTCCCCATCTATCTAAACAAGCAATAGTGTCTGAAAGGCAATCAGGCCATGTCCTCATAATTGTAGGTTTATTTATGTGTTTTCCTATTGAACGACTGTTTCCAGGCAACATGCAATCGTGTCCTTGTGTTCCTGTGGTGACCGAATGCGCTCAGCCCCACTGCACAAGCACGGTCGGGAAGGCCCAACGGTCCGGGTGACCCATGTGCAGCAACTCGCTGTACGGCGATGTGCTCCACTGGAACGCTGGCACCTGGTCCCATGTGGGCCCACTGGCTGCCAGCATTTGGTACTTCTTGAAAAGGGCAAAGGAGGTCACCTGCAGAAGTGAACAGCGGAATTAAGGCCACCTTCACAGACTGCAGGTACAAACAGCCAACACTACAGTCTCGTGCCGTCTTTCAACGACTGTCAGCAGCTAAAGTATAGTCAGTACATGCAGGAAGGAAACGTGTGTTATTCCCTACATATAAATAAAACTACTTCCTCCCTTAGTCGACTTCAACAGCATCAACACTGCCAATGCCAGCTCTAGTTTCACATTCCTACTCTGGGTGCATTTTATTACTAACTAATGGTTGAATGCAGAAACACACGTGACATTCACTCCACAATAAACGAAAGGTTTGTAACATGGGGACCCACTGTACTAATTATGCTATAACATTTTAGTGGCTGCATACCAACACCTGTACAGAAAGTGAATTAAACGTTTACAGTACATTGCTGTAAATAAGTTATGTCTAGTAGGCTATTACTGTTAGCAAGTGAAAGATTAAACCTGTGATAACTGTTAAAGAAAGCTCATGTCGAGGCTCCGCCCACTACTTGCCTTCATGTCTGTGCCTCCATGCGGCCTCTGCTTGAGAGCCCCGAAAGGATAGGTTCCGTTGGCGGGATTCAGGTCCGAGCGCGCCGATATGGCATTCTCTCCATTGTAGGCAGGGTCGCAGCCCTTGCACATAGACAAGGGGTCCTCCTTAAAGTTGTTGTATCTGAGATAGGAAGCGGGAACAGCAGCAGCAAGTGGGCACTGGCATTAAAAGCTCCAGCACGTGACAGAAGTTTTGATATATGCTGTCAATATACAGTTAATGCATCAGGATCCATCTCAACATTGGCTGTTGACAGAGGGAGCAATGAACATGGCATCTCAATCATATATATCTAGAAAGCGCAGCTCATTGTAAAGGTTGACTGGCAGACCTCATGAGGCGAATCATGGATTTCGTATCAGTGACAAGACTTTGGTTGCGGCGGAAGATCTGGGCCCGTGGGTTCATGTCTAAGGAGAACCAGTCTCCATACTTCTCCACCAGTTCCTGGCAGCCGCTAGCATTGAACACCACATCGTAGTAACTGGAAGAAAAGACATTTCCGGCACAACATTCAGCATACACTTTGTCCAGTGTAGTCCGCAGGCTGAAAACACTACTGATGTATCAGATACTTCAAACAGCACATATGCGCTCAGCCCTCTCGTACAACAGAAAACTGCTACATCGGCTTACAAAAATAGTATGAATATGGTTCTTCCTTCCTGTTTCTATCACACTGATGGCCAACCACAATGCTAGATGAAGTATCAACTCAAATCACCAGTTCGACATTCAGTAATAATTTGTTAAGTTGGCTCTTGGCTCTAAAGTGATGCACAGTCTTCAGCTACTTTAAGTGATTTATCCATCTTTGCAGCGGGGTAATACAGCAGGAGTTGGAATTCGAACACCAACCCACTGAGCCGTCATAGAAATAAACATATAACTATTAAGTCAGTTATTAAATTAGAGACAGCTTTTATAGCATCTAAGACAATGCAGCATCAAACAAAACTACACAATGCCACTAACACCATAGTATCTGGGTGCTTTGAACTTCATGAACATCCTTGACATGTTATCGTACAAACATAACATATGTTGTTGTTACTCTCGTGCATAAATACACCTTTAAATTTGGCAGTTGAATTCATTTTTTGTTTTACTAAAAAAAGAACTGAACACTTTCATAAATGTATCACTTATTAAGTATTATATTAACATGTTGTTTAAACAAACCAGTAAAGCAAGTCTGTTTTTGTTTAATCTTACAAATGCTCAATATGCTCCCCCTTGTGTCACATGGCTTCTTTTTGGATCACCCTGTTTTTTCGTTTTTAAATTAAGCAACCAATTATTTTTTCCTCCCCATAAGAAATAATGGTTACCACACAATGAGGAATTTCACCTCAAGGGATCAATTTCATTGAACAAATTAAGCCTGTTATACGAGAGATGGGTGTACATGACATACTTTACCACACAGGTAAAGTATATTACTATACATTCATGCTCAAAACAAGACTGAAAGCTATGGTTGTACAAAGAAATTATTTCTTTAACAGTTACTACGGTATTGAGTGAGCGCTATGCAGGACTTACGGAATGTTGTAGCTTGCCCAGTATCCTTTCTGGAAGAGCTCCTTGCTCTTGTCCATAAATACAATCATACCTCTGCAAGAAAGGAGGAATTTTAAGAATTCACAATGTACTTTTTATAATAGTGCTCTTTTCCATGTTCTTAACAACCTTCCATGAAAACCATCAGTTTTACTGCACTCACATTTCTATAAATGTGGCCGACTGACGTGCAAAGCTGTTACCGCTTTAAAGGCTAGGATTTAAAATAAACTGCAAGCAAACACTACCGTCACTGAAGTATTTTCCTGCTTCTTTTGATCATTTAATTGATCGTTTTCCTTAATCATTCCTCAGACTATAAAGCATTTTTTACTGTAGTAAAACAATTAGAAAAAAATGACATTGTTTTACTTACGGAATCTGTTCCAAAACTGTGAAGAGTTGATCATCAATAACTGTTTTCCCAGGAGTAAAGTGTTTGTAATCCACTATCATCCACTGATTATTATACCTTAAGGAAAAATAAAGAAGAAAGTTCAAGCTCACCTGACAGTTTCAAAAACCAGGTGTTAAATAATAAATGTGATTGAGAGCACTATAAAATCCTTTAAGGACCAGGTTACCCTTTGTACTCATTGCTTTAACTGCAGTAAAGTTGGTCCACAAAGGGTCCTCCGTCCGACGCAGCCAACAAAGGTCAGTGATGTAAACACAGCCATTCGGCAGCGTGGGCGCGTGTGCAGTCTGAGACGACAGAAGCTTACGTGCCACTGTTGTATTTGCTGAAGAGCTGTGACCACTGGCTACCGCTCTCTGCCAGCCTGTTAGCCACGATGTTCCTTAGCCACTCCATCACCGTCCCCTTCGGAGTCACAAACCTCCACAGGTCCGGATTGTTGTTGCCAATTGTCGTCTCCAAGGTTACCTGAGATCAAGGAGACAAAATGAGGAGCTTCCTGTGGGCTACGACATAAAGAATGAATTTGTGAAACGGTTACAGATCCTGAAGGCAATTGCATGAAACTTAGCAGCGACAGAAAAACGTACACATTCCTCACATAAATGGGTCCATTTGTTCAGCGAAGTCCAGGAATTCTCAATGAGAGGTGGTCAGATTAACATTATTTATTAGGGGGGAAAAATATACATATAATCTGTTCCCAGATCGAAAATGTCATGTAAAATTTTTTTTTTTTTTTTAAATCATTTTATGCACAAGGGTGGTAACACCAACATATTTTATGTCATTTGTAACAAAAATAATTGAACTCCATGATTTTTCAAAACACTATGAAGTGTGCAGGACAGTCAGCATGATTCACACAGCAAGAGAAACACATTTAGAATAACAGACACATATTCATGTTACAAAAACTATTATTTCAATTGAGTTAATCACATATTCGTACAGTTTATATCTTATTTTAAAAGTTAATACTATTGTTTAGGTTGTGAGATTGCATAATCAAGGGTTTTGGCAATTGGCTATGAAACTATAGCCAGTCTGTTACAGGGCAGCCACACGTGCAATTTTCGCGTGACCAGTTAAGTTAAAACACGTGTCTTCTGACTCCAGGAGGAAACCCATGCAGATACGGGGAGAAGAGGCAAAACCCATACAGACTGACCTGGATTCAAACCCACACCTGAACAGCTCACCCTACTCACTGTCACCGTGTCAATCGGCAATTCAGTAAAATATTATATATAATAATTCAGTAATATATAGTAGGTATCACTGAGGCATCACGTTGACAGACAGAAGACAGCATTTTCTCCTCAGACCAGTGCGTGAAATTCTCACATTCGAAGGCGGGGTGTAAGCCATCACTCAACACACTCACCAAGCCACTGCTCAGAATGTAGAAATCATCTCCTGAGAAAATGGAGCCTGGGTAGGAGGAAAATGCCTGGGTCCCTCCAGGAATAAAGTCACCACCTAAAAACACCGGGAAACAAAATCAGTTTATAATTTAAACATCATAACACAATTGATTTACAGTTGTTCCCCTACTAGACAGAGTTGACACCCAAGGCAGGACCATATACCATTAGGGGATGTCCTGTATGCAAATGAGTATTTCTTCATGATCCTCAGCATGCTCTGGTAGTTGTTCCAGGTATCATGAGAAACCAGAAGATCTGCATTGCCAGGGAGTAGCTTGATGAGGGCGGAGCATGAGCCTGAGCCGAGCACTCGAGAAACGGTGCTCTTATTGAGCGCTGCCTCCAAGTCCTCCAGATCTCCACCCATTTGGAACAAGCTGCCAAAAAAGGAAGAGCATCATTTACAGCTAGCATTCACCACGTTCTCTGGTGAGCTCAGCAAAGAACGTCGTAGAGGAGAAACTCACAGGAATCCAAAAGGGTTGAGGGAGAAGCGCCCTGTGGGAAAATTAAGCTGGTCATTGTAACTGTCCTCCAGGCCTTTGAGCTGCAGCAAGGCCAAGTGAACCTGGAGAAAACACAAGGGTGGGTAAGATCCCTCAAAGCACTGGCTAGGATTCATTCTACTGTGGCAGAAGTGTCCAGCTGTGCACGAGGGCAGAGGTGGGCTGTTCCAGTCCATGAGCACCACAGAACTCAATGCTCAGTGGTGCAACTAAGGCAGTTAGTAAATGACAACATCATCTCATCCTGGATATCCGCTGTAACAAACTGCAAACAATTTATACTGAAAATTCAGTCTGAAAAACCTGTTACAACAAATCTGGATCCAAAAACATTCAAGTTGTACGCAAGTCCTAGTGAGAGGTTGTAGTTATAAATGTGAAAATACTGCTTTAATAGAGAGGGGCATTAAGGGAAGTGAATTTAATTCCAGAGAGGTGTCTGTCAGCCATTTTTAATGTGTTACTTAATTTATTTGGAGGCAGTGGAACAGTTTGCGGTAAAAGTTACATGGGTGCTTTTTCTGATACATGCATGTATTCAGCAAAAAGGGCATAATTTTAAAGTTGTTCGCAATAAACACAGTGGGTTCAGTAGATCGCTGCTCCAGTTCATGACGCACCCGCGTGAGAATTGAGTTGAGCCATGGAGTTTTCAGTGCAAAACTCCCCTGGAATTTATGACCTGGACCTGTGTCAGGTAACAAACTGCGCTGCAGTCGTATCTCAGCTGTTCTCGCGATACTGATAATGCACATTTAACAACATTTGAGTAACATGATCACGAGACACGATCCTATCGTCTTCCTCACATTATTGAGAGAATAATGTCTTCTGAGTGGGAAAGCTTGGGAAAAATATATGGTGGACTGCTGTGTGTGTATGTGTATATATATATATATATATATATATATATATACACATATACTTTCATATATAAAATTATGAAATATTGTGCCATTTATCTCATTGGCTACCATGTCCCACACCTAGCTAGTTATGTGTGCAGATAAAGGTTTGAGAGGCATGTGTACCTGGTGCCAGTACTCGGGGTCCTGTCCCGTCTCCATCTGCTCCTCCATCCACAGCAGGTTGGTGACGATGTAGTCCTTGAGCCTCTGGCAGTAAACGCTGTCATATTTGAGAGGCCCACAGTAGCCCACCACGGTGTTCATCCAGTGCTTGTAAAGGAGCTGCAGGTTGGGCACGATCACACACACATCGCTGCACATTTCATTTTCTAGGAATGTCTCGAGAATTATGGTGTATAACAAGCTCAAAGCTCTAATTATTTTTACATTTGTTTATATCAGTAGTTACGGACCAAATTTGCATCAACATTTTCAGTTTATTCTGTATTTTTCTTGTTCACTGACCCTTTCTGGTACAAGTTGAGAGAACAGTAGTGATTCCCTTGGTAATAATCTGATAATATTCTTATAACAACAACAACATGCTGGTGCTTTTCGTTTGATCACAGAGTTCCATCACATTTCTTCACTGGCACAGACGTTTCCCATGTTCATATATGAAAAATGTACCCCGACACCCCAGTTACAATGCTCAAATCCTTCTCGGAGCTCCTGGCCTTTCCATACTGGGCCTCTGCCAGCCTTCTCTTCACTAAAGGATCCTTTTCTCATTCTCTCTTCACACCCCAAACCTGTGCAGTGAGCTACAACTGAACATCAGGTGTGCTCCTCATCTCCTGACCTGGACCTACGTTTTGAACCCCATCTCTTCGAGCGTCACCATTTAACTGTCCAGCACATGCTCACTGTACTGACCTGAGATGTGGCCGCAGCCTCCACTGCCCCAGCCGCATACGCCTGGAGGCTGTCATTGTACTGGTCACTTGTGGTCACCTCCAAGTAAGCCCACCTGGACAAAAGAAAGCGCGAGGTGGACTGTAGCCATATATGCCCTTCAGCAGGTGGTGTAGTGGTTCAAGCCGCTGCTGTGAACTCAACTGACCCTGGCAGGAATCCCATCTCCTGCTGTAGCTCCAGTAAAAACCACCCAGGTGTGTAAATCACTGAAAGGATTTTAACACTGAAAAGTCACTTTTGGGAAAAGTGTCCAGTAAATATATATTTTTAGTTATGTGTAAGTTACCACAACTTGTAAGCTCAGGTGAAGCTGTGAGTTTTGGTATAAACTACTGTTAAGGTGAACAAAGGGTTTCCTTTTTTCTGTGTGTGACCCAGATTCACAAAATGTAAAAAAAAGGGGGGGGGGGTACAAAGATGCAAACATTTGTGTCTAATTTTTTCATTCTTAATTTTATTTTTTCAACTCTTCTAATTGCTAAAATGTTTTTGTTACAGACAAAATTACCTCTGATCCCGCTTTCTTTTCCACTTAGTTGGCGACAAAAATGCACTCAGACTAAAACAATGCTGTCGGTGGGGGGGGGGCTTTTTTTATTTAATATGCGAATTTAACAGAAACTACCCAGCAAATAAAGTTCAGTCTTTGTTATTACACTTGTCTGACTGGAAACTGAAAGTGACCAGATGCTGACAAACATGTTTGCGCAATAAATCGGTCACTTCATGGAGATTTTTGGACAAAGGACCTTAGACAAAGCAGAACTCAACACATGAAATAAGAGTTTGCAGAGGTTACTTTCCCAGCCATTTTAAAGTACATTTAATTTTTTTTCAATTACTAAAAGATAATAAAATAGAGTTTTCTGCCTGTGTTTAGAATATAGGGTCTGGAACACTGTGACCGTGGCCTGTGTGACCTGATCAGAAAATAGAAAAAAAAATGTTATTCATTTTGGCTTAATCTGGTGTTTTGACTGACAGTAACCCCCTCATAAATCAAGGGTGAAGCCGCAATATTAAGCTTTTATAGACGTCATGTTACGGTTCACAAAGAACATGAGTTATGAACAGACTTCCAGTCCCAGCTGTGCATAAGATGTGCCCTCAAAGGTGCCGCTGCCCCCTCGGCCAAACCGTGACACGAGAAGAATGAAAAACCCTCTCCAGCCATCTCGCGTGGGCGAGTGACCGCAAAAAAAAAAAACGTTCGTTTTTCCACACATTCCGTCTTTGGTGTCTTGCTGAGGCAGCGTCACGTGAGCCGCGGACACTCAGGGCAGCGGGTTCAAGCAAACAAGTAACAAAACAATAAAACAGGGTATAAACAATACAATCCACAGGTTCTGCATGGATGTGTATATGCAGTTTGCCTGTATATGGCTCTGTCTGTATGTATGTATATGTTTTTGCAGGTGTGCCTCGAGATACGAACCTTTAACAGGAGTAGCATATGCAGCTGAAACTATTTAATAACCTTTACCGAGTTACAACCAAATATGATGCTGGTGTATGTTTGTGTGTGTGAGAGTGAGAGAGGGTTTATGTTTCGCGGATGTTCGTTCGTATGTATTTTTGTACGCAGCTCCGTCTCACCCCGTGCTTTCGATGCGGTCCGAAAAGTTGGCCCAGGCGATGGCTGTGGGTTCGAACCCCGGCTGCACGGACACCTGTCCGCTGACGGGGTCCAGAAGGGCCGAATGCAGGTCGCCCAGCACCACGGGGCCCCGAAAGGCCGATAGGAGCCACAGGGCGAGCAGCGCACAGGCGGACACGTTAGACACACCGCGCGGCGCCATGTTGCCCTGCGCGGTCATGTGACTGAGCGCGGTCATGTGACTGAGCGCGGTCACGCACCGCGGCCCCCGCAAACAAACATGTTAAGAAATCAACCGACTCAACACCGCATAAGAGCAACACACCAGCGTTTCGCGTCATAAGCTGCAGCGTCGTGAAATTGTCTTTAGGCGCATTGTGGGAAATGTAGTACTTGCACAATAGGAAAGCGCGCATCGGATGGGTGTTGTTAGCATGGTGGCCGCTCGGTGGCAGCATTGCGCCGGTTCTACTGCCCGCGTTCGGAGGATGATGTCAGACTCGGCAGATGCCGCACAGATCTGAGCAAAATGTGCGGATCGGTGATGACTTGCGACCCTCGGAAAAAAGATTCGCTGCGTGCAGCAGGACACGCGAAAAACATGGGTGGCCAAAGTCTGCGTGCGAGAGACAAGCAAATTATGATTATTATTATACTTACGTATTATACTTAACTATTATACTCATTCGTCCCAACAGACACTGAGTAAATATTGACAGACAACCCTGGATGTATTTTTACGCCTTTATTTCTCCCTCTTTACGACCGAAGTGTAGTTTAGCTCGCATGTGGGAACATGATGATTTTCACCAAAGTCTTCTTCTTTGTTGACATCATTTAAATATTGACATTTCTTGAATAAAGTTACACATTTTCCCATGCCGTGAACTTTAATTGTTCATTTTGTTTGCCCAGTTCTAAAAATAAATCGATTTGTTTGCAAAACACCACAACCAACAGTAAGCGGCTGCAACATATATTACATTTTTAAAGCCTTGACCAACATTTTTTGTTGTTTGAATCACAGTTGCAGGAAAACTCACAATTGAAAGTCTTCATTTTAAAAAAAAGTCACTTTCACAGTTCCAGTCAGCTGTTAGCAATTTAAACAAACAACACTTAAGTGGTTTTATCTATTAGAACATTGCAAAAGGCAGCTGTGATGTCAAGACTTCAAAACACATCTGTCCAGCTTTCAGTGTCTCCTCCTTTTTGCTGTTATTTCTATTATTTTTAAAGATAATTCAATATGATTATAATTACAGCAAATGTGAATGCTGCACATTATTGTTATCAGACATTTTTCACCAAAGCACCTTACAGTTTTAAGCTACTTACCTATATATAAAACTGGGTGATTTTTTTTCCAGAGGACTTCAGCAAGCTTAACGTGACCACAGGAATAGGTGGGATTGAAACCTATGTGCACTGAGTGGAAAGTGCCGAGTCTGTCGGTTTCCCTCCCTGCTGCCCGTATTTATCACTTTCTGCAATCAATTACTGATATTATTGTATAATGAATGAAATACGGAGGTAGGCCGGGGTATACGTGAGGTAAACACACATTCGGTCATATTTATATTTGGCACCTTGTTTTATTGTTTGCACCATCTTTCTGTTCTAATCTCTTCTGGGTTTTTACATGTGGTTTGGTTCACGAGCAAAATTTTAACAAAAGCGGGATGGATCCGGCATTCGAAGCGGCTTTGAAATCGCAGTTTGAAACGTGAAAAGTCGTCATTAGTGTTTAAGAGAGGCAAAGGGACCGGGTTGACAGGCAGCCTTGACACAAGGTGTGTGTGTGTGAGTGAGAGGAACCAATGCAGCCCTTTCCATCTTATCTACTTTAAATACATGGCAGCTGATTCCTTCTTCACATCGTGCCGCAGGAGTGGAGAGACCCCTCTCTGTGTGTTCATTACCAAATAAAACACTCACAGTTCTGCTGCCATTGTGTGTGTGTGTGAGAGAGAGAGTCGGGGGGGGGGGGGGG